>OX637532.1:85934439-86421939 GCA_951800035.1 Linnaemya tessellans
TAACTGCCATTATCTTCAGACATTTATTGATACAAATCGTTACCCGCTGTCATTATCACTTTCTATTTTATGTGTATTCTCCGCTATAACATATTATTTAAGAACCCGAACATGTTTGTATAAGACTGTAGAGTAAGTCAACCAGAAATTAAATCTACTCAAAATCGCTTAATTCATTTATGTCAAATGAATTTTATACCGGAGTATGGCAATTTGTCAAAAAGCATTCCCTTGTCTTCAAAGAGTAACTTGCTCACTCTGAATATCTTTATTGACTCTAATGGATCTGTTACAATAAGCGGGCGTTTAGCTAGGTCAACGGGTTTAACGTATGAGTGGGACCCTAATATTTTATCCTATTCTGCCCGATTAACTAGGTTGTTCGTTGAATATGTGCACAAATGCTCTGTGCACGGCAGGCACTCGTTAATACTTCTCTTGATTAGAAGTGGTTTTTGGATTCCCAAGCTGAAAAATTTAGTTCGTACAGTGATCCATAATTGTAAGAAATATACTATTTACCGAAAGAAATCCGGTCAGCATATTATGGCTGCGTTAGCCCTTGAGCGGCGCTCTGTATTGAGACGAATTACTCATACCGGCTTAAACTTCGCAGGTCCGTACGACATCAGTTCCTCTGCTGGTATAGGTTGCCGAATGAAGAGAGGTTATGTTTTGGTTTTCTTCTATTTTGCAGCAAAGGCAATACACTTAAAAGCTACTGGTGGTATGTCGACGGAAATATTTCTTGCTTGTGCACGTTTTTTCTCCCGTCATGGTCCTTCTTCCCATTTATACTCTGGTAATGGGGCTGTTTTTGTCGGTGCTGCAAACTTACTCGAAGTTGACCTCAAACAGTTTTTAGCTGAAGTAAAACTGAAGGTATTGGTGGACCATTTTTTAGCCTGTGAAATGGTAATTGGACTGCTTTTGTCGGAGCTTCAAACTTACTCGAAGTTGACCTCAAACAGTTTTTAGCTGAAGTAAAACTGAAGGTATTGGTGCGGAACATTTTTTAGCCTGTGAAACGGTATTTTATTCCTCCCGGGTGCTCCTCACATGTTCAGAAATATACTTTTAAGGAGTTTACTACGATGTTAACCGGCATCGAAGCTTGTCTAAATTCAAGACCACTAACTGCTATGTCTGTTGATCAATCCTACCTAATCCCTTTGACACCAGGTCACTTTCTGATCGGTGCACCTTTTTTGTCACCCCTTGAACATGAACATTCTGAACTTTCTTTGAGCATTGCCAATAGGTGGCAAAAACTGAAGGTACTTCACCATCGCTTTGAATGGGAAGAAGAATACCTCAAAGAACTTCATCGTCGAGTAAAATGGAAATATCCCTACAAAGACTTTGAAGCAGATGACTTAATAGTTATTCGTCAAGATAATCTACCCCCTAATAAGTGGCGACTCCGGCGAATAAAGAGGACTTACGTAGTGCATGACTCAAAACTCCGCACCGCGAACGTGAGAACAACTTCCAGGATTTTTACCCGGTCTATTGTAAACTTGTTCTCTTACCAAATTCAGAAACTTACTCCTTTTCTTTTTTGTTTCTGCTCGTTTCCCATTTTAGCATAATGTCCAGCGCTTCACTCGGCTTGAAGTTCACCGCACTCCCGTTGGCCATTCTACTTCTTCCGACGAAAGTAAACTCATCGGAAATCGACCAGACTGCAGCTTGTTTAAATGCGACCACTCGCTGCGAAAGTGCTTGAAGTTCCGTAAGATATCCTTCAAGGTGAAACGGTATAAGTACAGTTTCAATTGCCTTGCCCGCTCTCGAGTGCAAAGGAGAGCACCACATCTTCCTTCAACGATACAAGACCGTAGTTGTAAAGAGCCTCAAAAAACCAAAGGAGTCGAGAAAGCAAGAACGGAGGAGGAGCTTCACGCATCAGCGCTGTCATCACCAACAACAATAACGCAAAAATCTGCCCACTCAAGGTCCAATGTCGTCATTTCCTGGCTCCAACCAACCGGGGACAATTGTCATCAATATCCGGGCGCATCGTTAAAATTTGTTTTTCCTTTTTTTTATATATATTATTATATGTTCTATAAAATGCTATATAATCAGTTTTTTTATAATACCTTATATATATTTCTGACTTAAACATGTACCCAGAATGTACTTTAAAATGAATTTTGTACGTATGAAAAATATATTGAATTTTGTTACTGTTTCGTTTGTATATTAGCCCGCGTTATCTTTACTAACGTTGTTGCAGTATAGCAAGGAGGCGGGATGTTTACGTGCATAGTGTGAACGCCTATCGGTTACTGTTCAGTGGACGATTCTATGTTTTTACTTCTCATGTTGTTGTGTTGTTATGTAAAATACTTACTAACTTTTGTGAACTCAAGGGAGTACGGTACGTACAAGAAGAAAAACCCAAAAGAAAAAGTTGAAATATATTATATGTAAAAAAACTACCCCATTTTATTTTTCTCCGTTTTTTATTTTCTAGGAAATATTTCACGGAAATATATCCGACTTTAAAGAAGAAATCCAACATCTTACCAAATACAAAGAATTACGAGGAACTAGTAATCTATGCACTTTCCCACCCTTCTTGGGCGCACAGGGCATTATACGAGTGGGAGGTAGACTTGAAGCGTCACCATAAGAATACGATTCCCAACACCAGATGCTCATTCAAAATAATGACCCAATTACAAAGCTTATGTTTCAAATGGAGTGGATAACTGCGATCCAATAATAGTTTACTACAAGATAAGGCGAAAACGACCACACAAGACATACATACGTTGCAGTATTTTGCTGCTTTGCACTTGGAACTCGTCAGCGACCTAACCACTGGGCTATCAAACGATTTGTTGGTGGCGTGGACAATGCCAAAACCTGTTTTGCGACAATGAAACCAACTCAGTGACAAAATTAATTGGCAGAAGTATCATTTGCAATTTACAATGCCTGCAACAAGAAAGGTATTCAATTCAATTTTATCCGTCTTTGAGCACCTCATTGGCCGCGGTAATATCTGCCAAACACCTGTTAATCAGAAGCCTGACAAAATCCTCTTTGACATATGAAGAGCTAGAGACATTGGTTATTGAGATCGAGGCAATTCTAAATTTTAGGCCAATTTCACTATTATCAAACGACCTCAATGATATAGGTGCGTTGACTCCCGGACACTTTTTAATTGGCAAACCACTCATAACACAACTGAATGCACTAGCCGATCCAAGAAATGCAAGATTGGCAACTCGCTGGAAGCTGGTGTCAGCTTAAATACAACTTCTGGGAAAGATAGTCCCGTGACTATCTCAATGAATTACAACATTGTCACAAATGGAAAGAACAATCGCAAGATTTAAAGCCTGGAAACATAGTCTTACTGAAGGAACATAACACTCCCGTATTGAAATGGCCTTTAGGACGAATAATAAAAACCTACATGGGCGAAGATAATATAGTCTGAGTGGTAGACGTCAAAACCGCCTCTGAAGTTCTGAAAAGAGCAGCCCATTACATAACACCACTTCGAAGAGCCCCAGTAGAAGAAGAAGAATACAACACTTCCGCAGATGAGGGCCTTGAACCCCAGAACAAAAAACTGAAAACATTAGGGAATACCTTAAGCATCGCACTCTTGACACTTCTATTGATTTTCCCAATGGTTCTGGGAGAAGCAATTGACAATCAAGGTTTTGGTTCCAGACTGGGGATTCATTTCGAAGAATTGAGCTAACTTACATCCCAACAAGTCAATGGAATTTAATGGTATATTATGATATTTCAGTGTACCGAACTGACGCAGCCTTTTTAGGACACTGAAGGAATGCCCTAAATCGACTATTTGACAAAATTGAATTCAACTCATCATGCTTAAGTACTATAGAACATCTCCGACATATTGTGCTAGATCTAAGACTTCAAAACAAATTGTTGTACAAGCCCGGCAGAAAAGAGGAGCTGTTGATTTCATAGGAAATGCTGCTAGTTCATTGTTTGAAATATTTAACTCCGATTATGAAGAAAAAAATGTAAAAATCCATCACCAGTCTGCAAGACAACGATTCATACATGCTTCGTCTTAATGAACATCATCAAAGAAAATTTAATATCTCCTAAGTACAAGTTCGACTATCTCTTAACAAATGTAAATGAAATCATAAAATCTGAAGAAGCCCTGACTCAAAATACAATCCAACTTAAATTTGCTCAACTGTTTACAATGAGTGTGACCACTCATGCATTTTGGACGCACTGACAGATACCCATCATGGAAAAATCAACCCTTTGCTATTAACTCCAACTCAGCTAGAAACTCAAAAACAAAAGACTAAAACACATATATTCCACAATCGCTGGAGTTACCTATACTAGAAGATGACTTATTAGTATTTACTGAGTGGCGCAGAAAGATCTCCATGGTTTAAATGGTTTATAACTTTTATATTTATGTTATTATTATAGTTTCTTTTTTAAAATACAGTATATTATTGTGGAAATTTTTGAAATTAGCTTTGAAAAATTATATCCTGTAAGTGATATCTACTTTCTGCTACGCACATACGTGCTCTTTTTAGTATACTGCTTCGCATGCATTTTTCCATAATGTTTCGCAAACTTTAGGGTGTAATTGCCATGATTTCATTTCGAATGTTGGTTTTTAGTTGGAGTATGGTTCTTGGTTTGCTAACGTACACTCTTTCTTACAAATAACCACAATTTCATTCTCAAGCATGACTTCATATATATGTCTGGACAGCAATTCGTCTCAACAAAAACAGTCTCATCCTGCACACGCCTTGGAAAGATTTCAGAACACCAACACGCAGCAAAGGTTAAACACATCAAAAATAGTAGCCAGCCATTAGTAGCAGATGAAACCCTACAACGGAAGATGGAATCAATAAAAGAGACAGAATTCCAACCAGAGTCCTCATCGAAACATAGTGTCTCCAGTGCATAGTTCGCACTAAAAATTAGTACGATAGCCGTCACCGTTCCTTTAGTTGAAAGTGCGCGATGTAATATTTAGGCCTAACCGTGCTCAGACACCTCAAGGAGCGCAACCATCAAGAGACACTACAAAATCACACAACAATAGCAAATGACCTTCGACTGCTCCATGGCAAGGGTATACCGTGGAAATTTAAAGATGAAAGTACAAGCTGACTTATCCGAAGTGCATAGTCGATCTATCAAAAGTCACCGAAGACTGAGTGAACACTAAATAACATAATAACGATATTAGTTAAGATATGTTGGTCATCTTTTAGTATACAATTTATTATTAGCATGACGTTGTTGAGCACAGTCTCAACCTCTTTTTATTTAGGTCCCGCTGCAGGGTTCATTACATTCACTTAAAAATAAATTTATATTTTTGCTTATGTTGTGCTTGTACAGTTCTGTACGATAAGGCGATAGTTTAATTCAGTTCAAACACATAAATCTGAACTGAAACTATTTTGCCTTATATGTTCTTACAAGCACTTGAACCTGAAGAACGCTAATCAATCAAATTAAACACCTTAAATGCCTTAAAACGATTGATGCTTATTTTCTTTATTTTTCATTCTTATATACTAAATTCTTTTACAATAAATTAATTTAAATTGCTTAGTAAGTAGAAATAAACAAATTTTGCATAATTGCTGAACTTAAATATTTTCCTTTTTTTATAACAAACTTAAGTTAAAAACATTCAACGGTTAATGAACTTAATACAAAGTTAGGTCATAAACTAAAATGTTTAGGTAATTGAACTTAAACAGAAATAATAAGTAGAATAAAATGTTTAGTCAACAATAATGGCTATTAAATTTAAAAAAGGAAATTAAGAAATATTTTTTAATAATGATAATTAAATACAATAATAAAAATAAAAATTATGTTGATGTAAGTATAAACATTCTCCCCCGCGTTGACTAACGGTCACTGGTGACAAACGTTCATTAGGTTTTATATCTGCAATGTCGATGGTAACTGGTCGCTGTAAGGGAACTGGATGAGGTGTCGGTTGTACGATCTTATGAGTTTTACTTTCTTTATAGGTTGAGTATAGCTGGACTATGATGATGGTTACTAAAATGATTAGAGAAATTAAAAGTGCAGTGTAGCTTACGGCATGGTGATGTTGGCTTTGGGACCTGATCAGCTCTGGTAATCGTACAATAGTTGACTCATCAAGTTGTTTTTGTAGGTTATTCAGTTGATTTAGATGGGTTTCAAATTGGTTGTTAGTATTATTAAAGAGTTGGACGTATGAAGTATGCAAACTATTTGATGCATCAAAGTGGCCTTGAATAGTGAAAAAGTTGTTTTTAATTATGCAAATTGGATCTATTTGCATTATTCCAATGCCTCTTATTAGATGTTGGGAGGCTTCACTGCCGCAAACTGTTGAAATTTCTATTTTTGTTGTGGTAGCAAATATCCATTTATTCGGATTCTTCTATCAGCCGGGTAAGGTTACAATTGGCTGTGTTTAGGCTGTTGAGGATATTAATTTCACAGGAATTTCCTTTTGCTATTGTGCAGCTGACAAATCGTCGGTTGTAAATGGAATAAATTCATCTCTGTGGGGATTCACTGCTAGAAAAGGTACATCTGGTTTGATGGATATTAGGGCGTTATTTCCTATTGTTTGGACCGGAGTTATCTTCAGGAGTTCTAGGAATTGTTAATCAATCAGTGGCAACCTAATTTCGAAGAAGACTTCGCCTTTTGTCACAGCTCCATTTGTCTTCATTAGCTTGTATAGTTGAACCAAACTGTCGTCTTCAATTGGAAGCATACGTTGTACTGGTAGATGTGCTTTTATTGTGGTTAATTCAGTCCTTAGCTGATGAGGTGATAACAAAAGTGGACTAATTTTTTCATGGTGTGCATCCGTTAGTACGTCGATAATCTCCTTTTCTACCCTTTGCAAGTTCAGTGCTGTTAATGTTAATTGATTGGAAAGAAGTGATACTAGTTGTGCTTTTTGGCTGATTTCTGAAAATGCCTTAGCAAGTGCATATGCTACATTATTGATTCTTGCAACAAATTTCGCTAGTTGTTTTTGTGTGCTGAGTTCGTCTTGTTTATTTATATTAATAGTGGAATCAATAAATGATGTTTGGTTTTTGAGTAATTTAAAAATATAGTCTGTTTCGACCTTGGCATTTTTAATGGTGTCTGACATTTCACTGGCGTAGTCTGAGTCCAGCACTCCAAACAATGAAATTGCTACATTTCCTACAATGTTGAATGCACCCCTTTTTACTCTACTAGTGGCGAATAGTTCCTTTTCCTCCAGCAACTCTTCTTTTACTTGATTGAAGTTATTTATCAAAGTATTACATATTGACTGATGTGTGATGATTGAACATAAGTGCTGCAAAGTATCTAATCCAGATTGAAAATTCTTTAGCTCGGACAGGAAAGGTGCTAGATCATAGTATACCATGAGTTTCCATTCAGCTGTAGCCAGTTTTACGGTTCCAATGCCTTCAAAGTACAGCCCCGGGGTCAGAATAAAAGTTGTTTATCTTTACGTGATTGCCCATAACAACTGGAATGATAAGCATGGCTACGATCATGGTGAGTACGGTTGAGTCTTTGATTTTTTGGTGGATGGAGTATATTCTTCGCCAACAGGTATTGGGTGAATAGGGTTAGATAGTTCACTTGCAGGTAATTCGTCTTCGTGAAGTAGTGGAGCTAATCTATGGATTGGTCTTCTTTTTATTCCTGAAGATGTTTTTACATCTGCTACCCGAACCTTGCCATCATTACCCTCGTGAGTTTGAAGGATTCTTCCAAGTGGCCAGCTCATAACTGGTACATTATTCTCTTTTATAATAACCATCTGCCCTTCTTTCACATTTTCAGATGATAATTTCCACTTCTGTCTTTCCTGCAATTGGTGTAGATACTCGACTGACCAAAGTCTCCAGAACTCATGTTTGAGTTGGGAGACAAGTTTCCATATTGTGGCGAGAGAACCATTTGGTTGCACTGCTCTACTGTCCCCTTGGGCTGTGAGTGGTTCTCCAATTAAGAAGTGTCCTGCAGTCAGTGCAGTTAGATCATTTGGATTAGGTGACATAGGGGTTAGCGGACGTGAATTTAATATGGCTTCTATTTCGATGATTTCTGTTTCAAGTTCTTCGTGCGTTGTGACGCTGTTGAAGCACTTCGTAGTAAAAGTAGCTTAGCGGATTTTACTGCTGCCTCCCATAAGCCTTCAAAGTGAGGGGCTCGAGGTGGAATAAATTTGAATTCAATGCCTTCTTACTGCATGACTGTAAGATTTTTTCTTGTGAGTTATTGTCAAAGATTGCATGATTTAGTTCTTCTAGCGGATTCCGTGTACCTATGAAGTTTGTAGCATTGTCTGAATATATGGTCTGGCATCGCCCTCGGCGTGATACAAATCTTTTGAGGGCTCCAATGAATGCATCTGTTATTAATTGAGTTACAACTTCCAGGTGTACAGCCTTCGTTGAGAAATAGACAAAAACAGTTACGTAAACTTTATAAGGTTTTTTACCCCTTATCTTATAGTGAACCCAAAACGGTCCGCAGTAGTCAACACCAGATTTAATAAATGGCCGTGATGGGGTGACACTGCTTGCTGGTAGGTCCCCCATTATTTGAGAAAGTAATCTAGGTTTTGCTCTTGTACATCCTACACAGTTTTGGACTATACTTCTTGCCATTAATTTACCCTTGATGATCCAATATTGTTGTCTGGACTTAGCCAATAATGATTGTGGGCCACAATGATAGTTTTTTTTATGCAACATTGTGAGTATAAGTTTTGAAATCGAGTCGTTATAGGGTAGAAGTATGGGGTGCTTTGCGTCATATGACAGATTAGAAGCTTCCAATCTTCCTCCGACCCGTAAAATGTTAATCTAATCTAGGAATGGAGATAATCTGCTAATTGTGCTGGACTTGTCCACTTGGCATTTCTTCTTTAACTCAGATATCTCCTTCTTGAAGTCGGAGATCTCAACTGCGCGAATAATTATAAATCGCGAATCATCCAGATCTTTAGGACTCAGCGAAATGTGTTTTGGTCGAAATTCATTTTGCGTTTTTGAATTACTTATGAATCTTAGTACGTAACCCAAAACCTTCTGTAAAGTTGTAAAGGAATTTTTGTGTTGAATTCCGTACATAAGGCTACCGTAGTTTAATACCATAGTTGCTGTAACTGTAACCACCTTCTATTTCTCAATGTCATTGACAATTTCTTGAGGTAAGTATTTCGATGGCCATGATTCCTCTTTTTCATGAAGGAAAAGTGGTCCGTATAGCCATAAGTTACATGCTGGCAAATCTACTGCACGGTGTCCTCTGGATGGTATATCGGCTGGGTTGTGTTTTGATCGCACATGGCGCCATTGTCCGGCTAGAGTTAGTGACTGAATTGTTGATACTCTGCTGGCGACAAATGTTTTGTATGAAGATGATTGTGCGTATATCCATGACAATATGATTTCTGAATCAGTCCATAGAAATGTAGCTTGGTTTTGAAACTGCAGGTCAATCTTTAGTCTGTGAGCAAGCTGTGCTGCTAGAACTGTTGCACATAACTCTAGTCGAGGTAATGTCTGCTGCTTCAATAGTGCAACTCTTGATTTTGCACAGAGTATTCGCACGATTACCTGCCCACTCTTAAGAATTGCGCGAATGTATGCAACTGCAGCAAATGCCTTCTCCGATGCGTCTGCGAATACGTGTAGTTGTGTTTTTACTGGGTTTTCGCCCTGGAAGATGTGTCGTGCTATCGTAAAATTGTTGAGATTTTCTAGATCGTTTCTAAATGTGCTCCAAGATGTACATAGATCATTAGTTAACGTTTCATCCCAATCTAATTCATGATGCCAAAGGTGTTGAATAAATATTTTAGCCTTAACGATCACAGGACCTACCAGACCGAGGGGATCAAATAGTTTTGCAAGATCGGAAGTTACTGTTCGTTTCGAGATTTGCTGATGTTGGGTTAATTTGACTTTAATGCAAAAGTGATCGCTGTTAGGTAACCAATATAATCCTATGGTTTTTATTGAATTTTAGTGAATGGTTTGCGCACCATTTTTTTAAACTAAATCCATATATTTTCAACATAATGATGAGTTCTTTTTGCGTTTCCACTGCTATGTTGAGGTTATTTGAACCTCCAAGGCCGTCATCCACATAGAAGTTGTCTTTCAGCATCTGAGAACCATACGGAAACTTAGAGAATTCTCATTAGCTGTTTTTTGTAGACATTTCGTGGCCAGGTAAGGTGCTGCACGTGTCCCATATGTTACTGTGTTGAGTTTGTAATAGGCCAGTGGCGATGATGGACCTTCCCTCCACAAAATAAGTAGATATTGATGGTCATTTGGGTTTATTCGTATTTGCCTGTACATTTTCTCAATATCGGTTGTGAAAACGAACCTTGGCAATCGAAAACGAATTAAAATGGAAAATAGTTCACTTTGCACGACTGGACCAGTATACATTAAGTCATTGAATGAATATCCAGTTGATGTTTTTCTGATGCGTCAAACACTACCCGAAGCTTTGTTGTGGTGCTATCAGGTTTTAATAAACAGTGGTGTGGAATAAAATATATTGGATGTAGTACGTCGTCTAGGTTTACCATTTGCATATGTCCTAGTTTCTCATATTCTCTCATGAATTGCGTGTACTGAACTCGGATATTTTCATTGTTTTGGAGTCGTCGCTCCAAACTAAGAAATCTGTTGTATGCCATGGCATGCGAATCAACCAATGATGTTGGGTTTTCCTTAAATGGAAGACTGACGATAAAGCGACCATCTGTTTTTGTTTGAGTATGATGAATAAAATGGGCTTCACATAACTTAATAACTGTTTTAGGTTCGTCACAATTTTTTGGAGTAGAATAGTTCCTAATTGTATGCTTTTATCTGATCATTTGTGAACTAAAAACGTCAGAAAAACTTTTAATTTTTCTGAATGTAGGTTAAGATTTTTTATCATATGTTGTAACCAATTAATGCTAAGCCGTCCATATAATCAAAAGAGTTGGAGATAATCCCGAAAATGCTAGCGACATAATTTTTTTAAATGAATTTGAACTTTGGAACCATATCTCTAGAGTTTTTCTAACTCTATTTGATAAAATGCGGACATTAAACCCAGACATGAAACAAATTTTGCTATCCCTTATTGATCTAGGCATTAGAAACTTATCTCCAACTTTTTTGATTTGTGCCTGACAATGATTTTTTAGGTACTAGCAGTATAGGAGTATTATAACTTAATACAGATGGTTCAACTATGTAAACTAAGGAAAATATGTATGTACATTAGGCTTATGCAGAAAATAAATAAATTGCAAAACGGGAAGGGCTCACTGGGTTTTCATATGTAGGAAAAAATTTTAAGACAAACTGCATTTTTACTTGTTTGATATCTTAAAAAAAAGTTCCGCACCAAATGCATTTTCTGCAGCAAATATGTGGATTTTTTAATTCTAAAAAAATCTCATATTTTCGTAATGACAAAAAATATTTTATATATATTTGATGGCAATTGATATTTTTATTTATATATAGATTGCAAGAAATAATATATAAAATATTATGTTTTTACTGTAGTGATATACAAAAATCGTATATTTTCATGTATAAAAAACATACAAATATAACTTAATTATAAGTTTGAATTTTTTAAATTTAGGGCACGAACTGATTTACAAAATCAAAGAAATATAAAAAATGTTTTGTCATTACGAAAATATGAATTAAAACTTTGGAATTAAAAAATCCACATTTTTGCTGCAGAAAATACATTTGGTGCGGAACTTTTTTTAATTTTTTTATTTATTTATTTAAATATATAGTCAATGGATATATTCCTTACAGACTATTAGTATAATATTGGAACAAAATAAAAATAAAGTGCAAAATTTATGCATTAAGATAAACAATAATTTTATATATCTCAGCATTGGAACTTAAAGAATAATTAACGAATTCAGACAAATAATTATATTCACGAGATAACCTCAAAAATGGATCAGCAAAAGCATAGTTAGATCTACAAAAATTAATAACAAAAGGATTATAATGACGAGTAATAACAATGTTAAATTGGACAGAATTTATGAGATATTCGGAACAAATGTTACCATTAATGAGGTTTATCATAAAAGTCACATTTAACATTGTACGACGGCTTTTAATAGTTGGTAATTTTATTAATGCTAGTCTACTAGTGTAGGATGGAGATTTGTGGAAGAGCTCCGTTGAAGGCAACATGAACAAAACAATAAAAACCGTTTTTGTACAGGCTCAAGACTATTATTGTGGATATTATAATAAGGATCCCATATGATTGAACCATATTCCAAAATAGGCCTCACTAAGGATACGTATAGCTGCTTCGTAGTGTAAGGGTCAGAAAACTCCTTTGCCCAGCGTTTTATGAAGGCAAAAGCACCTCTAGCTTTGTTTACAGTTAGTGTAATATGAAAAGCAAAATTTAATTTTGGATCAAGCAAAAATCCAACTGATGACCACCCAATTAGTAGTTAACAGAAATATCTGTTGTTCTAGAAAAACGCATATATTTACAATTCTTTAGATTCAAATCCGTTAAACTATAATTGCACCATAGGAAAAAATTGTTAAGATCCGTTTGGAGATAAAGGTTATTGAAGGATTGAAAATTTTTTATATCATCAGCATACATCAGTATATTGGAGGACTTACATTAATGAACAAAGAAAACAAAATTGGACCAAGATGATTTCAAATATATGATGTCTGCTTTCGAGTGCAGGAAAATGAGCAATAACAAACAGATCGTCTAATCTTTCTTTCCATTGTTCTCTTCCGCTTGTATGAATATCCGACACTCTTTTTATATTTTTTATTAAATTAGACCATTCCTCGTAAAGGCTCAATAATTTTGTTGCACATTTATGCAATTCTTGAATGGGAATACGGGTCTTTTGCCAGAAAATTGAACACTCTCTTACCACAAGATCAGCACTATCTTTGGCACTTAGTTTGGTTATCCTCATATTATGAAAAAAAACTTTTAGGCAATCTCCCTTCGATGGAAGTTTAGCACCAACTATTTGATGTTTTGGGTAACCAATTAAAACTATTTCTTCTCGTAATAAAGGCATCATATTATATTAAATATATTCTTCACCGCGATCACAAAAAATTACTAAAAACCACTAACCGGTAATTCACACAACTAAATGCAATTCAAATTTGTTGTAATATAATGTATCTTTAAAATTTTTATTTTGATAACTAAGTAGGCTCTGAAATTTATCTGTTAAATCAGTTATTTTAAATTAATGTAAAAATAATGCTTATTGTGAATACTAAGAATGAGAGTTAAAGCATTTGAGATGTAGATGGCTCTTTATTTCCACCAAATAATGAAGAATATTAAAGAATTAAGCGGTAGAATAGTTTGGAGGCTCAATTAGACCCAAATGATTTACCAGGGTTAACTTCCAAATAATCTGTTTTTTGCCATTGTCGACAAAATAAATAAATCTTCATACGTAATTATATAATGAATAAAATAATCGAGTTTTATAATTTTATTTCATATTACCAGTGAAATTTGCTCATACCTGAACTTTGACCTCGACGCGCGACCAGACAAAGTTGTCCGATTTGGTTAAAATTTTTAGAACTGAACTTTTACACCTAGTGTCACAATATTTCGACCGGCACCCCTTAAATTTCAACCAAAAATTTTTTTTCATATAATGGATTGTCACCCTAATGTACATGCACAACGATCTACCGTAAGAAAATTTATTTTTACATTTAATTTGTTCTTAAATATAATGCTGCTGTATTCCATTTGTTATGCTTTGCTTTTCATACATCAATTGCGTACAGTTGGCATGTACACATGTAAGTACATAGTGATGTATGTAGGTATATGATAATATCAAGTAAATGCTAAGCAGAAACATTGTAAAGCGGCATGGCCACACATCAAACTGACGCTTCAAACTCTGCTTTTCTTTGATAGTGTTAGTGAAAAAAATTCACACGTATGGTTTGATGTGAGTTTGAAGAATATCAAACCAATTTAGATTTTCACTCTCAAACTGAATTTTACCAACACATACACAAGTTTGAAGCACCAGTTTGATGTGTGGCCATGCCGCTTAAGGCACACGTACATACATACCCACACTCATGTATGTAAGCTGTGCCAGCCTATATAAGGCGCAGTAATGCTGAACAGAATGCTTAGTTCTTGGGCAGCCGGCGTGGAGGTAAGTTGTTTGGTCTTGATATTAAGTTTTAATTATTAATTATTTCGGTTAGTTTTAGTGTCCGAAGGCGATTACACACTTTGTCTACTAAGCGACAGTATTGTTAACCTGTGGGCATATTCTTGTAATCCACTAAAGTGTGGTAGGGGTAAATGACAATCTAAGTGACAGTATTGTTAACCTGGTTGGACATTTGCTTTTCCCACAGCGTCTTGCCATATCTCGCGTGCATCTTGGTCACATTGACCACATATAGTAATTATTTCGGTTAGTTTTGGTGTCCAAAGGCGATCACAGAATTTGTCTACTAAGCGACAGTACTGTTAACCTGTAGGCATATTCTTGTAGTCCTCTAGAACTGTAGTGTGTAGCGACAGTACTGTTATCGACAACCTAAGCGACAGTACTCTTTATCTTATTTTCGTCTTGGTCACTTTGACCACATACGGTTGCTATTGGAATTGCCTCCTTATCCTATAATTGACCACGTCGCCAAAAACCAGCCTCTGAAGCATAATTTTTACTATTGGTCAATAAACACTTATACTCGAATCTTGGTGTTTTACTTGGTCATCGAGACTTCTCCCTGAAATCAACAAGTTTATGTAACTGACCTGGACGCCGCTGAGCTCTGCCCCAGCAACCAGCGGAAACGTGTTGTTACAAACTGTTACGAGCTACACCCAATATATCTAAATTATCAAGAAGAAGTTGGTGGTTAACTTTATCATATGCTTTACCGAAGTCAGTGTAAATAGCATCAGTTTGCTTCTTCTGTGTAAATGTTTGATTAACTGCAGAAGTAAATTGAAGGATATTAGTTGTAGTTGAGCAGCCCTTTCTAAAACCATGTTGATAAGGTGAAATTAACGATGCAGCATGATGGCGGAGGAAATCAGCAACTAGTTTCTCAAACAATTTCGGAATGGCACTTAATTTTGCAATGCCTCTATAATTCGTTATATCAGATTTGTTGCCTGATTTAAATAAAGGTATAATACTCGTATACGAATCTTTCCAAAATGTGGGAAAATAACCAAATTTAATTGATGCATTAAACAGTAAAGTTAATGGTTCCACGATTGTTTCAGCACATCGATTTAACACGCAATTAGGAACTCCATCAGGACCATGACTGAGAGACATTTTAAGATTTTTCAGGCAGAACAAAATATCACTGCAAGTGATGGATATTCACAGGTTTTTCTTTTAGAATTCACAAATAAGTAGAAAGATTTTGGGTCACGTATGAAATTGTTTTTCATTTTAATTAAGTAATTCTTATATAAAGCTTGGATGAGCAAGTTATATTCCGAGCGACTAACAGAATACCCCACCTTCCATAAATTGAGTAAAGTTTCCAGACGACTTGTAAGGTTCTTCCTTTTTCTTTGATTTGTCACAGGTTTGTTGAACTATTTTGTAATCGTTTAAATTTCCAACTTGGGTCGGGACATTACTAATTGTTAAATTATAACCTGTTACATTAAAGATTTTAGCATAAGGATTTGATTTTGACGTGATTGTGTTTGCTATATATATACCATCTAGGATAGTTTGTTGTGAGATTAGTACATCATCTTCTATGAATTCAAATTTAACTTTTCTGAGTACTTCGGATCTAGCGGGAAATTTTTGCTACATGATAGTGTCAATCGCTCCGATTATGTTCAGTGTCCATCGTATGCCTTCATCACTGAAACAGGCTGATAACAGTTAACTCAACCACAAACTAATGATGATCAGAAGAATTCGACACAGCGCAGAGGCGAGCAATGGTCCCTCCGCTTCATAGTCTGTTGTTAACTACTTCCGTCAACAGTTTGACAAATATTGCGTAGCTGGAGGTAAATTTATACTGTACTTTTGTCAATTTATTTTAAACCAGGTAAAAGGATCGATGGTATGCTGTATCTGTTTTCCGCCAAATAGTTTTCTATAGTTCTTCGAATCGAAAATTTTGATGATGAATGTTATAACGTTCACCGTCACTTTCTACTGAGGTCCATAGGTGAAGCCATTGTGTCATTCACGGATATGAATTTAGTAACTATGGGATCTTTATTCTCATCTAATCTTGTGCATATCAGAATTTGAGTAAAAGAGGTTGAATAGGGCTTTGCCTGGCTATTTTGAAGTAAATCTAAAATGTACCGTACGATACGCTCTTTAGTGGAAGTATTTTTAAAATATATTATTTTATATCTTGCGTCAATAAAGGTTGCCATGGTAAACAATATTTCATTTTCTAAAAGTAAAAATTTGGTAACGAAGTACTGTTTTAAAACCACTGTCGTGTCACCAATGTACTCATCGGATGAGCCAAAACCATTAAGAATTTTTTCCAAACACCCACAGCCCTTCCCGAAGTAACTAGAGTTTTGAAATTGGAAACAAACTTATTTTAAAGGAACTCTGACCCCGCATGTTAAACATGTTTAACTTACCTCATATTTGACACGTGGATATAAAATATTAACACGTAAATTGCTTTTATGCTGATGAGAATGTCATACTCCTTCTAACACATTGGAAACGACCGTATTAATATATATATATATTTTTTACTAAAGCCAAACAACATAAAAACGTAAATTTTTATAAGAATAAACATAGAGTTTCGAATTACTAATTATTACGAGGATATTTAAGATTCGACCCGTTCGAATACAACGTTCTTATGTGTTCATATTGGTACCGCCATCCCGAAACACACATACAAATTTATTTTTTTTTGGCATTTCCCATGATGACAATATATTATGAAGTTGCAATGCAATATTTTCATAGACATGACGGATCTCATTGAACACATCTGTTTTTAACACCACCACATTCCTGAAGCGACAAATGTTTCCCATCAGTTTTCGTAATCTTGCAAGAGTAAATATTACTTTTATTCAGTATTACTTCGCGTTTTTTCAGAAAATGTGTTTTTATGCATTGACATTAATTGGTTTCTCATAGCCGTTGTAATGCTACCTTTTTGGGGATATTTCTTGTCAGAGATCTAAGGCGTAAAACAAGTCTATAAAAGAAATTGATTTAATCATTTTGAAAGAGCATTGGCAATAGTTAAAATGTTAAGATATAAATCACAACTTTAGCATAGTATGTAATCAAAATAGATGGACTATTCCTATTTAAATTGTTTCAATTTGCAATGCATATTTAAGAGCAGGTCATATTTTTTTTAATAGAGGAATAGTAACAAGTACAAACGTTATATTCGACCGAGTCGAATCTGAAATACCCCCAAATATGTAGTAAGTAAATTTAAAATGTTCAACATCGTGGGACAAAATTCCTTTATAAGATATTGGGGTTCAAAAATAGACTACATAATGTTTTCCACAGGCGAACGTAAGGGCATTGCTAGTCTTAGACTACATCACTGATCAAGAATATATGTACTTTATGGTGGCCAATTCTTTTTGAAGGGAATTAAAACTGTGCTTTGGCGGGGTCTCTCTGGCAATGGCCGTGGGGGACATTTCACCCTTGCCATAAAACTTCAAAAATAAATGTTCGGAATAATTAAATGTAAAATTTATTTAAATTTTTTTCTTATAGCGTCATTTAGAGGACAAAGGGGGAGCAGGGGGCAGGGCATAGGAGTAGCAGGTTACGTCTCAGCTTCGTCACTAAAGCTTATAAATGTTATTTTTTAGGAATTTAGGATTAAGTAAAACAATTTACATATTTACACTCTTTTTGGATATAATAACGCTAACTATAAAAGGCGTGGTCCAAAAATTAATTTTTTTGATTTTATGGCTCCAAGTTAAACGCGTTTGGACTTCTGTGACATAACAAAATTACAAAACAACACAATTACACAAAACTTTAAAAAATATATTGTTTTTAGAGGTTGGTTTAGTTCTTCTTAAGGAAACTTTTTTCCCTTTTGCCCCATTCAGCCCATTTCCGAACTTGACCTGTGCTATCCTTCGATATATATATATACCAAATTTCAAGAGCCTGAGTCTTTTCGTTTGGACTGAATCGTGATTTCCACAGACGGACTTGCTCAGATCGTCTTAGATTTCATCACTGATCAAGAATATATATACTTTATGGGGTCTCAGTGAATATACCCTCAAATTCTTTTTTGGAGGGTATAAAAATAATAACAATATTGGAAGTATTTCATATTGGAAACTTCCTAATAGGCTTTTAATTTCACATATGTATAATATTCGTTTTCACGAATATTGTTTCAGACTCGTGTTCGCGAATATCAGAAATTGAAATTCCGCATATCACTAATAGGTATATGTTTCTCAAAATAAAAACATATCAGCTGTTCAATCCATCGCTTTCATTAAAAGCATTTGTGATATGTGGGTATTATTATGAACGTAAATATGTACACATGTGCGTGTAGCAAGGATTTAATTATATCCTAGTAGTATTTTATAAATTAAAAATTGCAAAACTAAGTACTGTACCATAACACTGAAGCAAATATATATGCCACGGATGGAAAACCTAGTGCTATAATACTTTTTGTTGTAAATTTTCGACATCAATCATATTTCGAACATAAACATAATTAATTTGAATGACCTAACATCTTGCATTTCTTTATTTTTTTGTAAGGAAGTCACTTATTAAGCACATGAGGGGATCATTTTCGAGTTTTGTACTAATCGCAGAACTTAATAACCAGCTTTTGATCATCTAAGATTGTCTTAAAATAGTCGGTTTGGAGATTTTTGCTAAAAGAGTCTCCTACATGCTAATTTATGTCTATTTTTATACCCTTCACAAAAAAGTGAAAGGGTATATATAGGTTTATTATTCCGTGTGTAATTTCTTCGATATACACATGGGACCCCATAAAGTATATATGTTCTCGATCCTTATGAATAGCGATGACGATTGAGCGATGTCCGTCTGTACGTGAAATCGGTTTTCCCAAGCCGCCAGAAGAGCTAGAGACTTCGTTCTTGGACCGTTGGATTGGAAGTGAACTTAAATAGAGTGCTATTGAAATTCAGAAAGATCCGAAGTATGGTTTCAGAGCTGGGCAGCTTACACCTATTTCTCGACGCAAAATTTATACCAAAAATCAATTATTTTTTTTAATGTTTGTAAATTAAACCTATTTCGTGCTTTGGGGAGCCTCAATGGTCTATTAAAAACTAAAAAAAATAAAAAAAAATTTCCAGGGATGGGAAATTAAAAATTTTTTTTCGGCCTATTCCGTATTTTGTAGTACATGTAGTAACTAAAATTGTTAAAAATTTCAAGTTTTTCTTTAACAAAACCACTTTCTACGTCATGAAGATTTGCATTGGCCAAACAAAAAAAATTTTTTTTTTAATTCAAATTTTGCTTCCAGGGGTGGGAAATTGAATTTTTTTATGCATGGAAGTAATCAAACAGGCAACTGATGTTGTTTTTTTTTGTTTTTTGCTAACTAAAACTGTCATATAATTTGGGAAGAACTAAATTGGTATCAAAAATAAAAATATAATTTCGAATCCAGGGATGGACAAGTGAAATATTTTATGGTACAGGAAAGTTACCACAATGATAAAAAATTTCAATTTTTCTTAAATAAAACTACTTTCTATTTCAAGAAGCGTTGCACTGGTAAAAAAAAAATATTAAAATTTCGTTTCCAGCGCTGAAAAAATTAAATTTTTTTTTGGTACATGAAATATTTTGTAGTACATGTAATAAAAAAAATGGTTGCCAAATTCAGGTTTTTCTCAAACAAAACTACTTTATACCTCATGAAGATTTGCATTGATAGAGAAAATTTTAAAAATTTTAAATTTCGCTTCCAGTATTGGGAAATTGAAATTTTTTTTATACATAAAAGGAACCAAAAAGGCAATTGACGTTGTTTTTTACTGATCGAAACTATTTTTTAGTTCAGGAAAAACAAAATTGGTATCAAAAATTAAAAAAAAGTCAAAATTTAGAATCCAGAGTTGGATAACTGAAATATTTTGTGGTACATAAAAATTACCTAAATGGTTACAAATATTAAGTTTTTCTTAAATAAAACTATTTCATGCCTCATTAAGAGTTGCATTGGTAAAAAAATTTAAATTTCGTTGCCAGGGTTGGGAAATTGAAATATTTATTCTGCATAAAATTAACCAAAAAGGCAATTGACGTTGTTTCTTTTTGCTAATTAAAGCTGTTTTATAGTTCAGGAAGAACAAAATTGGTATTAAAACTTTAAAAAAATCAAAATTTCGACTCCAGAGTTGGACAAATGAAATATTTTATGGTACATGAGGGGGGAGGGTTTAAAAATTTAAATTTTTTGTCAAGTAAAACTATGTTAGACCTCACTAAGAATTGCATTGGTAAAAAAATAAAAATTCGCTTCTAGAGTTTGGTAAATTGAAATATTTTTCGTACATAATAGTACATACATAAAATACAAATTTTGTGCTTTTAGTGGATTAAACCTATTAGATATTTCAGAAAAAATTAAACTAGTATAAAAAAATTATAAATTCGGTTCCAGGGTTGGAAAATCGGAATTTGTTGGTACATAAAAGTAACCATATATATAGTTCCCAATTTTAGTTTTTTTCAGTGAGTTCAAAATCAACTTTCAAAGTGATCAGACATAATCTCTTTTATTGCATTTATTTGTATATAAAAAACAAGTAAAAAAATATATATATATTTTTCTTAATCCCTATAAAAACAATAAGTGCATTGCATTGCAAAAACAATTTAGTTTTACTAATTGTTCTTGCTTTTATGCAAAAACAACATCATGGATGATGACACCGATGAAGCTGATACAGGCAGTCAAACAAGTAACTGGCAGCAAGTAAAAAACAAACAACGAAAAAGAAATATTAATGAATCACCAAAAATGTACAAAAACAAACGTAAAGCATTAGCAAGTGATGACATTCCATCGACTAGCAATAAATATGCAGTACTGCAAAACGATGATGAAGAAGATAGTGAACCAACAACACCTAAACCACCGCCAATATACATACCAGATGTAGTTGATATAAATAAAATGATTTGTAATATAGGTAAAATTATACCAAAAGAACATTTTAATTATAAATCATTGAAAAATAACCAAATAAGGCTTATGATTAAATCAGTAGATTCATACAGACTACTAATAAAATTTTTAGAAGGTCGTAGTATAGGATTCCATACGTACCAGTTAAAACAAGAGCGTTCTTATAGGGTTGTTATTAAGGGACTTCACCATTCAACTCCGATTGAAGACATCAAAGCTGAACTGATTAGCTTAGGGCATGAAGTGCGAAGTGTAACTAATGTAAAAAGTAGGGTGACCAAAGAACCATAACCAATATTCTATATTGACCTTGATCCCAAACCAAATAACAAAGACATTTATAATGTTAAATGCATTAATAATGCTTTAGTAACTGTAGAAGCACCAATAAAAAGAAATGAAGTTGTACAATGTCACCGTTGTCAGCTTTTCGGCCATACTAAAGCATATTGTAAGAGACCATTCAGTTGTGTTAAATGTGGTCTTAACCATCCAACTGCAGAGTGTAGCAAAGATCCTAATACTCCAGCTCGCTGTTTTAACTGTTTAAAAAATCACACTGCCAATTATAAAGGTTGTCAAATTTACCAAAACTTGATTGCCAAACGGAACCATAACATCCGTCAAACTAGGTATACCCCTGCAAATCATAATGATGCACCTATTTGGAGTGTTAACAATAACACTAATCAAAACAATGATCAGTACAACAACAATCAGTCGTACTCAGATGTACTCAGAAGTAACAATAATGAAAGTAAAAACAGCAACAATAAAATGGACAGAATTGAATCAATCTTAACAAATCTGCTTAACACGATTACAATGTTGATTTCGAAGTTATGCGAATAAATTTACGTATAGCAATATGGAATGCCAACGGTCTCTCTAATCATATGAAAGAAATTAAAAGCTTTATAAACTTAAATCATATTGATATTTTCCTTATATCCGAGACACATTTTACAAATAAAACTTATTTCAAGATAAACGGATTTGATCTTATCTCCAGTAATCACCCAGATAACAGAGCTCACGGAGGTTCTGCAATTTTAGTAAAATCATCTGTTAAATACGACATTTTCGATGATTATCAAAAACATCACCTACAAGCTGCTGGCATACGAATTTCTTGCAATAAGAACAATATATCATTATATTCCATTTACTTTCCTCCCAGACATAGTGTTAAATTTGGTGATTATCAGGACTTTTTTGGAAGACTTGGAACTAAATTCATCGTTGGTTGTGACTTCAATGCAAAACACCCTTGGTGGGCTTCTAGACTGGCAAATCCAAAGGGAAATGAGTTATTTAAAAGTGTAATGCACAACAAATACTCTATTCTAACTACAGGCAGGCCAACATACTGGCCAAGTGATCCCAGGAAAATACCAGACTTACTGGACTTTGTCATATACTCTGGTATTCATAGTAGCTTTTTAGATATTTTAGATTCGGACGATTTGAGCTCTGATCACTCCTCATTAATTGTAAATTTTGAAACATCTTTATCTACAAATAAAAATTATAACGTTCTTTCATCACAAACTGATCTAAACTCATTTAAATACTGGATAGAGCAAAATATTGATCTTAAAATAAAACTAGAAAATGCTTCTGATATAAATTATGCTGTCGAACATATTACAAACCTTATCCATGAAGCAGCGTTTCTTTCTACTCCAGACGTAGTTCCGTCCAATAATCGAAATAGAGTGCTAGTGACGGCAGAAATTAGACAACTCATAAGAAATAAAAGTCGTTTAAGGAGGATTTGGAAGAGAACAAGAAGTACATTTAATAAAACAAATTTAAACAGGGCATCAAACGAACTAAAACGACGGCTAAGTGAATATAAAAATGAGAAACTTAACGACTACCTAAGAAATATGAATTGCTTTCAAGATTCTGAGCACAAACTATGGAGTGCCACAAAATATTTAAAGAGGCCTAGCAAAAGAAATGTACCGATAAAAGATCAAAATAATAGCTGGTGTAAATCAGATCTCAAAAAAGCTCATGCTTTTCAACAATATCTAGAAACAACATTCCAACCGTTTTCCTTGAATGAGGCACACGATCAAAGCACAATTTCTGAATTTCTGGATACACCCTGTCAAATGGATTTGCCAATAAAACATATAACTCCAAAAGAAGTTCAACAGGAAATATCAAAGTTAAATGTCAAAAAAACTCCCGGATATGACAAAATTGGAGGTAAAGTAATAAAAACGCTACCAAAACGCTGCTGTTAACACTAATCTATAATTCTATATTAAGACTCAGTCATTATCCAGATCAATGGAAATGTGCTGAAATAATTATGGTGAAAAAACCAAGTAAACCAGAAAATGTAGTAAGTTCATATAGACCAATTAGTCTTCTGTGTTCTTTTTCGAAAATATTTGAAAAGCTTCTTTTAAAGAGATTGCAGCCGATTCTAGACAATAAAAACATTATTCCAGAATATCAATTTGGATTTCGCCATAAACATGGTACGCCTGAACAGTGCCATCGCATTATAAATATAATTCAGAACGCTTTGGAGAAGAAGCAATATTGTTCTGCTGTGTTTTTAGACGTCAAGCAAGCTTTCGATAGGGTATGGCACCCTGGGCTTCTCTACAAATTAAAGCTTCCTGCTCCTTTTTATCTGTTACTTAGGTCATACTTAAGTAACAGATATTTTTATGTAAAAACTAATAATGAAATATCCGATTTAAGTGAAATAAAAGCCGGAATAGCACAGGGGAGTGTACTCGGACCTGTACTCTACACAATGTATACATCAGATATGCCATTAGGGGACGAGGTTACAGTTGCCACATATGCAGATGATACGGCATTAATAACAAATAATAATTGTCCAATACAGGCTTCAAACTTGACTCAGAATCAATTAAATAATATAGGTACATGGTTGAAAAAATGGAACATATGCGTTAATCCTGAAAAATCATCGCACATAACTTTTACGTTAAGGAAAGGCGATTGTCCTCCAATCTTTATGCATGGTGAACAAATACCAAATTCCAATTGTATTAAATACCTCGGAATGCACTTAGATAGAAGACTAACATGGAAGAATCATATTAAAGTAAAAAAAGAACATCTTAATATTAAAAAAAAAAGAATGTATTGGTTACTCGGCCGAAATTTACAACTAAGTCTTGAAAATAAAGTAATGCTTTATAAAACAATTTTAAAACCTGTGTAGACATATGGAATACAATTATGGGGAACCGCAAGCAATTCAAACATTGAAATACTGCAGCGCTATCAGTCTAAAACCTTATGAATGATTACAAATGCTCCCTGGTATATGACCAACAATAACATTCATAAAGATTTGGGCTTACCCAAAGTTAAAGAAGAAATCAGTAGGTTTAGCAAAAAGTACGTTGACAGACTCAGTAATCACAGCAATCCGCTAGCTATAGCTTTATTAGATGACAGTGAAGAAATTTTTAGGCTGAAAAGGTATCATATTTTAGACTTACCCTTTAGAAAATAATTATTATGTATACATGTGTGCAACTCTTATTATTATATTTTTTTTTCTCTTTATTTAAGTAGTTATAAATATACAAAAATTAAATGTATATATGTATATACGTTTCAATCATATTGGAGATTGATACAAATGTAATTTTTTAAACTATTACTGAATTTGCTTATTATTGTATTAAATAGATTGCAAATAAAAATACATTAAAAAAAAAGAGTTTTTTTCAGTGACTTAAACCTATTTTATACTTCGCTAAGAATTAAATTGGTATTAAAAATTTTATTATTATCCAGGGTTGGAAAATCGAAATATTTTTGGTACATAAAAGTACATACATAAATTCCAAGTTTTGTGTTTTTAGTGAATTACAATTATTTTATATATCAGAAAAAATTAAATTAGTATCAACAAATTAAAAATTCTGTTCCACGGTTGGAAAATCGACATTTTCTAAATCATAAAAGCAGCCATTTTATTTGTTATTTTTAATTTTTATAATGAATATACCTATTTTATATATCAGAAAGAAGTAAACTGGTATTAAAAACCAACAAAATATAAAAACGATTCTACGGTTGGACAATTAAAACTTTTTGGGGTACATGAAACGGATTTTTTTTTTAAATTAAATATATATATGTAATATTTTTGAAGTAATAAGAACCAAACATTTAGCTTCCTAACTAAAATCTTAAAAGTTGTCTTAAATATAAAAGTAACTGATAACATCATTTTGTCTTTTTAATTATTTTTTTAATTAAAGCTACTTTCTGTTTTAGCAAGAAAGAAAGAAAGAAGAATTACATCTGTCAAGGGTATTTAAGATTCGGCACAGCCGAATATAGCACTTTTACTTGTTTTATATATAATTTATTGTGTAAGTGGCTGTTTGCAGTAGGTTACTAGTAATTTTATAATAAAATAATAATTGGAAAAAGAATTTTATGTTATGCAAAAAGAGGACTATTTTTATATAAGCTTTGGAAATTTAATATTCTTCGACTAGAAGATATGCAGACGATGTGGTACCATTTATCATAAATCAATTTCAGATATTATCTTTTCAGTTATAAATATGTACTCGTACAATACAACCTTCACAGCAAAATGTGCACAATTTACAAGCTATAAAAAGTGGCAGCCTTGCCTATATCAACATGCTGTAGGAGGTTCCAAAATTTTTTAAATAAAATGCATTTACTTTTGTAGCAATATATGTATGTATGTATATTTTCGTTTTCAATATTACACGACCAAAATCACATTATTGAAAGGCGTATAACTAATTTCCAATTAACGAAAGAATATTTTAATAAATGTCGCGTTCCCTCAACTTTAAGATAATAAAAAAATTACTGCATGTTTTTGTAAAAAGAATATAAATTTTCGTTTAAAGCAACAATAAAAAAACTCAAAATTTGTTTTTGTTTCAATGTAAATACCAAAACGACAATGTTCATTCTTTTTACAAAAACAAGCATTTAATTATCTTAAAATAATTATTTATTTTTTTTTAATTCTATTTTGTTACTTCAGTCATCGACTGAAGAATTATTTGGCCAGTCTTAAAACTATTTCGCCATCACCAATTCGCATGATATGTCGTGCCACAAAAACTAATTCTATTGATACACAGATGCCAACGGGTATGTCGGCGATGTTATTAACCGTATTCTCTTTTCCTTTACTGTGTCTGACTGTACACGACCTATGCCTTCACATAGGAAGTAGCAACGTAGTTAACCACGGAAAATTCCTCAGAAGAACTGTAAATCTATACAGCCATCTGAGTCGTTGAAATTAACTAGTGCGAGTGAGACGCAAAACTCTCGAAAGAGACTAAACGATCAGTGGTCTGGTTGCTCTTAAAATTTAATTGCCAACGAGGCTTGATGTTGACTGAGTCAGAGCTGTTTTGCGAATAAATAAATATTTACTTTAAATATAATTTAATTACAGTGCAATCTCGCTTAACGCAACTAATAGAAATTTTGGCTGTTGCGAAAACCGAGTTATATTTCTTAGGACTCTTTTTCTTCTTTTGTTGGTGAAAATTAAGAAAAAAAAACATATTTTTGAATTACATTTAAATAAATTATTTTTGAAACAAATTCATTAATTTTATTATAAAACAACATAAAAACACTACTAATAAAGAACAAATACACATTCTAATGTACAACTGATACACAAATTTGAACCTATAGCATAACCGTAAAATAATCAATTAAAAAAGTCAGAAATTTTTTACAGTGTTTTCTTACATGATACATATATATTTCTCCACTGCAATTTCACGAATATTTTGAAGAGACATGATGTGTTTTAAAACTACGTTATTTTCAAATGTTAAAAGAATCAATAGCATGCTGGGATCTAATTTTTGGAAGCGCTTGAAGGAAAAGTTGCGATAATTGAGTCTTTTTATACCCTCCAAAAAAGAATATGGAGGGTATATTTACTTTGTCATTCCGTTTGTAACGCAGCGAAACATCCATCTGAGACTACATAAAGTATATATATTCTTGATCAGTGATGAAATCTAAGACGAACTGAGGATGTCCGTCCGTCTGTGGAAATCACGATTCAGTCCAAACGAAAAGAGCTAGACTCTTGAAATTTGGTATAAATATCTTGGAAGATAGCACAGGTTAAGTTCGGAATTCGGCGAAGTCAGGCGAGAGGGAAAAGAGTTCCCCTAAGAAGAACTAAGCCAACCTCTAAAAAACAAAATAAATTTTTCAAGTTTTTTTTTGCTATTTTGTTAAACATATGATATGTCAAAGAAGGTCCAACGCTTTAAACTTGGAGCCATAAAATAGAAAATAATAATTTTTGAACCCCGACCCCTTTAGTGGGCGTTATTATATGCAAAAATAGTGTAAGAACTTAACAAATTGTTTTACTCAAGCTTACATTCCTTAAAACTAAAATTTTTAAGCTTTAATGACGAAGCTGAGACGTAACCTGGTACTACTCTACCCTCTCTTGCGTCTTTGCTCCCTAAATGACCCTATAAAAAAAATTTTATGTATTGTATTTAATTATTCCAAACATTTATTTTTAGAGTTATATGACAAAGGTGGAATGTCTCCCCACAGCCCTTGCAGAGCGACCCCGCTAATATACAGTTTTAATGCCCTCCGAAGAGAATTGGACCCTATAAAGTATATATATTCTTGATCATTAATGAAGTCTAAGACGGTCTAGCAATGCCCATGCGTTCGTTTCTGGAAAATATGAACATAGTCTATTTTTGGACCCCGCCCTCTTTATTGGGCGTTGACGTTCGATATTATATGCAAAAATAGTGTAAATATTGAACAATTTTTATTCCTTAAGCCTATAAGAAGCTGAGATATTCTCTGATCTTGCAAAGGTGAAACGTCTCTCCCACGGCCCTTCCCGGAATGATTCTTCAAAATAGAAATTTAAAATTGGATACAGAGATGTCTTAAAGGAACTCTGTCCCACCAAGTCAAACATTTTAAATTTGCTCACTAAGTATTTGGGGGGTATTTAAGATTCGACCGGGTCGAATATAATGTTTTTACTTGTTTATTTTATTTTTTTTTTTGAAAAGTTGCTTTAACTGTGTCAACAATGAAAATATTTTACATGTTGCAATAATCGAGGAGTTGCATTTATCGAGGGTTGCGTTAACCGAGGTGGCACTGTATCTAATTTCTGGAGTATGTGTACCTTTATGGATGTAATGTATTTTGCATGTATACTTGTGAATTTGCATACGAAATTTTTCGAATTTCTGTTTTTAATACATGTATATTAAAAAATTGTTGCCGTAATAGTATGAAAAGTACAGTTTGGTTATTTATTTAGTACAAAATCAAAATACAAGTCATTTGCCATCCCTGGTACCCTAGTTACGGTGCAAAGAACAGCACTTCACGCACCGCCACGCAATACAATGATTTTAAGATGTAGCACAGTTGTCAAACTAGACCATATTCCATATACATATTTCTATTTATCTTGGCCGAAAAAAATTTTAAATTCAATAACAACAAAAACAGCAAGGGATTGTGAAACGAAAGGAACGAAGCAGTTAACCGGACCGTCCATTACATTGACATGGGATGCGAAATAAAACTGTAAAGGGATAAAAGTTTTTGTTGGTGTGAGATAAGATGCTTGCCAATGTCATATCCACCCATACATAAAAAAATACACATATCCCCATACTCATTCACAATATTAACTAATTTAGAATATTTAAAGGCGATATGTTCAAATAAATGCACAAGTATGCATAGTGTGTGTGTGATTATATGTTTTTATATAAGTATGTATATTTTATACAGCATCGCGCACTTATGGACATGTTATTCTTAAGTAAAAGTGTCCCAAAAAAGGGATGAAATTACTATAATCACATGTTTATACACAAAAAGCTGTACTTATGTACATAAATACATATGAATGTTATACGCTCAACATAAAGTGTTTGCATTTAATACGAGAATGGTGCTTGAAGATTATTATAATACAGGGCCCGCCAAATAACTTTTTTTTTTAAATGCTATATGGCTGCCTCGGCTGGCCAAGCAGTAGCCTACACGATCGGTCCAATTTTTAAGCAAATTATCGATTGTGTGCAGCTGTATTTCACCAATGGCTTCACGAATATTATCCTTTAAAACGTCAATTGTCTCTGGGTTGTCGGCGTAACACTTATCTTTGACGGCACCCCACAAATAATAGTCCATCGGTGTCAAATCGCAGCTGCGAGGTAGCCAAACGACATCAGCTCTGCGGCTGATAACGCGATCTTCAAAAACAGGGCGCAAAACATTGAGTATAGCTTCGGCTGTGTGGTACGTAGCATCGTCGTAGAAGCCAAATGTTGCCAATATCCTCCTTTTAAATTTTTGTGAACAAAAATTCGTTCAACATGGCGATCGTCATTGACTGTAACGGCCACTCCTTGCTCATTTTCGAAGAAAAATGGCTCAATTATGCCTCTGGACCAAACTCCGCACCAAACTGTGACTCATTTTGGGTGCGTCGGCTTTTCGATGTATGCGTGCGGGTTTTCTGTGCCCCAAATGCGACAATTTTGCTTGTTTACATAACCGCCAAGATCAAAATGAGTTTCATGTGAAAATATGATTTTTTTTGGCAAAATCGGCATCTTCTGTAAGTCGATCGCAGGCCCACTTAGCGAAGCGTTGTTCAAGCCTATACACAACCATATGCGTTCAGCGGAAGGATAAAACTAATTTTTTTAAACTACAAAAAAAAACGTTAGATGGTGTACCCTTTACATCAGTTTCATATTTTAGCGAATACTCGAACATCGGTCTTTAATATTTGTTTGAGTATACTATTGAACGTACAAGAAACAATTTTACTTCCAAAAATAAGTAAAATAATATACAAAAAATTGGCGGTACTTTTAGACCGGGATATACCTAACTGATCCACTATTTTAGGTATTTTCTATCGTCAGCTATGTATATAAATTCAACAAAGGTTTTTAGAATACGTTCCGCAATATTCAACAATGTGCATAACTTCAGCTCATAGTGATTTCATGCAGCGAACGAAAACCGTAACGTAAATTTATAACCTTAAGTTTCGATAATGATATTGTATCTATATCTAGGAAATTCAATTTATTTTGTGATATATAGCTATGCTATATATCGGAATATAAATAATATACCAAGAGTACAAAAACATAAATGAACAAGTAAAAGTGCTATATTCGGCTGTGCCGAATCTGAAATACCCTTCAAAGATGTGATTCTTTTCGTTTAAATTTTTCGGCTAGGAAGCTATATATTTGGCTTTTCTTATATTTAATACCTATGAACGTCTTTCAAAAATATGAAATAAATTTAATTTAAAAACAAAAAGTAAAAATCCGTTTCTAATTGTCCAACCGTAGAATCGTCTTTTAGATATTTTTGGTTTTTAATACCAATTTATTTCTTCCTGATATATAAGGTAGGTATAATTCATCATAGAAATCAAATATAACAAGTAATATGGTTACTTTTATGTACCAAAAAATTTCGATTTTCCAACCCTGGAACGGAATTTTTAATTTGAAAATTTTTAATACCTACCAATTTAATTCTTATCGAAGTATAAAATATGTCTAATTCACTGAAAAGAAAAACAAAATTTTGAATTTAGCAAATGTATGTACCAAAAAATTTCGATTTTCCAACCTTGGAACCGAATTTTTAATTTTTTCTGAAATATCAAATAGGTTTAATTCACTCAAAGCAAAAAATTTGGAATTCATGTATGTACTTTTATGTACGATAAATATTTCGATTTTCCAACTCTGGAAGCGAATTTTTATTTTTTTAGCAATGCAATTCTTAGTGAGGTGTAACATAGTTTTATTTGACAAAAAAATTTAAATTTTTAAACTTTTTGGTCACTTTCATATACCATAAAATATTTCATTTGTCCAACCCTGGGGTCGAAATTTTGATTTTTTAAGATTTTAATACCAATTTTGTTCTTCCTGAATTATAAAAAAGTTTTAATTAGCAAAAAACAACGTCAATTGCCTCTTTGGTTACTTTTATGCAGTATAAATATTTCAATTTCCGAAATTTTCGAAATTTAAATTTTGTTTACCAATGCAACTCTTAATGAGGCATGAAATAGTTTTATTTAAGAAAAACTTAATATTTGTAACCAATTTTTTTCATTTTTATGTACCACAAAATATTGCAGTTATCCTACTCTGGAATCTAAATTTTGATTTTTTTTAATCTTTGACACGAATTTTGTTTTTCCTGAAATAAAAAATTGTTTTAATTAGTAAAAAATCGACTTTAGTTGCCTTTTTGGTTACTTTTATGTATAAAAAAATTCAATTTCCCAGCCCTGGAAGCGAAATTAAAATTTTTTTACCAATGCTAGTCTTCGTACGGTATAAAGTCGTTTTATTTAAGAATATAAATAATATACCAAGAGTACAAAAACATAAATGAACAAGTAAAAGTGCTATATTCGGCTGTGCCGAATCTGAAATACCCTTCAAAGATGTGATTCTTTTCGTTTAAATTTTTCGGCTAGGAAGCTATATATTTGGCTTTTCTTATATTTAATACCTATGAACGTCTTTCAAAAATATGAAATAAATTTAATTTAAAAACAAAAAGTAAAAATCCGTTTCTAATTGTCCAACCGTAGAATCGTCTTTTAGATATTTTTGGTTTTTAATACCAATTTATTTCTTCCTGATATATAAGGTAGGTATAATTCATCATAGAAATCAAATATAACAAGTAATATGGTTACTTTTATGTACCAAAAAATTTCGATTTTCCAACCCTGGAACGGAATTTTTAATTTGAAAATTTTTAATACCTACCAATTTAATTCTTATCGAAGTATAAAATATGTCTAATTCACTGAAAAGAAAAACAAAATTTTGAATTTAGCAAATGTATGTACCAAAAAATTTCGATTTTCCAACCTTGGAACCGAATTTTTAATTTTTTCTGAAATATCAAATAGGTTTAATTCACTCAAAGCAAAAAATTTGGAATTCATGTATGTACTTTTATGTACGATAAATATTTCGATTTTCCAACTCTGGAAGCGAATTTTTATTTTTTTAGCAATGCAATTCTTAGTGAGGTGTAACATAGTTTTATTTGACAAAAAAATTCAAATTTTTAAACTTTTTGGTCACTTTCATATACCATAAAATATTTCATTTGTCCAACCCTGGGGTCGAAATTTTGATTTTTTAAGATTTTAATACCAATTTTGTTCTTCCTGAATTATAAAAAAGTTTTAATTAGCAAAAAACAACGTCAATTGCCTCTTTGGTTACTTTTATGCAGTATAAATATTTCAATTTCCGAAATTTTCGAAATTTAAATTTTGTTTACCAATGCAACTCTTAATGAGGCATGAAATAGTTTTATTTAAGAAAAACTTAATATTTGTAACCAATTTTTTTCATTTTTATGTACCACAAAATATTGCAGTTATCCTACTCTGGAATCTAAATTTTGATTTTTTTTAATCTTTGACACGAATTTTGTTTTTCCTGAAATAAAAAATTGTTTTAATTAGTAAAAAATCGACTTTAGTTGCCTTTTTGGTTACTTTTATGTATAAAAAAATTCAATTTCCCAGCCCTGGAAGCGAAATTAAAATTTGTTTACCAATGCTAGTCTTCGTACGGTATAAAGTCGTTTTATTTAAGAAAAACTTAAAATTTGCAACTCAGTTTGGTCACTTTCATGTACTACACTATACCATGTACCAAAAAACTTTCAACTTCCCAACCCTGAAAGTGAAATTTAAATATTTATTTGTTTATTTTTACCAATGCTGCTCTTTATGAGGTATAAAGTATTTTGAACCATTTTGGTCACCTTCATGAACTATAAAATATTTCACTTGTCCAACCCTGGATTCGAACTTTTTGATTTTTTAAAATTTTTGATACCAATTTTGTTCTTCCTAAAATATAAAATAGTTTTAGTTAGAAAAAAAACAACGTCAATTGCCTTTTTGGTTACTTTTATGTATAAAAAAAATTTCAATTTCCCAGCCCTGGAAGCGATATTTTAATTTTTAAAATTTTTTTATCAATGCAAATCTACATGAGGTATAAAGTAGTTTTGTTTTAGAAAAACTCAAATTTTGCAACCATTTTGGTTTTTACATGTACTACAAAATATTGCATGTACCAAAAAAAACTTTCATTTTCCCAACCCCTGAAAGCGAAATTTTAATTTTTTTTCTCTTTTATCAGTGCAACGCTTCATGTGGTATAGAGTAATTTTTTTAAGAAAAATTTCAAATTTTTAACCATTTTGGTCACTTTCATGTACTATTAAATATTGCACTTGTCCATCCCTGGATTCGAAATTTTATTTTTGAATTTTTGATACCAATTTTGTTCTTCCTAAATTATAAGACAGTTTTAGTTAGCAAAAAAAATAACAACAACATCAGTTGCCTGTTTAATTACTTTCACGTATAAAAAAATTCAATTTCCCACCCCTGGAAGCAAATTGGTTTTTGGCCAATGCAAATCTTCATGACGTATAAAGAGTTTTGTTAAGGAAAAACTTAAAATTTGTTACAATTTTAGTTACTACATGTACTACTGTTGTGAAATCTAAATCGATCTGAGCATGTCCGTCAGTCCATGGAAATCTCGACTCAGTCCAAACGAAAAGAGCCAGATCCTTAAACTTTAGTATAAATTTATCTTGAAGGATACAAGAAGTCAAGTTCGTAAATGGGCTGAATCGGGCCAATGGGGAAAGGAGTTCACCTAGGAAAAACTAAATAACAACATAATTTGTAAAGTATTGTTTTTTTGTAATTTTGTTAAGCAAATGATATGTTTATGTCAAAAAAGGTCCAACGCGTTAAATTTGGAGCTATAAAATAAAAATAAATAAAAATTAATTTTTGGCACCGCCCCCTTCAGTGGGCGTAATTATATGCAAAAATAGTTTAAAAACTAAACAAACTGTTTTACTTAAGCCTACATTCCTTAGATATAACATTTTTAATGACGAAGCTGTGACGTAATCTGGTACTCCTCAGCCCTAGCCCCTTCTCCCCCTTTGCCCCCTAAATGACCCTATAGAAAAATTTAAATAAATTTTACATTTAATTATCCCAAACATTTATATTTAGAGTTTTATGGTAAAGGTGAAATGTCTCTCCACGGCCCTTTCCAGAGAGATCCCGATGGCATAGTCTATTTTTGGACGCAGCCCTCTTTAGTGAGCGTTGACGTTCGATATTATTTGCAAAAATAGTATATATATTGAACAATTTTTGATCCTTAAGCCTACAATAAGCTGAGATGTTCTTTGATCTTTCAGAGGTGAAACGTCTCCCCCACGGCCCTTCGCGGACTGACTCTGTCAAAATAGAGATATAAAATTGGGTGCAGAAATGTCTTAAAGGAACTCTGTGAAACCAAGTCAAACATTTGAAATTTAGTTATTAAATATTTGGAGGGTATTTAAGATTCGACCCGGCTGAATATAACGTTTTAACTTGTTTTTTAAGTCGCTGCTTGTAAGGGCTCTCCGGGAGTAGAAATGTTAATATTTATATGTCGTTTCATTGGCTCTTACACTAAATCATTATATAGACTTATAACAAATCTTTTTAGTTTAAGCTAAGCCCACTTCAAATAAGACGAAACTTTTTTGTCGCTTAAGTCAAACACACTTCTCTGATGCTAAACTTATTTGAATCTGTGCGGTTTTTTGTTTGGTGTGATTGTCTTCTAAGAACTAACGTAATACTGTTGTATTAGTTCTTCTTTGGTATGGGTTCAACCTCTATGAACACACATTTTAAAACCATTTGAGAATTACATAAGAAAAAGCACTAGTAGGCATACATTTTTTTTAGAAAAGACAACAACCAAATTTTAATCGATATGTATCTATTTTATTTTCCAGGTTACAAAATCATGTTATAAAAAGCGCTAAGATTTTCTCGTAGTTGAAAACCGCGTTTTATCTACATAATATCTACATTCAAACTAACAAAATATGTTCTTAAAATTAATAAAATATGAATTTTTTTAACATCTAGTAACTTTAAGAACTTTGCTTCAGTGAATTTTCAACAAAAATTGTTTCAAATCATATAGAATACGAAAGCCGAAATTTGTATATATTGAAATGGTTTATTACAACCAAAAATTAGTTAAAGCTAAGATGCTATGGGGCTTACAAAATCTCTTCAACCTACAATTTCCGATGAGCTGTATTGGGCTGACATATGGTTTCAACAAGTCGAGTTCTGTGAACAGTTTATTTCATGTTCAGGCTGGTCAATTGGCCGCCTAGATCGTGCGGTTTAACACCGTGAGACAATTCTTTGTGTGGCTATGTTGAAGCTCATGTGTATAGGTAGAAGCCCTCAACGGTTGTTCCATTAGAAACCAATATTTAAAAAATATATTCGTGAGATACCGGCCGATATGCTGGAGAGAGTACGTCAAAATTGAACCCAGTGTATGAAACATTTAAGAATGTGAAAATCATCTTTAAACATTAAACTGTATCTTAGATCGTTCTATAGATTCAAATAAATGTTTCAAACATTTCTCTAATAATAAAATTTTAAATTTAATAAAATTCGAAAGCTCTTAAAACAACACATTTTAACTAACATGAAGTTGTAATAAGTGTTTTTTTAGATCTCAAAGGTAAATGGTTGACAAATTTGCGTGGAAACATTTTTAATGTTACAATTTTACATGTTTATAAGCTGCTAGTTCGCGCGTAGAATATTCAGTTTTTAGATATTAATTTAAAATTTTAATTCGGTCTTAGGAATGCATCCTGACAAACCATAAACATGGAAGAATCTCGTTAAAGCTAAGAGTGCATTTAAGTATAAAAAAAAAATGTGGAAAACGGTTGAACCTAAAGGCCATCCCTACAACTTCTCGTTACTTTTAACCGAGTTCGTTTAAAAGTTGATATAAAAAAACCTTATTTGAAAAACATTTTTTCTTAGTTTATTTGATATTTCTCTAAAGTACCGTTTGAAACGCTACTAGCTTGGTGCGAACACTAATGGAATGGATATATAATTTTGCTCACCGTGATTTTTCAAAGGGTTCCTTCAAGCTTAGATTTCCCGTGAATTGGAACTGGTTCAGACCGGTACATTTTCGGATATATCAAAAAATATTGAAAAATTTGTTTAAAGTGTTTTTGTTTTAGAATAACTTTCACTCGGCTTTGACGATCTTGACAATCAAAAATCATGTCGAGCGCCACCACCCGTTTATGAGATTTCACGATCAAAAAGCGATTTTTTTATGAAAACTCTGAAATTATATATTTGTCAATTAGTGTTCTCGATTCTTTTATACGTATCGAAGAACGACTTCAATTACCACTTATCACATGGGAATCGTCCGATTCATTCGGATGCTATAGCAGTTTTAAAATTAAAATATTACAATTTCTAGATGTAAAAAATGTTATAACTGGATCACACATTTACACACCCATCCATACATACATAGTGATATGATATGATTCTGACGCTGCTAAGCTTTAACATAAAAACACAGATGAAGCTAAATAAAAACGCCAAAATCAGTTTTATAGCACTTGAAAGTTAAAATTATGCATTGAGAAATCTGTACCATTTCGTTGTAAATTTTTTGCTTCTCAAAGATAATATATTTGCATCAAAATCTTAGCACTAATTATAGGTAAGTGCTAGCCATTATACTAAACATACTACTAATGCAAATATATCTAAAGTGGTGTTTCGGTGAAACAAACAAATATCTCTATCAATGTTTAACGAAATTAATTTTTCGAGTGTCATTGTCGTATTATGGACAAATGCGACTTTTGCTTGTTTGGAGTAGTATTTGAAAAATTACCTAAAGCAAAATATTATAGATATACGAGTATGTATGTGAATAAAAGTAATATTGTATATTTTATCGTTTGGGTTGCGCACATTAGTGGGCGGTTGGTGGTGTACGTTGGTCAGCGGCGGTCCATTTGTTTAATGGTCAGGCAGGTTGGCAGCTTAGCAAGTTAAAAAGTTGAAGGAACGTGAATAACGTACAGTTTTGACGCAAAGCTCGTTAAATTTATGCATATCTAGAAATGGGGGTAATTTCGCAGGATGGCTGTTTCTGAATATGAAGGTATGTATGTGTTCATTCTTTAGTTTAATTACAAATTACTAAAAAAAAGGGTTAATAGTGAAAGTAGATTTTTCTGTTTCGGGCCATAAAGTTTCTTTTGGTGTTTTATTTTTGAAATAAAAGCTATCTCAAAAATTATTTAAAATTTGTTACTAAGATGTAAATTTTTGAGTCAGTTGCTAAATGCGAGTGTGTGGAGAATGGACATTGTTGTGTAAGGGATTGTGTTAGATAATAATTGTTTTCGTTTAATAAGGAAACATTTATTTGACTGCAACCTTTAGCAAATATTTTCAGTCTTATGCTAAACAACTTAATATAGGGTGGTTAACTAATGTTAAAGAAAATTCCTTACAGTATCATGCAATGACGATTTGTGGCATAACACACGTTGTGTAAACCTGTGCTAATAGAAATAAGTAAGTTTCTTTTAGTATTGATAAAACAATAGTTTTGTATTTAATCGTTCTTTCTTTATTGATTCCATGCATCCTTTAAAAAAAGCAATAGTTTTTAATAATGCATGTTAGAATGTTAGTATTCAATGTTGCATACAAACATTTGTATTGTTTAAAAAGAAAGCGAAATATATCAAACTTCAAGTGCATACATTCGTGTATGTTTGTATTAATTTAATTGGTATGTATTTTTATTTTTAAGCAAGAATTAAAACTGAAAGCAAAGAGTTTTAAGTATGTATATATGTTTATATTATTATTTTATGTGGGGATATCATTGATATCGTAACTACCCCTCGGTTAGATTGAGCCTATGACGACGAAACGATGTAAGTTCGTTTATTGCTTTTTGCATAAATTATAGCAACAATACATATAAAAATTATTAGGATTCCTATGTTGCATCCAATATTTATTATCGTGTTTGTAAACAATTTATGTTTTACAGTTTTCATTGTATTGTTAAAGTATATATCTTTCAAATTTAAATTAGGAAATAAAAATTTCTTTTATATTTATTTCATAGTTTTCATCCGTTCTTATATTAGTTTCAACAAAGAAATTTTCGAATTTTAATAAAACTGTTTTAAAATCTTTAACCCTAGAAAGATAATCTGCGTAAAATTTACGCATTCCCTTCCAAAATGTTGCAATATCTTTTTAAATAGCGTGAATTCATCACTGCGCCGTTGTGCAGATCTTTCGTGAGGCACATACAACGCTGCAGTACTCAAAATGACGCGAGATTACATATAAGTTTTCAAATAAATATGATTTCTTTGTTTAGTTGACTACTTATGGAGTTTTAATTTTTTGATTTTTCTCATAATAAACATTTATAAATATATTTGATATTATTGATTCATTTATATGCAGATATGGAATCTACATAAGTCGATTCCAAATTAATTTAAAAATAATGAAAATATGCTCTTTGCAAAGTATGCGTCAATTTTACGCATCATTATCTTTAACGTATGTCAGAATATGATTATCTATCTAGGGTTAATAATGTGAATGTTTACAATTTGTAACAATTTTGTCATGAGAGTTCTAAAATATAAGTAAGCCTGGATAGATTTGTTTTTATACCCTTCACAAAAAAGTGAAAGGGTATATATAGGTTTGTCATTCCGTGTGTAATTTCTTCGATATGCACATGGGACCCCAAAAAGTATATATATTCTGGATCCTTATGAATAGCGATGACGAATGAGCGATGTCCGTCTGTCCGTCCGTCTGTATGTGAAATCGATTTTCCCAAGCCCCCAGAAGAGCTAGAGACTTCGTTCTTGGTCCGTTGGATTGGAAATGAACTTAAACAGGCTGCTATTGAAATTCAGATAGATCCGAACTATGGTTCCAGAGCTGGGAAGCTTGCACCTATTTCCCGACGCAAAATTTATACCAAAAATCAATTATTTTTTTTAATGTTTGTAAATTAAACCTATTTCGTGCTTTGGGAAGTCTCAATGGTGTATTAAAAACTGAAAAAATAAAAAATAAAATTTTCAGGGATGGGATATTAAAAATTTTATTTTCGGCCCAGTCCGTATTTTGTAGTACATGTAGTAACTAAAATTGTTAAAAATGTTAAGTTTTTCTTTAACAAAACCTCTTTATACATCATGAAGAAATGCATTGGCAAAAAAAAAAAAAAAATTTAAATTCAAATTTTGCTTCCAGGGGTGGGTAATTGAATTTTTTTATACATGCAAGTAATCAACCAGGCAATTGATGTTTATTTTTTTCTGTTTTTTGCCAACTAAAACTGTCTTATCATTTAGAAAGAACAAAATTGGTATAAAAAATTCAAAAATAAAAAATAAAATTTCGAATCCAGGGATGGACAAGTGCAATATTTTATGGTACATGAAAGTTACCAAAATGGTAAAAAATTTGCAATTTTTCGTAAATAAAACTACTTTATACCTCAAGAAGCATTGCACTGATAAAAAAAAACAAACAAAAAAAAATTAAAATTTCGTTTCCAGGGTTGGAAAAATTTAATTTTGTTTGGTACATGCAATATTTTGTAGTACATGTAATAACCTAAATGGTTACAAAATTCGAGTCTTCCAGGCTTTAAATCTTTTCATATATATTTGAATAACTTTTTGTTGATTGTTAATGTGATATGTAATATTTGATACTTTTTTTGACATGGAATTTCCTAGATATGTTATTTCATTGAGGGTAGTCTTTGTTTCATATTCCTTTTCTCTAGTCTTTGAATGTTGTCAAAAAAAATTTTTCGCTGTCGCTGTCCATCGTTCCTGCGACGTATTTTAGGCCTTTTTCCTAGAAACTTATCAGCCCTCGTTTTCGTCTAAAGTTTGGCGTTAGATTTTTATTTTTTGTTCTACATACGTATGTCCATGCTTCTGTTTACACTATTCAATAATGAAGTCACGCTCGTATACGTATCTGATAGTTTGTGTATATTGTCTTGCAAGATATTTATTGTTTCTAAATATTGAGTTGTATTAATAACGTGTATTATTTTTAAATAGTTTTCAATCATTCAGGTATCCGTGTCAGGGTTTCTAAGTATTGTGCTCCCATATAGCATTGACGCACTAAGTAACATGAAGAAAATCACGTAAATATAGAGGTTTATAAATGCTTCTTTAGTCTGAGAAAATTTAATTTTGAAATTGTTTTTTCCTTTTTACATGCGATTCATAATATTTATGACCTCGATCTGTTATAACGTGAAAAAAGACCTAAAAGAAAGTTACGGTGCGGAGACTAAATAACTCAGTACCGGCGGCTAGTAGTGGTGAGAAAGCAGGTCCTAAATCGTTGTCATCAAGTGACTGTACGAAAACGATTTCGGATGTGGGCAACTTGGCTTCCGCTATTGCTAAAGCTATTACAAGTCTAGGTGAGGTAGAATCAGTATCCAGGGTGATGGCTAACCATCCCCAGCCACAAAATACGGGCGAGGACTCCGATTCTTTCCACCCAAAATATTAATTGGAGTCCTCTGAAGTAGATAAGATGGTAGAGAAACTATGTGCTAGCATAGCCAAACTCACCACGAAAACTAGGAATAAAAGTTTAATATCAAAATCTCCCCGCAGGGCGGGGGTCTAGCGGACGGTGGATCCAAATTCTCTAGAGAGAACTCTTGGGAGAGCTCAAATGGTGGAGGAATTATACCGTACGCTCGTACCTCCAAACATACGATGGTGTTGGGGAAATCTTCCGTGGTTGGAGAAGCTCCGAAGGCTTCTAAATCACTGAAGAGATAATCGGACGAAAATAGGGCCAAGGAGCCTACTTATGCCAAAGTGGTGCGCAGCAGACTGGCAGAAGAGCTCAGCTTTGCTGTCATTGATTCCAGCAAGCCATCAGGCAAAGTCATAGTGGACTGCCACAAGGAGGTGGAAAGTGCCATAAATGAATGTATTGTGGAGTACGTACTGTTAGCCGATGAGGGCACTCAGCAAATTCACATTGAAAACAGCAAGTTTGTTTGGGACGTAATGTTTCTGCAACTGGAGTCTGACTCCTGTGTGGAGATATTACGAAACTGAATAAACAGCATTAAGGCACCATGGGAAGGTGGAATACTCCCGGTTGTGAAGAGGACGGAAATCCCAGCCCTAACAAAGGCTTCCTTTTATATAAAGGGGTGGTTTGAAAGTCTGAAAACCGAGGCCATAATAAATATTATTATTAGCGAATGGGAAATCTTCCACGTTGAGGAGGGCACCTTTATCGTGGTGGGAATGGACAATGCGTCCATGACTTACCTCAAAGAAAGCAAAGGGAAGACCTTTTTTGCCACCTCTTCCATTTATTTCAAAGTTGGGAGGACTCCCATTGGCTGGACTGTAGGCCCGACAGCGATTGTCAAAAAGATAAGACAGAGCCAAAAGAAAAGGAGCAATCTGAAATCACTGCATCTCAAGAGCCCTACTTACTAGCAGAAATGTAAAGATGCTGCGTCTTCTGCAGATAAATCTCCATCGGAGATTTATCTGCCTTACTTTGGCCCTGATGGACCAAGTAACAAAAGGTAAGATACGCGTTGTTCTCATACAGGAATTATGGACAATTAAGAACAAAGTTTCTGGCTTGAATGACTGTAATTATGATCTTTTTTATGCAAAGACCGGGGCTAGACCCAGGGCGAGCATACTTCGTCATAAGGGACTAAACTTTCTGTTTTCTCCAGAAGTATCAACACCAGTATTGAGATTCAATAACTTTTAACGATTCGGTATCTGTTTAATTTGTCTATGTTTTTAGCTGTTTGCAATAACGATTGGGTTATTCAGCATCCTTGTGTTAACAGAAGTAAACAAACATTGTAATTAAGTGCCAGCTCTGTGTATATATGTACATGAAAAACGCAAAGAGAAATAATGAAAACCATATGTGCAATATCACACTTGAATACAATCTGCTGCCGCCAATTAGTTTTTTTTTTATTATTTCATTTAAATTTTGCTACAGGTAAGTAAATTGAAGTTTATATTATATATGTTACTATATATTGTTCTTTATTACTAGGATGTCACTAAACGTTCCGAAAAGACGTCGGACTACAGCCGAACAGTTAAGTCATATGGTTGACTTCATGGCCGAAAATCCGGGACCACCTGGTGGGAAGTTCCAAAAAATACACGGAAAGTTGGCTCATGATAATAAGTGGGCTCAACTAGCGGAGATTTTAAAAAGTTTTGGAGGGGCAACAAAAACTGTCGATCAGTGGCAGACTGTAAGTAATCATACTTGTACACATATAGCTATTTCCATATATTAATATTTTAAATATTAAAAGGTTTGGAGAGATTTAAAAAGCCGCACAAGTGTGAAGGTTCTCGACAGAAAGCGGCAGCAGGCTTTGACTGGGAATATACCCTTCACCCAAGAAATTACGGATCTAGAGACGAGAGTCGTTTCCATATTAGGAAACGAATATATTGAAGGGCATAACTCGGTAAATGAGAATGTGCCAATAAATGAGGTATGTATAAAATGTTAAGTAAAATATACATAGGTTTTTGAAACGTAACTAATCTTGCAACATATATTTTCTGGGAGCTGCAACTAAGATTGGAAGATAGTGAGGACATTGTGTTAATGATGTCGCCAACCGGAAAAGCAGTAGAGTCGATGTGCGATAGCCTCGACACTTCTGCCATAAATATTCCACGGAGATGTTTTAAAAGAAAACGTGGAGGGTGTAGCACTGGTGTTGAAGAAAAATTTATGGAAATGGCAAATAAGCAAGCAGATGCTATGAAGGTAATTTTTTAAAATAAATATGTACATATGTATGTAGATATCCCTCATTTACTAAAACATCACAGCTTAAAAAGTAATTTTTTTTTAGTTAATAGTGCAAAAAAATTTTTAAACAAAAAAAAAATGTCTATAGTTGTGTGGTGGTTTCAATAAATGCGCGGTGTGCATATATTTAAATCATCGTTTGCATTAAATATTTTTTGTTATTATTACTAAAGAATATAAATATGTGATTTATATTTATCGTTATTACTATGATAATTATTATTACAATCTAATATATTAATATATGGCTGATGCAATTAAAACGATTGGGGAGGGTTTAAAGGCTATCGCTGATGCCACAAACAACCTTGCAAATTCAATTACTCGTTTCTTATAAATACATATGTGATTCATATTCAACCTACCCTATACTTTTTATAGGGTAGGTTGAATATTCTCTCAAATTTCTTTTTTTATTTGAAAGTACAATCCTTCCAGTTAATAACGGAAAATAATTTCATTCAAATGGCTGCATGGCCCGATAACGATCGCCATTGACTTAACGGCCACTCTTTGCTCATTTCGAAGAAAAGTGGCCCGATTATTCCTCTGGACCAAAATCCTCATCAAACAGTGACTCGTTTTGGGTGCGTTGGCTTTTCAATGTATGCGTGCGGGTTTTCTGTGCCACAAATGCGACAATTTTGCTTGATTACATACCTGCCAAGACAAAAATGATTTTTTTGACAAAATCTGCATCTTCTGTAAGTCGATCGCAGGCCCACTTAACAAAGCGAAAACGCATTTAATGGTCAACCATATTTGTTCAGCGGAAGAATCATCTTTGAATAATTTGAAAAATTTTGTTATTGTTAAAATATTATATATAATTTTAAATTGTTATCCTGAAGAAAATATCCAGAGGATATCGAAATATTGAAAAAGTAAAATAAATAGTTTTATAATTATTTTTTAAGCCTCAAGCTCAATTTTATAACTAAAATTAAAAAATCAAAGGCTGAAAAACTAGAACTATATAATTTTAAGTTTTTGGATTTTGTTTTTTTATTGGATAGTCTTAAGTACCTTTAAATGAATTTTTATTGTATTTTTTGTTTTTAAATCCGAAAGACTGAATTTGTTTTATTTATAACATTTTATTAGAATATATAATTATTAAATTAAATATTTATATGTTTTTATATAAGACTCAAGAAAAAAAATTATCGATACGCTTTGCTATCGAGGATGGCGCATCTTGGACCATGAAAACATTATCCGGTTGTGAAATTACCAACTCATTATTAATCTCGTTTCTTTCTTCAGTTAAACGCATATTATGCAGTACTGCACACGCACTAACTATTTTTCCAGCAAAAACTGGATCATATAAAAGCATTCTTCGCTGTGATAAGCATCGCCACGTTCCTTTGAGAACAGCAAAAAGTCTTTCAACTGGGTTGCTAGCCTTGCATATTTGCATAAGGCCTCGTTATACCGAAACTTGGGAATACCTTCTGGTTGATTTATAAGAGGAGTCATTACCCATGGCTCCAATAGGTACCCAGAATCAGCAGTGAATAAAATTAAATATAGTACACTAACAAATTAAAATAGCTTACCGATCATATTATGGTTTCCATTTTCAAAGCTTCTCTGCATGACTCTTCGAACTGCAGACGAGCTCCATATATGTATAAGAATCGTGTCGGGCTCCCGTATATTTAGCATTGACATTCAATATTTTAAGGTATGGATCACATATCTAACAGAACAAAAAGCGTATCTACATATATATAATATACAACATAACACTTTTTCTTCTACCATTTGCACATTGATTGAATGGTATCCGTGATGGTTGACATAAGCCCCCTCATGGTTTCTTGGTGCTAAAATTGACACGTATATACAATCGATGGCACCAATAGCAACAATGGCTTTTGCAGCTTGGCGCTCTACTTGAGTCATTGGGAATTTCACGTATGCATAAAACATAATCTGGTAAATTGCATCAGTTACACGGTGCACACAGCGACTTATTGAGAACTGGCTCATAGATACGCCCCATTGTTCTCCAACAGGCCTTTGGTAGCATCCAGTTGCCAAGAAACGCAATGTGGCTAACACCTTGCAGTGTAAAAGATAATTATTTACATTACAGCTAAAGTTAACAATATTTACCTGCTTTTCCGGCGATATTGCTGTAATTATTGACCCCTTCAATTTACTATTAAGGGGAGAAACAAGATTTTCAACTAAATATAGTGTTAGCCGGTAGAGTTTCTGAAACTACGTACTTTGTAAATCGAAAGGGTTTTTATTTTATCGACACAATTATCGTAAAAAAGGTTACTGAATCGCACTACAGACGTCAAAACTTTAATATATGGCAATCGAAACATGCTGACGGCTTCAGTGTTTTTTTCAAGAAGACGGAAGATTGCACCCTTGGCATCACCGGTTTTTCGAAATAAAGCAATACAAATTAGTAAGAGGGTCAGATATCTAGGAGTGATACTCGACTGGAGGTTATCCTGGAAAGACCATATATAAAGTAGGGCAATCAAAGCCCAAAGAGTCTGGACTATTTGCAGAAGAGCAATCGGGTGCAAATTGGGAATGAGACCAAAGATGGCACACTGGCTCCATACGAGTGTGGCAAGACGAATTGTAACGTACGCATCGTTGGTATGGTGGACATACATAAAAAAGGCAGGTTAATATCAAACACTTTCAAAAAACACAAAGACTGTGCTGTATCAGCATCTGTGGGGCAATAAAAACCACATCAACTAAGGCGATGGAATATATTCTATCAGTATTACCTATTGATATACAGGCTAAATATGAAGCAGCCCTGGCTGCTACAAGATTAATGGTAATGGGTGAATGGTTGACAAGGGAACACATAACCAAACACTAAAGTATAATACATGGGTCAACGCTCACATGGTTACGTGCGATAGGATCCCAATTATATATGTACAGTCACACTGCACCACCATAATATCAACGCAATTACAACGAAACCTATAACTATCCTATTCACGGACGGGTCGAAAAGTGATGACTGAATTCTATGACATGGTTTTGAATTCTATGACATGGCTCGTAACTTACGTAAATACTTCCTCCTGCCAGATCATAAGGCAGTATATCAGACTGAGATCGCGGCTATTACGGAAGGGATAAAATGGTTAAAGGATATTGATAACAGTCTACCAGTTCGCATATAAACGGATAGTAGGAAAGTCATCGCGGTCCTAAGAAACTATGCGGTCCAATCTCTATGTGTATTACAATGCAAAGGATGACATAAACTCATACACGCATTGTGGAAGCATCGATATAATATGGATTCCAGGACATCAAGCAATACCTGGAAATATTGAGGCAGATAAGCTAGCAAAGATGGGAGAATTAATGACAGACATCACACTGGAAAATTCTAAGCCATTTCAAGTTTTTAAGACGAACGAAGCAATGGGCTATAGAATTGCATACAAGATATTAGCAGTGCGATACCGTAGTTAGGATGACTAGAATTCTATGCGGAATCCCAAATGGTAAAAATACAAAGGAGTTCCTGGGATTAAGTAGGCCAGCACTACGTAGATTGGTTAATTTAATAACAGGACATACAGAGTTAAGGAATCACCTGCCACGCATGGGTATAGTAGACGATATAACATGCCGGGCCTCTCAGGAAGATGACGAAACATTTGAGCATTAATTGTGCTACTGTTCAGCCTTTATTCAAGTCAGGAGACAAATATTTAATAAGGGGATTATACAAAATATAGAATTTCTTAGGGGTTCTAATTGGAGAGACCCAAGAAGATTCTTTGAAGAAACTAGGTTCTTAACGTAATCAAATTCAAAGGTTTCCATGGTTTTGGTGTAATAGTTTTTGTGGTGCAGTGTTAGTTTTTATATATGATTCTGCCTACCGGAAATTGTAGCCAGCGCTAATTAACGCCACTGCACTATAGCCAAAATCGCGATTTAAGCGGAAAAAAATACTTCCCGACAAGCTTGCTTAACCAAATTTTGTGTAGACTTCTAACGATAAACAAATCGATTTGAGAAAAATGGACAGGTCACGCCCCCTTTTTTCAAAGTGGTGGCAACACGTACTTCCCACAAAGCTAGCTTCACCAAAATGGTTATACGAACTTCTAATGACAAAAAGTGCCTCTTGAGAAAAATGGGTGCACTGGCTCTAAATATTACGACGGGAAATTAACTATGCAAGGTTTATTAAAAAAGAGCAGTTGAATGCTCTGGAGTAAAATAAAAAGTTTTAATGCCGATTTAAGGCTAAACTTATAATTGATTCATATATCATCAAACAAGGGTTTATATACTAATATAACCGGATAATATTATTTGCATTCCTTAAAACTAAACAATAACAATATTAACAAACTTTCCAATAACTTAATTTAACTTAGCGTAGTTAACATTAACAAAAATATTATATATAATTCCAGTAATACATTAGAATTCATATAGTACAAGGTAGACTTGTTAGATACTCCACATCCTGACCCTCTAGAAAATTTTAAAAAAATTTTTTTGTATATAAATTTTTTTTGTATTTAAAATTTTTTTTAAGTTGTTATTATGGTATTCTTTAAGCGTGTTCCCTAAATCTAGGAGAGATATTACTCCTTGGTTTTCTATTATTTTATAAGGCACATGGTGCGGGGGTTGATTTTTTCTTCTATTGTAATTTCTGACTAAAACCATGTCGCCTACATTCAAATTCAACGGATTTACCTTTTTATCTTGCTCAACTCTTATTAATTTTGGTAATTCTATTAGTTCTTTTGCTTTTTGTAAGGAAAATTGTAGTCTTGCTTTTAGTTCATTAGCATATATATCTATATTGTAAACGGGTTCATTATCTAACCATTTATTGTTTGGTAGGTTTGGCAATTTTCCAAATATCAATTCGTATGGAGTGTAAGCGGTATCTATATGAGGTGATGTATGCGAAACAGAAATAAGGGATCCAATAGTCCCATTCATCTTGTTTGCAGAAGTTCAAGAGAAACTCATTAGGTGCTCTATGATTCCTTTTTAATAGGATCCCAGATTATTTGCCTTACCCAAATTATTTGCCTTACCCAGATTATTTGCCTTACCCAGATTATTTGCCTAACCCACAAGGACCATATATAAAATCGGTGGGGGCGCCAACTGGAGTAACTTCAGCAGTGCCACATGCCCACACCAAAACCAAATCTGCAGCTGCAACGGCTGTCTCACACACAGCTGAGGCACATGCAGCTACCACAAACACAAAGGGCAAGATCGGACTGGAAGGCGAAATGTTAACCAGTCCGCGAACATCAAATCGCGATCGACAATACGATGCGCGGAAAGCCTTCGCTGAAGAGCGGGCTGCTCGACACCATATCGAGCGAGCAGTTAGGCAAAAAACAGGCTAAGGACCTAACCAGTGAGGAAAAATCCGCACTGGTATGGGCCAAAGCCCGCCTGGCTGCCCACAGCTGCTCCAACACTGAAGCGCTAACTAGTTCAGCGCCGAAAAGGCAACGCTCAGCGGAAGAGCCGCAACAACAGCAAAAAACGAAGCCTTTAAGCTAGCGCCCCAGACAGGAGACAAGGGTTATAAATAGACCCTACAGCGAAGATGCTAGAAACCCGCTGATGAGGGCTATTTTTGACCGTAGGGACAGCGACGGCTCAATCAACGTCTACCTGCAGAATCCAGAGGGGATTCAGGGCCACTCGCCGCAATTCATGGATGCCGGCAGGTTCCAAGGCCACGTCAAACTGGTCTCATGAAGCGACGAGCTGTCGACATTCAAATTAAATGAACTTATTGAGTCCCTAGGGGAAGTGTGGAAGTCAGCGATATCCCCCGCCGACCGATAGCAACTGCGATCGTTCCGACTGAACCACATGACCCTGCGGTAATCCTAGACATCTTCCGGAAGGGAAATCCAGGCCTACCTACCAGTGACTGGAGGGTGGTAAAGGTTTTCGAGCCGGTAGGTGCCCGTAGGAAAGCGATCATTGTCCTGAATAAGGAGACGTTGGCTCTACTCCGAGATAGGCAGGGCCTATTGTACTGTGGGTTCATGGGCATCAGGCTCCGTGTATACCGGGGTAATAACAAACCCGATCCCGAAAACCCCGACCAAATGGAAGGGCCGCAAGGGTCAATCAAGGACACAGCAATGGAGAGCACAGCTGAAACTGTGGAATCAGTTTCCCTAGGATGTTCCCAAACAGGCTCATGTCTGCCTGGGGACATCCTGGAGCGACTGGAATTCGCAGAAGACGAGAAGGCGCTTCTGGACCCAAATCCAGAGGATGCGGAAATCTTCGTCAACTACAACCCGGATGTCTAATGATGGCGGAGGTTATTCAAATTAACCTTCAGCACAGAAAAGCAGCATCGGCTGCATTGACTCTCCGACTCTCTGAGAGCAGAGGGGATATTGCGCTGATCTAAGAGCTATGGACCACCAAAGACAAAATTCTTGGACTCGGTGCAAAGGGCTACAAACTTCTGTGTGCTAAAGACTCAGGTAATGTGGAAAAAAGCATTAGATCCTGCATTCTAGCGAAAACCAACCTGGGACCAAATTACCGCATTCGATATCGATCGAAATTTCCATACAATTTAAATACAAATTTCGATCGATATCGAATGCCGTAATTTGGCCCCTGAATATCTTCATTCTATCTAAATATAGTGATGAAGATACGGTGACTGTAGCTTGGGAGATAAGGCAATCCACCGTGTGGTTTTTTGCTGTATTACCCACGATCACCAGGGCCCGCAACATGGTACAGATTGCAAATGCGAAAAGTATTCCCATCGTACTGGGAGCCGACGCAAATGCGCACCATCACATCTGGGGCAGCACGGACATAAATGAAAGGGGTGAGTGCATCGTTGATTTCATTCTAGAAAATAAACTAGTTGTGGCAAATCAGGGGGCAAATTACGACATTCGATATCAATCGAAATTTGTATTTAAATTGTATAGAAATTTCGATCGATATCGTATGCAGTAATTTGATCCCAGGGTTCAGAACCAACTTTTATTGTATCAAATAGACAGGAGGTGTTAGATATAACACCAGTTAATGCAAGGCATTCTAATTTCATTCGGGATTCGAAGGTCTACTCTGATTGTTTCTTCTCGGACTATCTCTATCTGACCTTTTCAGTTAGCAATTTAAAGAGTAACATAAGACTATGCGTTAATAGACGCAGAACAGTTTGGGAGGAACAAACCAGTATCCTCACCAATTATTGCGCACCCTCCAACCATCGGGGAGGCTGCGGACGTTGACAAAACAGTGGATACACTGACAAATGCTTTCAAGGGGACCACAGGTCTATCCTGTAGGACATCTGTACATCGTAACAAGCAAAGACCACCATGGTGGACTGAAGATATGGCAGTCAAAAGGAAGAACTGTCGCAGACTCTTTAACGAGGCAAAGAGAACAGCACACTCTGTAAAGCCTCCTTGAACAGATTTAAGAACGAAGTCAGGAATGTAAAACGCAAGACTTGGAGGAGTTTCAGCACTAGTGTAGAATCTACCTCCAAGGCATGCAGATTTCGTAAGATCCTAGCCAAACAGCCGTCGATACCCGGCTACATTCATAAGGATGATGGCAACTGGACCACTAATGGGATCGAATCTTTAGAGGTCCTCATTGACACCCACTTCGCAGGGTGCCAAACTGATGTGGAAATACCGCAGGCATATCCCTCACATAGCCAGCCTTCCGCTCCCAATGACATCAATGCGGAAAGGAAAGACTGGGCCATTAATAGTTTCCATCCGTTTAAGTCACCACGGCCGGATGGCATAACACCTGCAGATCTCTAACATAATGCAGCTCTTGTAATTCCATGGCTACTTGCTATATATAGAGGTTGTACCCTTTGGCCATATGTTCCAACAAATTGCACTAAATGCGTCGTCATTTTCATCCCAAAGGGAGGGAGATCTTTGCACATCAAGGCGAAGGACGTCAGGCCCATAAGCCTGACGACCTTCGTTTTGAAAACAATGGAGAGAGTTATGGATGTCCATATAACAACATCCATAGACCACTCTCTCTTATTCGCCTCTCAACATGCCTACACCAAGGGCAAATCGACTGAAACTGCCTTCCACTCGCTCGTGGGACATATAGAGAGGTCTATCGAGCACAAGGAGTAACTATGGCCGCCTTCATGGACATTGACCCGATGGAAATGGGGGAATTCTGTCACCTTTATTGTGGAATGTTACTATAAATCTGCTGCTTAGAAGACTGGAGGCTATGAATATTAAAAATGTTGCATACGCTGATGATGTTGCAGTGGCAATATCAGGTTTCCATTTGGATACTATGTAACATAGCTTTGAAACAACCCATCCCGAGACGATAATCGTCTCAGGCGAGGTCTCCGATTCTTCCGAACCAAAAATCAAGAATTAGTCCTCCGAAACAGATAAGATGGTCGAGGAAGTAAATGCTCTCATAGCCAAACTCATCACAAAAAGGAGCAGTCTTTCGGGCGCACAACGGTGGAAAGCGGCTAAATTAAAACGGAAGAACCAGCAGGATGCTTCAAAGAAAGGTGAAGCCTCTACACCCATCTCCACGGAGAAGGGCAAGAGAATTCGCTAGCCGGAGGAGGAGAACACTGCTGGCCACAAGAAATTTAAATTAAAAAGCTCCCGCAGGCAGGGGGTGTAGCTTCTAAATCACTGAAGAGAAAACCGTACGAAAGGAGGACTGGCAGAAGAGCTGAGCTATGCTGTCATTGATTCCAGCAGCCCATCAGGCAAAATTCCAGGGCACTACCGCAAGGATGTGGAAAGTGCCATAAACGAATGTATTGTCAGCTGATGAGGATGCTCTACAAATTCACATTGAAAGCAGCAAGTTTGTTCGGGACGTAATGCTTCTGCAACTGGAGTCCGACTCCTGTGTGGATATATTACGAGAACAAATAAACAACATTAAAGCAACATGGGAAGGTGGAAGGCTCTCGTTTGTGAAGAAGACGAAAATCCCAGCCATAACAAAGGATGGGGTGGAAGTCTGAAAACCGGGGCCATAACGAACATCATCACCAAGCAAAACAAAGGCCCCGATGCGAACAAGTGGGAAATCTTTCACCGTGGACAAAGCACCCATGGCTTACCTCGAAGAACGGAAGGGTATTCTTTGCCACCTCGGCCATATATTTCAAAGTCGGGAAGACTCCCTTTGGCTGGTCAGTAGGCCCGACTGAAAATGCCAAAAAGGATAAGGCGGAGCCTAAGGAAAAAGAGGAATTGGAGATCACTGTGTCTCAAGAGGCTTCCACACAAGCCTTTTCATAAAGATGCTGCTGCTCCATCGGAATAAAACGGCGACTCCAGCCCTGATGGAGCAAATAACTAATGGTAAGATACACGTTGTATTCTTTCAGGAACCATGGACTATTAAGAACAAGGTTTCTCGCTTGAAGGACTGCAATTATCAACTTTTTATGCAAAGACTGGGGCTAGACCCAGGGCGTGCACATTATGTCATAAGGGACTAAACTTTTTTCCCCCCAGAATTATAAACATCAAACGCCACAACTTTAGTACATGACAGTCGAGACATGCTGATGGCTTCAGTGTATCTACCCTCGGATACACCGACACTTCCACCAAAGTTGAAATTGAGGCGCATCATATCTTCCGCCATGAGTAAAGGTAGGAATATATTAATAGGCTGTGATACCAACACGCATCATCTCTCTTGGGGTAGTACTAATTGCAACAACAGAGGTGATGCGTTATTTGAATATTTAATGGCAAGTAACCTCTTCCCAATGAATACTGGGAATAGACCAACTTTCGTTAACAGAATTAGGGAAAAGGTTATTGATATCACTATATGTTCAGAAAACTTAATTAATGAAAAAAGCAATTGGCACGTGTCGGAAATGCATTCCTTCTCGGATCATTGCTATATTTTCATGACTTTAGACCATCCTGATCCTAACCCTATAACATATAGGAAGATGGAAAACTTATTGGATTTTCTTATGGAAGCACACTTCTATACGGAGCAGGAGAACCGTCCGGAAGAGGTATATCTCCAGAGAAATATGGACAATCCAAGGATAATGATAGATACTCAGATGGTATGTAGAGCAGTGAAGAGCTTTTCGCCCTACAAAGCGTCAGGGTCTGATGGCATTTTCCCAGCTCTTCTTTAGAGCAGTATGGACCTAATAGAGGATAGATTGGCTAATATCTTCACAATCTGTCTTACTAATGCATATACTCCCCTGGCATGGAGGGAGGCTAAAGTTGTCTTTATTCCATAACCGGGCAGGGAAAGCTATGCAGATCCGAAGGCTTACAGACCGATTAGCCTAACTTTATTCTTACTGAAAACATTGGAGCGGATTGTGGACACAATGCTGAAGGAAAAAACACCGCACGATGTTGTAGTGTATTATACAAGTATACACTGCACACCCTAACTAGAACACACACATGCATAGGGTATAAACATACACCAAGGGCAGTGCAGTTGATCGAACTAACGATTGCATTAATCATTACAGTTTGAGTGACAATTTATGTTCGCACAACAAACATTCCTATTGGCCAATGTAACTAGAGAATAGGGGAAATGGAGAAATGCATGATATTGAAGGAGATAGTTATAATTATATGATAAGATAGAATAAGTTAGAGAGGTTAACTCTAAATCTCATAAGTAGTATATAAACCATGCATTTTTATAAATAATGTAGACTTTATCTTGATTCATAAATTCGGCAACAACCTGCTTTTGTTTTGATTTAAAGTTTCTACAACTATTTCGAATACCCTGACAGCTGTATAAAATAACCAAGGGCTATAGGGAATATAACAATAAATTAGAGCAAACTTCACATGGCGATCCTGCGAACGGACCAGATCCTCTAACAAATCCTCTAACAGTAAAAAAACAAAAAAAGAAAATAGTAATAATAATATTACTATTTAATGACGGATAAAGAAATAGAAGACATTTTCAAACGCTGGGAAGAATACCTCCATGAAGAGTACGCACCAGTTCCCGTCAACACATCAGCTCCAAAATACCAGGCTACACCGCTAAGCGCTGGTCCAAGAGCAATAACCTTAGAAGAATACAAGAAGCGTCAAAAGAAACAAGGCCAGAAAAAAAGGAAACAGTATAAAAAAGGGCTATTAAAAAGAAGAGAGCTGGAAAAAAGTTCCAAGCACGAAAAGAGATTGCAATCCTGTACAAGGAATTGATGCTCGCTACTTCAAAGGAAACACAAGAAGTAATAAAAGACAAGATAAAGAATAAAAGAAAGCACCAATGAAAAAGAAAATAGAAGAGAAACTCCCACAACATTAAATGGTAGGTCCTATTTGGGGAAACCATCAGCATTCAATGGGCGGAAGACAATCTAGGGTATCGGACCCAAACGCCAACGTAGTAAATAATGTGGAAGTATCTCGACTGTCTGATAACTCAACCTTTATTTTATTATTATTGTTAGTAGTTTTAAGCACAATAAATTTACTCATAAAATTGTACCAATTGCATAAAATATCTTTGAGGAGGAAGTACACAAGTCGTACAGATAATGTAGACAGAATATAAAATTTTTTTACAACTATTTTATGGAATGGAATGGCAAAATTTACTGGTAAAAGTTAGATTAATAAAAGAAAAATTTGATAGATCTTACAAATGTTTAAATCTCGACAGCCCAACTGTTGAAAAACACATAGGAAACTTGCTTGCGGGCTCTTGAAGATATTACAGTTATATTTAATGTAAATTATAATAGATTAACAACAGCACACAAAGCGGCGGCAGATGCATTTTTTTTGGACATTAGAAACAAATTAATAAATATAGCTAACAAAAATAACATATCATTAGAGTTACCAATATCTATACACGAGCAAATACAATTACATATTAGAACTGACACCGAAACAACCATCACAATGACGTCATTCAGTTTAGAAACAGCTTCAACAGCTATTCCACTATTCAACGGAAATTATGTCGAGTTAGAAAGCTTTTTAATAACAACTGAACTTTATAATAACTATCTTTCAACTGAGGCTAAAGTTGATTTTCTCAAACACATATTTTACGCAAAACTAACTTCAAACGTCAGAACTGCAATAGCAAGCTTCACAAAACCAGAAAGTTTTGAGTCATTAAAAACCCAATTAGAACAAAGGTACAAGAACAGGGAAACGATTCCAGAATTAACACGTACAAGGAGAAAATAACATGTTTAATAGATAAGTTAAACAATTTAGGGATTCATGAACTAGGTGACGACGTTTCTGAAAACGAAAAAAATTTAATAACTAAACTTAAGAATAAACTGGCGCTAGATATATTTAAAAAGGGCCAAAACGATCACTTTAAATCGACCATATATGCGGCTCGACCAAGTAATTTAGAAGATGCATTTGAATTATCATTAGAAATAGAAAATGAACATAGAACAAACAACAGTTCAATATTGCATGTTAGGACGTATCAACCACGGTATCAACACCAAATTCACTATAGACACAACACATACATACATGCGACAAAATAACAACCCCAATTATAACAGATCATACAATACTAATAATAGAAATAATAATAACATTTTTAACAACAACTCCAATAGAAACAATATAGCTAACAGCTCCAGAAACAACAATAATACGAATATCAATTTTAGTAGAAGATTTAACAATAATAACATTAATAACAATAATAATAATAGAAATGATCCCAGAAGAAATCATAACTACATAAATAGAAATAATAACAACAGATACGTACACACAATACAAAATGAGGGAAACGAGATGGCCCAGGGATGCATGGTCCTCCCGGAGGGCAAAAATTAAAGATTCACAAAATATCCAAAAACAATTCCAATTATATCAATGTCACATATAAGAAAAAAATTTAACTTTTCTTATTGACACTGGCGTCAACATATCACTTTGCCGAATGCGTAATGAGTTCATAGGTGAACAGTTTAAACCAGAAGAAAAATGCAAACTAACAGGTATCACAACAAAAGAAATAGAATCGATAGGAACAATTGAACTTAAGTTAACAGCATCAGACAGAATATGCGAACATCCATTTCAATTGGTAAAACAAAATTTTCCAATAGAAACAGATGGTATTTTAGGAATAGATTTCTTTAAGAAATATTTATACAAAATAGATTATGAAACATTCACAATTTCCTTATTTGTGAACAATGATACAGTTATAATTCCTATGCAAGCAAAATCAATTAACACCTTAAAGATAACAATACCACCAAGAACTGAAGTCACTCAACCCATTAAATTAAGATTCCGTCATAAATAATAATGAAATACAAGAAGGAATATTTTTAAGCAATTCAATAGCACCAAAAAACGGCATGACACACATAAAAATATTAAACAAAACGAACGACGCAATAACTTTAGAATATTTCAAAATACAAACTGACCCACTTTCAAACTATGATGTATTAAATTACAATTGCAACAATTTTCCACATAACAGTGAACGATTCAATAAAATAGCAAAAGAACTGCAATTACAAAATAATGACAACAATGCAAAAACAGAACTAATAAATATATTTAAAAAATATCAAAATGTTTTCCACTTAGAAGAAGAAAAATTAACTGTAAACAATTTTTACAACCAAAGAATCACGACCTTAGACGACAATCCAGTTTATATAAAGAATTACAGACTACCACATTCACATACAGACGTAATAAATGAACAAGTAAAAAAATGCTTGTTGATGACATAATAGAACCATCAGTTAGCCCATATAATGCACCACTCCTATTAGTACCTAAAAAGAATGTAGAAGACAAGAAGAAATGGAGATTGGTAGTAGATTTCAGAAAACTTAATGACAAGATAATAAATGACAAATTTCCTTTAACTAGATTGGAAGATATTTTGGACAAATTAGGTAGAGCAAAATGGTTTTCTACACTTGATATGACTAGCTCATTTCATCAAATTAATTTAGACAAAAATTCTAGACCTTCAAATAATGTTGACAATAGCACTTTCAGGATTAGAATCTGAAGCATTTTTTTATGTGGAAGATATTATCATATACGGATGTAGTTTGAACCACCACAATAGAAACGTAATAAAAGTATTAGACAGATTACAACAGTACAATTTGAAATTAAATAAAAAAGAAGTCAATTTTTAAGACCAGAAGTTACTTATCTTGGACATCTTATAACTTAAGACGGAGTAAAAACCGACCCTTCACAATGTGCTGAAATTTTAGTAACACGCTTACATTAGGGGCAGGTCTGTTGAGACAGCCCTACAGGAGGTTGTATATCACATAGAAATAAGTATTTAAGTATGTACAGTACATTGTACACCATGACTATATATATCGATATAGAGGGAGCTTTTAATAATATATCAACTTCGAGCATTATTGACTCGCTAGGTAGCTTTGACTTGGACCAGAGACTGACTGCATGGATTAGTCATATGCTTAGGAACAGGAAGACAAGTTGCGAGGTTAACAATTATATTTTTATTTTATATTTATTTATTATTTATTTCAATTTTATTTGAAATATCCTTTATTAAAAGGAAACACATTTAATTTATTATTTTATTTTATATTTTTATTATTTATCTTTTATTTTCGAAATTCAAACTTAAACTGGAAAACAATAATGAAAATTTTTATAATATTTTAAAAGTATTTTCAAAGGTGATATGATATAAAAATTAATCAACAAAGTATTTTATAAACAAGTTGTACAATACAATAGATACATATACATGAATACATATACATGTATACATAATGTACATATAACTCCCCCATCGTTAGATTGACGCTCTGAGGAAATATTTTTATACGTATATGTATATATTATGTATATATGTATGTATGTACAAAAAAGGTAATACAAAAGCAAAATAAAAAAAATTTAATAACATACAGGAATTACATATTAAAAATGATACACATATTAAATTAAAAAAATATTTTTATTTTGTAAATAACCTATTTCCTCTTTCTAATAATGTAGGAAAAATTAAGACAAATTAAAAAAAAATTTTTTAAATTTATTATTTTTTTTTTTATAAGTTCCTTCTTCTTTTAATATGTGACTTATAATACTTGTGCCCTGTTCGAGTTCTTACATGATCATTGTCCAATTGATCTACATTCACTTTCCTAAACTTCGCATGATTTTTTCCACCCCTTTCAGTTTTTAAATATACGTCTCCTGTCTGTATCTCACAGTCTTCGCGATTATTATTTCGAATTGACATTGTCTTTTCTTTTGATTTTAAAATTCTTTCTTTAATTTTTTGAAAATCCTCAACTTTTATTAGACCGTTTTGGAAATCTATAGGTTTACATCCTATAGTAGAGTGTATAGTATTATTATAATACATAATTACTTTATAAATTTTTTCTTCTACAGTGTCACTGTCTCTATCAGGATCATGTCTGAGTAGTCGAATATGTTCATTCATCGTGTTATGAAGACGTTCTACGTCAGCATTTGAAGTATGATTATTGTTTGAAGTAAAGTGTATGTTAATTTGTCTTTGCCTTAGAAATTCCGTCAATGGTAATGCCTTAAAACCTAACTCATTGTCAGTTATGATTTGATCAACATTACCAACGATACTTAGGTATTGAATAAGTGCTCTTTTAAATTCTACCCATGATCTGTTCTGAATTCGAATTGCTTGGGCAAATTTAGAAAATTTATCAATTATTGTTAGAAAAAGTGTTCTCTCTAGAGTATAAAAAACATCGATATGTACTATCTGACAAGGTCTGTCAGGGGTTTCAGTTATTTTAAAATTTTGTTTTATTGGGTTGCGGTCATATTTTTCTATGTTGCAAATGTGGCAGCTATTTATAAATTGTTGTATTCTTAACTTAAGCTTTGGGTAATAGATTTTCATTCTAAGTTGTTCGAAATTTTCGGTAATACCACGATGGTTATTTCTCTGATGCTCGTCTTTAATTAGTTCCTGAAGGTTGTTTTCATTGAAAACATCGTCAACACATTTTATGCATTTTGCAATTTTTAAGTGAGAATTATTTGAAAAAACTTTTGTAACGGTTTCTCTAAATATGTTGTAAATACAATCATCTTCAACATAAATAGCATTAACTCTTTTTGGATGGAAGTGTTCTTTTATGATAGTTATCATGTCAGTTTCATTGAAACTTCTAGCAGTTATGATTTTTCTAATATTTTTAAAAACTGCTTTATTAACTATTTTTATTAAAGCAGAGTCTGATTTGCCTATAATTATCTGGTTTCTATAAATATTTAATGGAGCATTACTCTGAATAATAATATTAGGATTAGCATGTTCAGTCAAATTTACTTCTGGTTCTATTCGAGATAGTGCGTCTGCATTTCCATTATTAATTCCATGCTTATAAAAAATTTCGAAGTCATATTCTTCTAACTGTAGTCGCCAACGAATTAATTTTGAATTTGGCTCTTTGATAGAAAATAGCCATTGTAATGGTTGATGATCAGTTTTTATAATGAATTTTCTTCCGAAAAGATACGGTCGAAAATATTTAACTGCCCAAACTACCGCTAGCAATTCTTTTTCCACTGTGCTATAATTTATCTCATATTCATTAAGAGTTCTGCTAGCATAGCAAACATGGTGATTGTGCTGCGATAGAACGGCGCCCAACGCATAATTACTTGCGTCCGTGTTTAAAATAAATTGTATATTGAAATTTGGATAAACTAATATTGGGTCATTTACGAGTATCGTTTTCAGTGTTCTGAAACTCTCAATATATTGTGGGTCATTAATATTTAATTTAGCATTCTTCTTTAAATATTTCGTCATTGGCTTTGCAATTCTAGAATAGTCTTTGATAAATTTACGGTAATAGCCGCTGAGGCCTAAAAACTGTTTTATTTGCTTGGGTGTCTTTGGCAAGGGATAATTTGAAACGCATTCGACCTTTTTAGGATTTGGCTTTATTCCCTGATGTGTAACAACATGTCCTAAGAATTCTGTTTCACGTTTTAAAAATTCACACTTATCTATTTGTATTTTAAGATTTGCATCCATAAGCCGATCTAGAACAAGGCGTAAAGAATTCATATGTTCTTGAAGAGAAGTGGAGTAAATGATGATGTCATCCAAATATACTAAACATATTTTATTAACTAAATCACCCAAAATATTATTCATCAATCTTTGGAATGTGGCGGGAGCAGTTTTTAATCCAAAAGGCATTCTTAAAAATTCATAGTGTCCACCCTCTACTGAAAAGGCTGTCTTATGAGTGTCTCTTTCATCAATCTCAACTTGATGAAACCCTTTCGCTAAATCTAATGTGGTGAAATACATGCACCTGCCAAGTTTGTCTAAGATTTCTTCAATATTTGGAATTGGAAATCTGTCATCCACTGTCTTTTCATTAAGTTTTCTATAGTCTACTACAATACGCCACTTTTTCAATCCGCTGGCATAATTTTTTTTAGGAACTATCCATATTGGAGCAGAATAGGGTGAATGTGATGGTTTAATTATATTGCTATCTAGCATTTCATGTATTTGTCTCCTTACTTCTTCTTTATGAACATAAGGGTACCTATAAGTCTTTGCAAATACAGGTATATCATCTTTGGTAATTATTCGGTGTTTAATTGCATTTGTAAACGATAAGTTTGAACTTGGTTCATAAAATAATTGTTTATAAATATCCAAAATTTTAATCAATTTATGCTTTTCTTCGGCATTTAAATGATCTATTCTAACTTGTTCTAGGTAAGGTTCGCGATTATTTTCCTGTGAGATATTATCATCCACTAAGTAATAATTTTCGGAGGAAACTGGCCAAGAACTACTCTCAGAGAGATATATTATGTTTGAGCACTTAGCAGTGGTTTCTACCTCTACTTTAAAGTTATGTGCATTGTAAACTCCTTCATCAATAATAATTTCACCTACAGAATCTTTGTGTTCTTTGATATGAATAAGGCCACATTCAATATCTGAAATAAATTTAACTGTATGGCGTTTTCGAAAACCAAATAAAAGGACGTTTCTATTATTAATTTTTAATTGATTATTGCTGTAATCTATAACAGCTTTGTATTTCTGTAAAATATCATTTCCTATAATACCATCATAGTAATCGTGAAATCTACATTCTATAAATGAAATCTTCTCCCTGATGTCTCGTAGTTCTATAAACATTGGGACTTGATAAATGATGTCAGTCTTTACATTGCTTTGTAAAGTTTTTAATGTCAAAGTATGAGATTTAATTTTCCATTTTGGGTTACATATACCTGGATTAATAATTGAATGCGTGGCTCCAGTATCCACAATAAATTTGAGACAATCTTTTATTACTATATATGGTAATTCTCTGCAGAGGCTTGAAAACGAAAATTTTGCACTTCATCACTTTGATTTGGCAAACTATAATCAGAATTGTTCATGTCCTTCGAGTTGTTTATTCGAAAAGTATTTGGAGCTACGGGTAATTCCACTACCTTTTTAGAATTTTGAATAATATTAATATCCATAGGTTCTGGAATACTATGCGAATTTTGATAATTTGAAAAATTTCTATTACTATTATAATTAAATTGACCACTATTGTTTGGGTATCTAGTATTATATGGCCTATTTGCATTGCCATGATACTGTATTGTATTCTGTTTATGGTTGTACTGATTGTTTCCATTTGAATTAAAACGTTGATGTGTAACGTTATTTTCATTAGTCCTATAATGGGTACTACCGACATCTGAATTTGGTCTATGATTATTTCTTTCATTGTAATTATCAAATTTCCTGAAATTTAAATGTTTATTTTCACTGCTATAGTTAGCATACCCAGAAGTAAAAAGAATATCCATTGCGTTTTCAATTGTATCAGGATTTCGACAAGCCAGAATCGTTTTCATAGGTTCAGGTATTTTCTCTTTAAATATGTTAAGAGCTGTTCCCATATTATTCTTAGCTATTTGTTCACTATTGGGATTGATTCCTAAGTCTGAAGAAGTTTTATTGTTTAAACTTCGAAGTTTATCTTTTATGTCATTGTAAAAATCAATAACATTCGTTCTAAAAACTACTGATCTAAGTCTATCATATAATTCTTCGATACTGTATTTTTCTCCAAAATTATTTATCAAAATTGTTTTTATCTGTTCCCATGACTGGATATGAAAATTTATTTCTACTGTCTCTCTTGCTTTGCCTTTTAATTTGCTTTTAATAAGGTCTAAAAATAATACTTGAGAGAGTTCATTATATTCAATAAGAAGTGGGTTAATTTTGTCAACCAGCGAAATAAATGAATAAAGTTCCTTTCTATTACCAGAAAATTCGGGTAACCTTTCAAGGAATTTGAATGGATCTATGGTATAAGAACGTGGGGCATTATTTTCTTCAGCCATTTTTATAAGAAAAAGGAAAACAAAGAAAAACTTCCTATTCTTCAAAATTCACAACAAATAAGTTAGATTAATATTTATAATTCCAATCTTTAAATGACTAAATTATTAATTTTTATTTATTTAAATATATATGTATATACATACATATATATGATATTTCAAAATCACTATAAAAAAAAAATCAATTTCTTATTTTTGAAATTAAGTACATAAGAGGAAATAGTTTACATTAATAAAAATGAATTTTCCAAATTTTATTATTACCTGAAAAAATAAGTATACTTTGTATAAGTTTATTTACGATTTTATGCAAAAATGAAAAAAAAAATTAATTTAAGGCCTTACAAAAGAAATAAGGAAAACAAAAAAATATTTTTTTTTTTTTTTTTTTCATGTAATCTTCTTACGTAATGTTAGGGATAAGAAAAATTTTATTTATGTAGAAATTACTTATACTTAAGTAAGTTGCACCAATGATGACCTTAAAATTCAGCACGATCTTCTTAAATTGTTTGATTAGGACACTGCTCCAATGATGGGACTAAGATATTGCTCTTCGTCCTTTTTATTTGTATTTTTAAATATCAGCACAAAATGATTTTCTATTTCAGTTTTTTTTTTTATTTATTGGATTTTGAATTTTATTTATTTTTTTTTTTTTAGTCTTCTTTTTTTATAATTTTGCCTTATTTCACAAAATTTTTAAATCTCAGCTCTTCATTTTTATAAAGTAGTCAGGAGGGTCCACCCGAAAGTTGGAATCGCTGTGCTACTTAATTATTTATTTGATAGTTCAATATTTCGTATAAATGCTTTCAGATTTTTGTTAAAATTTTATTTGTCTTTCAGAAAATTTCAGACTTTCAGCATTTATATTTAATTTATATACACATTGGGTATTTCTTCTTTGTTTAATTAACAATTTGGAGTTTTTATATGTTTTTAATGTTTTAAGATGTTTTAATGTTTTTATGAAAAACACACACATTCATGCACAAAGGCTTCAATATTGTAATTTTCCTTTTTTTTTTTTTTTTAAATATTATCACAAATTAGATGGAATATTCCGTGTTTTTCTGTTGTATATTCAATCAACAAAAGTCTTCAATAATATGTTCATTGATCCCCGCCAGGACATTAAAATATCCAGTATCTATTTTATTAAAAAAAAAAATACCCGGGAATCCTACCGACTGCGCCAATTATATTTTTATTTTATATTTATTTATTATTTATTTCAATTTTATTTGAAATATCCTTTATTAAAAGGAAACACATTTAATTTATTATTTTATTTTATATTTTTATTATTTATCTTTTATTTTCGAAATTCAAACTTAAACTGGAAAACAATAATGAAAATTTTTATAATATTTTAAAAGTATTTTCAAAGGTGATATGATATAAAAATTAATCAACAAAGTATTTTATAAACAAGTTGTACAATACAATAGATACATATACATGAATACATATACATGTATACATAATGTACATATAACTGTTAACGACACAAGAGTAGGGGGGATCGTATATTGCGGGACGCCACAAGGAGGAATACTATCTCCCTTACTGTGGGTTACGGGACGGTATTGATAAGGGGAAATAATCCTAGGGTACTTTGTGGAAGGGCAATAGAGGCCCTGAATTTAGCTTATAGCTGGGCTACGGAAAGGGGTCTCAATGTCAACCCTCGTAAAAGAAATTTGTATTTTTACGAGAAAACGGAAAATTGCACATTTGGAATAAAAGGTTTTTCGAAACAGGACGATAGGAGGGTCAAATATCTAGGAGTGATACTCGAGTGGAGGTTATCCTGGAAGTACATATTGAAAGTAGAGTAATCAAGACCCAACGAGTGTGAACCTATTGCAGAAGGGCAATCGGGTCCAAATGGGGAATGTGCCCAAAAATGGCACACTGGTTCTATACGAGTGTGGTAAGACCAATTGTAACGTATGCCTCGTTAGTGTGGTGGACGTCCTTGGAAAGGAAGATTAATGTCAAACACCTTCAAAGAATACATAGACAGTGCTGTACCGGCATCTGTGGTGCAATAAGAACCACATAAACTAAGGCAATGGAAAATATTCTATCAATACTGCCTATTGATATACAGGTTAAGTATGAAGCAGCTATGGCTGCACCGAGATTGATGGTGATGGATCAGTGGCTGACAAGAGAACACATAACCAAGCACAAGGGTATAATATATGTCTTACCAGGAAACAACGCTCGCACGGTTACGTGCGATAGGATCTCTATTAGATATGTACGATCACATTGCACCACCATAATATCAGAAGGTATGGAATGGGAGGATGCAGGTGCGATGGGCCCCATAACGAACATATACACGGACGGGTCGAGGATTGGTGACCGATCGGGTGGAGGTTTCTGTTACATGGGTCGAAACTTTCGCAAATACTTCCGACTGCCGGATCATAGCACAGTATTTCAAAGATGGGAGCATTAATGGCGAACATCACGCTAGACAGTCCGAAGCCATTTCAGGTTTTTAAGAACGAACTAAGGGGGTGGGCTATAGAATTAGCAGCACTCTACCACTAGAATTCTATGTGGGGACTCAGATTGTAATAGGACGAAGGAAATCCTGACGTTGAGTAGGCCATCACTACGGAGATTGGTTTATTTGATAACAGGACATACAGTGTTAAGGAATCACCTGGCAAGGATGGGTATCGTTGACGATATAACATGGAGGGCCTGTCAGGAAGAGGACGAAACACTGGAGCACTACTTCTGCTACTGTCCAGCTTTTAGCCAAGTCAGAAGGCAAACATTTAATCAGAAGATTATACGGGAGATTGAATTTCTTAGGGGTTCTAATTGGAGGGACTTGAGCAGATACATCGAAGAAACTGTGTTCTTGACTTAATAGAATTTAAGGGTCTCCATGGTATCGTTGGAGGCACCCTACAGTAGAATGAGGACTCCTTATTATAGAGCGCACAACAGGCCTATGGGGCCTAGGTGTAATCCTGAACGGATTGGGATAGCTTATGCCCCTCTGTTCAACCTAACCTAACCTAATATCAAATACTTGGTTGTTGTAATTGATAGTAAGATATCATGGGCATCTATTGTCCTGGAAAGAGTATGGAAGGCCTCGATGGCAATTTATGTCTGTAGGAAGGCCATTGGCCCTACCTGGGGAATTAGCCCCAAAGGAGGTTAATTGGATACTAGAGACTGTGATAAGACTTATATTATTCTATGGTATTGTGGTCTGGTGGAAAGTACTGATGATTACGGGTGTCCTTAGTACGACGCCAACAAGGGCGCTTTTTGCCATTCTGTGCTGGCTTCCTGTGGACTTGACTGCTAGGAAGCTGTCTCTACGCACCGCAGTCAGCCTGAACACAGTAGGCACATGGATCCACAGACCATGGGGTCATGCTAGAATTTTGGAGACGATGGGTAATTTACCAGACCTTATAGACTACTGTACTCCGCTACTCTACTTCAGTAGGAAATTTAGGTTTTCTTTGCTAAAGCGGTACTCCCCATCGCTTGGATCCGTACAGATTTTTACGGACGACTTCAACCGGGGATGGAGGGTCGGTGAAGGTGTCTTTATTATAGACTTTGGAATCGAGATGTCCTTCAGACTCTCGGAATAATGTAGCATATTACAGGCGGATATATCTGCCATCAGAAGGGCAGCGCTGTGGCTAAAGTTTTATCGCATTAAATTATGTATGAATTTTTTAAAACATTGCGGGGGCACGCGCAATTGTTCATTGTAAATTGACAACTGAATTCAATTACTTGAACATAAATAACAAAGAAGCTTTAGTTGTCAGCAGCCGATGGCTCTGGAAAAAGCGAAAGAGATACATGGAATATTAGGAATATTAATCGTCAGGGTTGGGGAATTTCGTACTAACCAAAAATGTAATAACTTAAAAATATTATCTCATATTCAATTTTCGTTAAAATATTGGTTAAATAGTTAATATTCCTACTAACTAGCACCACTTGCAAAAGTGGAAAAATTGAACAAAGAACGCTGATGAGATGGCGTAGCGGCCTCGAAATCAGTACTGATCCGTTCTGCTGGTTTGATGATTATTGAAAAAATATTCTTAATATTCCAATCTTAATATAAAATTAATAAAAATAGAATTTGAACAAATTCATTTATTAATAAAATAATAAAAAAATGGTTTGCAGTCTTGCAGATTCGAACTTAAGCCCGTTGATAAAATTAACAATTTACATAAGAAAGTTCGACTAATAAAAATTCATACATAATTTAAAACATTGCGGGGGCACGCGCACTTGTTCATTGTAAATTGACAACTAAATTCAATTACTTGAACATAAATAACAAAGAAGCTTTAGTTATCAGCAGCCGATGGCTCTGGAAAAAGCGAAAGAGATACATGGAATATTGGGAATATTAATCGTCAGGGTTGGGGAATTTCGTACTAACCAAAAATGTAATAACTTAAAAATATGAATGTGATAACTTCTCATATTCAATTTTCGTTAAAATATTGGTTATATAGTTGATATTCCTACTAACTAGCACCATTTGCAAAAGTGGAAAAATTGAACAAAGAACGCTGATGAGATGGCGTAGCGGCCTCGAAATTAGTACTGATCCGTTCTGCTGGTTTGATGATTATTGAAAAAATATTCTTAATATTCCAATCTTAATATAAAATTAATAAAAATAGAATTTGAACAAATTCATTTATTAATAAAATAATAAAAAAATGGTTTGCAGTCTTGCAGATTCGAACTTAAGCCCGTTGATAAAATTAACAGTTTTATCGCATTTCGGACCGCGATATCCAATTCATCACGACAGTCAGGCTGCAATAAGGTCCCTTACGGGGGTGTATAGCAAATCCCAACTTGTCCAGGAATATCTCAGAGCCCTTGATGGACTTGCGGAACACTCACGCATAACCTTAAACTGGGTGCGAAGGCATGGGACCGCCAAAGGCAACATTAAGGCGGATGAATTTGCTAGGAGAGGAACCGCACTTCAGGAGGCCGACACTGACCAACTGATTGGGATTCCGCTCTCATCCTACTGAAGACACTTTGGTGCTGCACTATTTGAATTGGCTCAGGACAGGTGGGTCAAGAAATACACCTGCGAGATATCAAGAGTTTTATGGACCCGTCTGGACTCTAGGAGGACAAAGGATCTTTTGAACTTGGCAAGAGGTCATTTGCGCAATATGGTGGCCACACTTACTGATCACTGCACCTTTGGGGTCCATGCTAGGCGCATGGGTCTCCCCTACAACGACTATTGCTCCATCTGCAATGACGAGGAGGAGGAAGAGAGCATTACACACTTCCTCTGTCTCTGTCGGAGATGTCAGGTAAGGATCTGAGGAACCTGAGTCTCTTTATTAGAAGCAGTGGCTGGTTCGGCAGCTGACTCCCTAGGGGCGTACATGCACGACCAAGAAATTCTCTCTTGTCCCATCTTCTGGCTATTTTCTCTACCTAAACTTCGAATATCTTTTCCTTCTTTTCTTTTTCATCTATCTTAACTTCACACCTTTCTTCCTATGCAGGTAACACAAAGGGATCAAATAATTGGACCCAAGTGGGCTGGACTCCTTACCATGAACCTGTTAACCTAACCTAACTTGGTGGGACAGAGTTCCTTAATATAATATCGTACCTCAACGCCCGCTAAAAAATAGACTATAGCATGTTTTCCACAGACGAATGTATGGGCATTTCTATTTCGTCTCAGACTTCATCATTGGTCAAGAATATATATACTTTATGGGGTCCAATTCTCTTTGGAGGGTAATAAACCTCTGTTTTGGCGGGTCGCTTTGGCAAGGGCATTTGGAGAAGACATTTCACCTTTGTCATACAACTCTAAAAATAAATGTTTGGGATAATTAAGAACAAAATTTAAACATATTGATTTTTTATAGGGTCATTTAGTAGCAAAGGGGAGGAGAGGATATTTATTTATTTATTTGTCTTTGGAAAATCATCCTTACAAACAGTTTAAATTGTATACAAATATTTTTACATAGTAGTGGTATAAACATAAAATAATATCTACAAAAATTTAGGACATTCAAAATTATGTGTTTAAACAGATTAATATATCGTTTTTTATTGTAGTGGGGCTCGAAGAAAAATCAATATATTTATAGAATTGTTAAAATCGTTGCACATCCTTCTTAAAGGGTCAGCATTGGCATAATTTGCTCTGAAAAACGTAACTGATAACGGAGAAAAATAACGTGAAGGACGTTGAGGAACATTAAAAGCTATATCGTTGATTAAGAAACCAGAGCTTACATCGCCAATAATTATGTTGAAAATAAACGATATGTTCAGCACAGTTCTATGGCGTCGTCTGCACACATCAAAATATTGGATGAATGAATTACATCAAGTAAGTCGTTGATAAACAAACTAAACAGAAGCGGTCCAAGTTGGCTTCCCTGTGGTACACCAGATAGAACATCGATGCTTTTAAAACAAACGGTTTGTTTTCTATCACTCAGGTATGAATATATCCATTTTACACCAAAATCTGTAAAGTCAAGCAAATGCAGTTTAATTTTCAAAAGCATATGGTTGACTTTATCGAAGAATTTGCTAAAATCAGTGTATAGCACATCGGTTTGTTGTTGTTGAAGAAATCCACGATATATTACGGTTGTAAGATGAAGAAGATTCGTTGTAGTATAGCACCTTTTTTGAAACCCTTGCTGAAGGGGGGATATCAAATTTGATACTTGATAACATAAGTGATCGGTGACAATTTTTTCAAATAGTTTGTTTATAACACTCAATTTTGCAATACCGCGATAGTTTGCTATATCGGATTTATTTCGCGATTTAAACAAAGGTATAATAAAGGAATCCTTTTATACATAAGGAAAATGACCATATTTGATTGCCGCATTGAATAAAATTGCTAAAGGCAGAGCAATACTGTCCGCACAGTTTATCAAAATGTTGCTAGGAATGTTATGAGGACCAAAGTTGAATGAAAATTTAAGGCGTTCCATGCTGATTGTTGATATATCAATAATTTGAATAGATGTAGATTGGTCGGCAGTTATCCTAACTGGATAATTACACGAATCGTCGTAGGTAGCATCCGAATAAGAAAAAAATCGGCAAATAAATTGCTTATAATTGCAGCATCACAAGATTCCATTTGTCAAAACTTCATAGAAGAAGTTTGAATTAACAAATTTGAAAAACGATTTGGGATTACACTTAAAATTATATTTCATTCTGATTATATAATTTTCATAACACGATTTATTAAGCGAACTGTATTCAGAACGGCTAATCGAGTACCTTATATAGTCAACGGAGGAACCAGACTGTTTAAATTTCTTAAAGCACTTATTCTTTTTATTTTTAGCACGAGTTCAGGGTGGACCAGTTATTTGCTTAGATTTTATTTTCGGGACACACAAATCCATGATAGAGTAAACCTTATTGTGGAAGGCTTTAGACATCAGATCAGCGTCAGTATACTCGTAGCACGATAAAATGTTGTCCCAATTTGTGTCAGCGAACATTTCATTTACAAATTGTAGTTAGTATGTTTGAACGAGTAGACCTTTTCATGTTTGATAGACGAGGGCATTACTGATTCCGATGGAATTTGTAGCCACTATTTCAGTTGAGGGATGGTAACAATATTCAGGAGTTGTAATGGGGGATGAAACACTCAGCCACATCATTGACGAATATTAAATATAATAATCTATTATAGTTGTTAAAAATTTCATTAATTTGGTATAGGCTGAGGTCATATAAGACGTTGAAAAATTCATCATAATTCGAATTCTGCTTCGTTTGAACAAAATATTTATCTTCAGGCAAATAAGTCCAAGCAATAGAAAGTAAGTTGAAATCTCCAAAGACAAAAACAGAGTCACCAGTAAAAGCGGAACGAGTGATTAATTCTATGGCTTCGGCATCTTTAGTGTTCAAAATTTTCGGGGAAGATGGCGGAACATAAGAACAAATAACATATACTCTTTTAGTATGAAGTTTTATTAATACTGATATAAATTCTATATGATGCGAGGAATTACTAATAACGAGCTCAGAAGAAAAACTACAAGAGACCGCAATAAGAACACCACCACCAGTAGTTTTGTTACCACGATCACAGCGAAAAATATTATACTTGTAACAAAGTATTTCGGAATTTAAAAAATTGTCATTGAGCCATGTTTCTGTAAACACCAAGACATGATGATCAATGTTGAAACTTTCTATATATAGAGTTGATAGTTTTGTTCTCAAGCCACCAACATTTTGGTAAAGATAGAAATTTAATCAGTAGTTGTATTTCGTCTTTTGGGGCCTTAGATTGACGTTGTGGCAGCACAGCAATATTTTGTGATCTGCTTCTATGCACATATTTCCGAACAAAAGAATTATATGGCCAGAAATTCGGATCAAGTAAAATACTAAAAAATTAGTAGAAACCGTAGTTTTAAAAGATGATATGAGTCTGGTTTAAGAAAAATTTAATTTTTGAATAAAAATGCCTGCATCATTGACAATTTTATTTTTCACGTAAAATTCAACTGCGTCAGAAGTAGTATCGCTTGCCAAACGAGAAACGAAAATTGTTTTTCATGGAGGTACTGCTCGTAGTGGACTATAAGCCCTTACCTCCGACATCGATTGTAGTGTTCCTTTAGTTTGACGAACTTCGGTGACAGCTTCGGAATAACTTTGGATAGGGCAGAGTAGTACCAAGTTATGTCTCCGCTTTGCCATTAAGTTGGACCTTCTTTAATATAAAAATATACAATTCGCTTAACAAAATAAAAAAAAACTTTAACAAGTAAAATTGCTATATTCGGCTGTGCCGAATCTTAAATACCCTTCACAGATGTAATTCTTCTTCCTTTCTTTCTTGCCAAAACAGAAAGCAGGTTTAACTAAAAAATCAAAATGATGTTATCGGTTACTTTTATATTTAAGAAAACGTTTAAATTTTTCGGCTAGGAATCTAAATGTTTGGCTTTTCTTATATCTAATACCTATGAACGTCTTTCGAAAATTATATTTATATATATTTAATTTACAAACAAAACAAAAAATCCGGTTCATGTACCATGTTTTAATTGTCCAACCGTAGAATCGTCTTTAGTTTTCAATGTTGTTGGTTTTTAATACCAGTTTACTTCTTTCTGATATATAAAGGAGGTATAATTCATCACAAAAATCAAATATAACAAATAAAATGGCTGCTTTTATGAATCAGAAAATGTCGATTTCCCAACCCTGGAACCGAATTTTTAATTTTTTAATACTAATTTAATTTTTTATATATATATATATATATATATATATATATATATATATATATATATAATAGCTATAATTCACTAAAAACACAAAATTTGGAATTTATGTATGTACTTTTATATACCAAAAATATTTCAATTTTCCAACCCCGGAACCGAATTTATAATTTTTTACCAATTCAATTCTTAGTGAGGTGTAACATAGTTTTACTTGACAAAAAAATTAAAATTTTTAAACTTTGTGGTCACGTTCATGCACCATAAAGTATATCATTTGTCCAACCCTTGAGTCGAAGTTTTGATTTTCTAAGATTTTCATACCAATTTTGTTCTTCCTGAATTATAAAACAGCTTTTATTAGCAAAACGAAACAACGTCAATTGACTTTTTGGTTACTTTTATGCAGAATAAATATATCAATTTCCCAACCCTGGAAACGAAATTTAAGTTATTTTACCAATGCAACTCTTAATGAGGCATAAAATAGTTTTATTTAAGAAAAACTTAATATATATACCCATATAGGTTATAAATAAAGCTTTAATTAGTAAAAAACAACGTCAATTGCCTTTTTGGTTACTTTTATGTTTAAACAAAATTTCAATTCCCCCACCCCTGGATGCGAAATTTAAATATTTTAAAATTTTTTTTATCAATGCAAATCTTCATGAGGTATAAAGTAGTTTTGTTTAAGAAAAACTCGAATTTTGCAACCATTTAGGTTATTACATGTACTACAAAATATTGCATGTACCAAAAAAAATTTAATTTTTCCAACCCTGGAAACGAAATTTTAATTTATTTTGTTTGTTTTTTTTTTTATCAGTGCAATGCTTCTTGAGGTATAAAGTAGTTTTATTTACGAAAAATTGCAAATTTTTTACTATTTTGGTAACTTTCATGTACCATAAAATATTGCACTTGTCCATCCCTGGATTCGAAATTTTATTTTTTTTTTGAATTTTTTATACCAATTTTGTTCTTTCTAAATTATAAGACAGTTTTAGTTGGCAAAAAACCAAAAAAAAAAATAAACATCAATTGCCTGGTTGCTTACTTGCATGTATAAAAAAATTCAATTACCCACCCCTGGAAGCAAAATTTGAATTTAAAATTTTTTTTTTTTTGGCCAATGCATTTCTTCATGATGTATAAAGAGGTTTTGTTAAAGAAAACCTTAACATTTTTAACAATTTTAGTTACTACATGTACTACAAAATACGGACTGGGCCGAAAATAAAATTTTTAATTTCCCATCCCTGAAATTTTTTTTTTTTATTTTTTCAGTTTTTAATACACCATTGAGACTTCCCAAAGCACGAAATAGGTTTAATTTACAAACATTAAAAATAATAATTGATTTTTGGTATAAATTTTGCGTCGAGAAATAGGTGCAAGCTTCCCAGCTCTGAAACCATAGTTCGGATCTATCTGAATTTTAAAACCAATCTATTTAAGTTCATTTCCAGTCCAACGGTCCAAGAGTGAAGTTTCTATCTTTTCTGGGGGCTTGGCAAGACCTGTTTGATTACTTTCACTTATAAAAACAATGCAATTTCCCAACCCTTGAAGCAAAATTTTAATAAAAAAAAATTTTTTTTTTTGCCAATGCAAATCTTCATGACGTATAAAGTGGTTTTGTTAAAGAAAAACTTTAATTTTTTAACAATTTTAGTTACTACACGTACTACAAAATACGGAACAGGCCGAAAAAATTTTTTTAATTTCCCATCCCTGGAAAAACATTTTTATTTTTTAATAGACCATTGAGGCTCCCCAAAGCACGAAATAGATTTCAGTTACAAACATTAAAAAAAATAATTGATTTTTGGTATAAACTTTGCGTCGAGAAATAGGTGTAAGCTTCCCAGCTCTGGAACCATTCTTCGGATCGTTCTGAATAGCAGCCTGTTTAAGTTCATTTCCAATCCAACGGTCCAAGAACGAAGTCTCTAGCTCTTCTGGGGGCTTGGGAAAACCGATTTCACGTACAGACGGACGGACAGACGGACATCGCTCCTTCGTCATCGCTATTCATAAGGATCCAGAATATATATACTTTATGGGGTCCCATGTGCATATCGAAGAAATTACACACGGAATGACAAACCTATATATACCCTTTCACTTTTTTATGAAGGGTATAAAAATAATGTTGTTTCTTATGGGTTGGTTTAGTTCTTCGTAGGGGAATTTATTTTCCTCTTGCCCGATTTATCCCATCTCTGAACTTAGCCTGTGCTATTCTTCAACATATATTTATACCATATTTTAAGAGTGTAGCTTCTGTCGTTTGTACTGAATCGTTATTTCCACAGACGGACGGACGGCCATGCTCAGATCGTCCTAGATTTCATCACTGATCAAGAATATATATACTTTATAGGGTCCCAGATGGATATTTCGCTGCGTTACAAATGGAATGACAAATTGAATACACCCTCCATATTCTTTTTTGGAGTGTATAACAAGAGAAAGGAAATCCTAAGAAATCCTATATACATTGGTTGATATAATAACAGGAAATACAGAGTTAAGAAATCAGCTGGCACGCATGACTATATAACATGTAGAGCCTGTCAGGAGGATGAGGAAACACTTTAACTTTACTTGTGCTACTATCAAGCATTTAGTCAAGTCAGAACACAAACATTTAATCAGGAAATTATGCCAGGTATCGAATGTCTTAGGGGTTTTAATTGGAGAGACTTAAAAAGATACATTGAAGAAACTAGGTTCTTAACGTAATTAAATCAAAAAATTTCTGTGGTTTTCAATGGGGGCTCCTTATAAAAGAATAGGAACTCTTTACAATAGAACGCACAACACGCCTTAGTGTAATCCTGATCGGATTGGGAAAACTCTTGCTTACGCACCAGTCTTTGACCTAACCTAACGTGATCGTCATCTAACTGTGATACTTTTACTTTTCTAAATTTCGAAAGGTGGTAAAAACCTTTTTCATCCTTTAAATAAGTTGGTCCTTTTTGCACCTCTACGTCTTCGCGATTTCTTTTAAATTTTTCCAGGTTTTTTTCTTCCATTTTAATAATTTGTTCCCTAATTATGGTGTATTCCTCTTGATTAATTGTTTCATTTCTAAAGTCTATAGGTTTCTTTCATGTTTGAGTAACCTAATATGTTCATTCAGGGTGTTATGTAGCCGTTCCACATCTGCGTTAGAGGTGTGGTTATTGTTTCATGTATAATGAATTTCGTTTCCTTGTTCCTGTAAATATTCCAAGAGGGATATTGCCTGGAAGCGAACGAATATCAATAACAAGTTTTTTTATTTTGATTGCTTCTGCGTATTTGGAGAATTTGTCGATGAATCTCAAAAACATTGTTTTCTCTTAATTGTAGTAAACGTCTGCGTGAATAACTTCTCCTGGACTTTCTGGGGTTTTAGTTAACTTGTATTTTAGTTTGATTGGATGTCTTTCATATTTTTCTTTATTGCAAACATCACAACTATTTATAAATTGTGTGATTCGTAATATTAGTTTTGGGTGGTACACTTGAGTTTTTAACTCCGCGAAATTTTCGTTAATACCTCTGTGGTTATTCATTTTATATTCCTTTCCTATTGTTTCAGTAAGTTCGTTTTCATCTACAATATCTCTTAACTATAATTTTTTCACTCAAGAGGACTTTAAATCCGTTCTTGGATTCGAAGTATTTACTTACAGCATTTTCAAATTTCCGAAGAATAGTATCATCGCGAATTGGAACCGCATTAGTTCTTTCTGGATCATAATGGTTTTTCAATATTGTTATTAGTGTAGCTTCATCGAATTCCTTAGCAGATATTGTTTTTCTTTTATTCTGTAAGATAGTTTAATTTTGTATTCTCATTGAACCGGAATTACTCTTATATAAAATTGTTTGTCTTTTGTAAAAATTCAAGAGGTTCTTTGTTTCTAAAACTAAGTTTTTTGTTGATGATTGATCATTTGTAGTAGGGTGATCCTCTACTTATTTATGTTTATTTCTGTAGGGAATAATGCGTCAGCGTTCCGTTTAAAACTCCTTTTTTAAATTTTATTTCGTAGTCGAATATTTGCAACCGCTATCTCCATCTTACCAATTTAGAATTTGGTTCTTTTATTGAAAATAACCAGGTAAGTGGCCTATGGTCGGTTTCTATAATAAATCGCCTTCCGAAGAGGTATGGTCGTAAATATTGTGTTCTCCTCACTATTACCAGCAATTCTTTTTCTACAGTACTGTTCGTGGTGATTGAGCGTTCGGCTTACATAACAGACCGGATGTCCCTCTTGTGTGAATACCGCGCCTATCGCGAATTTAGGTGCATCTGTTTGTAAGCTAAATGTTCTGTTGACGGATGAAGTAACAGGCAGTATTTTCAATTTTCGAAGGTATCTTTGCATTAGGGGTCGTTTAAATCAATTTTACAATCGTGTTTTAAATATTTTGTCATTGGTCGGGATATTTTCGAATAATCTTTGATAAATTTCTTGCAATACCTCTCTAAGCCTAAAAATTGTTTTATATATTTTTTGGAGTTGTTGGTAGTAGAAAGTTTTTTACACAATCTGTTTTAGTAGGGTTTGGCTTAATGCCTTCCTCAGTTATGATGTGTCCTAGAATTTTTTTTTTATTTTTTCAGGAATTCCCTTTTATCTAATTGCACTTTTAGATTCACGTCTTTAAGTCGTTGAAATATTTTAGTGTGTGAATTCAAGTGTTCTTGGAGCGAAATAGAGAAGATGATTATGTCATCTAAATACACCAAACAGATTTCGTTAATAAACTCGGCCACAAGGTTGCTCATCAATTATTGAATTGTGGCAGGGGCACTCTTCAGCCCAAATGGCATACGAAGGATTTCGTAGTGCCCCCCCCCCCCCCCCTTCCACGCTAAATGCCGTCTTAGGTATAACCTTCCCGTGTATTTTGATCTGGTGGAAGCCCTTGGCAAGATCCAATGTTGTAAAATATTGGCATCTTAATTTTTCTAGTAATTCATCTATATTGGGTATTGGATGTTTATCGCCCGTTGTGACTTCGTTTAACTGACCACAGTCAACTACGAGTCTACACTTTACACTTTTTCTTAAAGCTGGCATCCAGTTTTTTTGGCACTATCCAAACTGGCGCTGTGTACGGCGAATGGCTAGGTATAATAATTTTTTTGTCTAGCATTTCCGTAATTTGTTTTTTTACTTGCTCCTTGTGAATGTATGGATAGCGATAAGTTTTCGCTGAGATCGGAATGTTATTAACAGTTCTTATTTCATGTTTAATAGCATTGGTGAAAGTAAGTTCTTTACTTTCCGTGTAAAGTATCTGTTATTTGTAATAGTTTCGAACTTTCCTCATTGTTGAGGAGGTCAATTCGTGTTGAATGTCTTCACCAATATTGTAAATACAAAAACTTTCTGTAGTGTCATTTTCAATTTTAAATGGGTTAAATTTTATTTTCTTTCGAGTTTCTCCGTTATTATTTATTGTAGCATTAATTTTAAAATTTTCTGCTTCGTACATACCTTTTAATATTCCTATTTCATTATCAACTGACTGTGCTTTATTCTTATATACAAATCCCTCCTTACATTCAACCTGGCTTAAACCTTGTTTTTCACAGTAGTATTCCACTTGGGGTTAATCAAATTTTAATGGCAATCTTCTTTCTCCTGTCATTATATCATCTTTCAAATTTATTATTGCACCCAATGGCTTCAACATATTGTTACGTTTTTAGACCTTTTCGTAAAAACGCTTTTTACTTATCCTTCAAGGATTCGCTTATTGCATCAAATTAAAAACACTGACAATTAATTTTAGAAATCTAATGCGGCAGCACTCTATTTACTACTTACTTAACTCGAGTATTTGTACTACTAAACACTTAGCGATGTTAAGACCTCTAGATTTAAAATCACACTAACCCCGCTGATGTCTGACAGCGACTTTATATAGCAAAGTGAGGTCGTCTGGTAACTTCGCGATGCATCTGGTCATGGTTCAAGGCAAATTCATAACAGGTAGCCTCGACAGCTGTTTTAAGAATTTTTTGCTACTTTGCTCTGATCAGCTTCGACTGTCAAAGTATATTTACTAGTCTTCTTCTTTCCTTGAAGAACATTTTTAATTTCTGACTAGAAGAATAAAAGTGTTTGTGTAAAAGTATTTGAATAAAAATATTAATTCTGCAGGAGTTGTTGAATGAGAGACTTTTCCTTAAAAGATAACTTCAGTTTGTTTTGGTTATTTAAATTACTCGTAACAGTAATTTTTATTTTCTTTGACTTTTGCTTGGTTTTAAATTTAGCTCTTAGTTTAAACATGTTTCTAATAACATATTTATTTTTCAATCACTATCAGTAGATTATAGTGGCTCTAGTTCTTCTGTAAAAAGAGCTTAATTGCATAATCTTTTGTTTGTAAATAAAAATGTGTGGCGTTTTTATTATTTTATAAATAATTTAGCTTCGAATCTTTCTTGGGCACGTAGAAGATCTTTTTTGATTTCAATGAAGACCACTTGTGTCTCTTAATGTAATAGGAAATGATGGTCAAGAATGTCATGATACCTATAACTTTAATAATCATATTCTTGTGAACATCATGTTCTGGTTCTGAGGTCCATTTAAGAAAAGCAGCTACATCCTTGGCCAATTGACTTTGAGTAGGTGGGGTGCCATCTTGATATTCAATAACCTTAAGATAAATGAAATGGTAACTACAATATTGGTTTATTATGAAATATTGCTAACCTCATTGTACAGCACATGGGCCATACCAATAGTATCACCTGCGAAATAGTGGTTAAAATATTGACCTTCAAGCAGTTGTACACCAGCTAGTGCGTCAAAGTACCCGGTAAGTAAGGAGAAGATGTAGTCTTCCCCACCTTTACGGGCTGAAACAATGTAACTTAAGTCAGGTGGATAGGCACCATTATTAGCAGCACGGGCAGCCTCTTCGTTGGGGTACGGAGAGGGGAAGTAATCCGACAATTTACCGGGACGATCAAAATATCTACCAGTATCATCTGGACCATCACGAACCTGGTAAATAAGCAACAGTTAAAATTTTTTAAATACTTATATGAACATACACTATTTTTACCATAATTCCCTCAGCTTCGGCTTCAGTATGGGTTACACCAACTAGATTGTGGTAGGCAATATATTTCATAGAGTGGCAGGCACCTTCTCAAATGTGGTGTATCGTCTTGCGTAAAAAATATAATCGATTTTCCCGGTCCTTCTGCTCTTGTAACTCCTGATATTAATTTAAACTGTAAAGGTTCAGTTTTCAATATAACAAATTTTTGACTGCCTATTTTTGTGCCGGCGCTTAAGAACGCCACGGGCATGAATTTTTTAAAGGCAATTTAATATGCCTATTTAAAGGAGCAAGTTTATATGCTTTTAAATAAAACTGCCGATTTGAAGGCAAGATATTGATTGAATTTTATTTACGAAATTTGATCCTTTTTATATGTAATTAACAGGATAATTCCAGATAAGTGTTTTACTAATTACAATAACTAATATTGATAAATGTTTAGATACATGTTTGTATTTAGCATAATAACTTTCTTAAAAATAAAGTAAAAATTGTTGGTGGCAATTAAAAAGAAATTCCTAAGTTTACACTCGAGAAAAAATGTTCGTAAAAAGTGTGAACATTGAACATATGTGTATGCTTATGTTTATTATTTTATAATACTCTACACCCTAACCCCTAAGAAAAATTTACATGATTTAATGGAATATTCTAGTATAAAAAGTAATATTCTACGACTTACATATTTATAATGATAAATATAACAAAGATTTTATAATTATATATTTACGAATTATATATATATTCATCTTTCAATATTTCTTTAAATTATTATTGTGCATTTTTTTTTGTTTTATCTCCTTTTTCTAAGATAGAATTTACTCCTTCTGTTTTTAATACTTTATAGGGACCGTGGTATGGTGAGTGATTTTTCTTTCTGTTGAAATTTCTTACCATTACCATGTCTCCTTCTTTTATATTCAACGGATTTAATCTTGTTGAATTCTCTACGCGTTTTGTTTTCACAATTTTCATCAATTCTCTCGCTTTTGACAAGGAAAATTTCAACCTTGCTCTTAACTCTGATGCGTAACTTTCTGTATCATATATTGGTTTGTTACTAATTATGTTGTCAGTTGGTAAATTAGGAAGTTTTCCAAATATTAGTTCAAATGGCGTACAGTTTGTATCTACATGAGGAGTTGTATTATAGGCAAAACAAAAGTATGGGATCCAATAATCCCATTCGACATTCTTACAAAAATTCAGTAGAAATTCATTAAGTACTCTATGATTTCTTTCTATGGACCCCATTGTTTCATGGTGGTACGGTGTGCTAAACTTTTGGTTTATTTCTAATAATTTACATACCTCTGACATCAACTCATTTACAAATTCGGTGCCTTTGTCAGATTTAAGAATCTTGAAGTGACCATATACTAAAATTAAATTTTCGACTAAAGCCCTAGCGATTGTTTTTGCTTCTTTTGTCTCAATCGGACATGCTATTACGTATTTTGTCAGATCGCATTGCATAGTCAATACATATTTGAAATTGTTAGTATATCGAAGAGGTCCTACTGTGTCTATTGAGACAACCTCAAAACTACCTTTTGGGGTATCTGTTATAATTAACCTTTCTCTCGTATGCTTTGTTTGTTTGTTCAATTTACATTCTTTGCAGTTTGATATGTACGCCTTTATCATTTTACTCATTCCTTTCCATATATACCTTTGTTTAAGTTTCATAATTGTTTTTCGTATGCCCAAATGTCCTCCTAACGCTGAACTGTGGTGTTCCGCAATAAGTTTGTTCTGTACATTCTTATCGTTTATCCTTGTTGGTTCCCTGTATAACAAAATTACTAATTTCTCTATTTTGTTTCTTTTTAATTTGTTAAATATATCTTTAAATGTTTCTTTCTCTACCACTTTAAATATTTCTTCACTATCTCTTAACGCAACCTCCTTTATATTCGACGATAGCATTTTTGATGAAAGCTTCTCCAAAGACATCTTAATGTTCAGAGGATTATCACTACACCTTACTATCACTTCTATATCTTTAATTAAAATCTGTGGTTTCCGTAAACCCGGGTCTATCTCGAAATGAAGTCTCTTTACGTTTTTTACGTCAGATAGTGATGCACATTCCCAAATGAAAAGTTGATCAGGTTTTTCATTAGGTTTTACGCCACTGTCCTGATGTAAATTTCCGTTATTATTCATGCTTCGAGTTATTGCTAAGATTTCTTTTGTATCTCTTTCTTTTTCCCTAGGCATCATTGCTCTTAATGCGTTGCTATCTAAAATTATCCTCGATAATGCATCCGCATTAGTATTCATTTTTCCTTTTTTGTATGAAATCTCAAAGTCATAATCACACAAATCTAACCTAATACGAGTCATCTTGGATGACGGATTCTTATGAGAAAATAAGGACACCAATGGTCTGTGATCTGTTATCACGTAAAATTTTCTGCCATAAAGGTATGGACGGAAAAAGTTTATGGCCCAATGTATGGCTAATAATTCCTTTTCTATAACTGGTTTATTCAAATCATGTTTCGAAAGTGTTTTACTGGCAAATGATATTGGTAAATCAGAGCCTATTTCTCCTTGCGACAAAACTGCTCCGAGTGCATAATTTGAGGCATCTGTTGTTAACACGAATGGTTTAGAAAAATTCGAATACTGAAGGATGGGCGGGTTCATCAACTTGCTTTTTAGCTGTTCAAAGGATTCTTGACAACTTTTATCGAAAACGAAAGGTTTACCTTTCTTAAGTAAATTATTCAAAACTTTTGCTATATGTGCAAAGTTAGGTATAAAACGTCTATAATAGTTACAAAAGGCCACAAAACGTCTGACCTCGTCAACATTTTTCGGCACAGGGTAGTTTTTTATAACCTCATATTTCGTTGGATCTGTCCGCACTCCTTTGTTTGTTATTAGATGCCCAAGGTAAATTACTTCTGCTTGTAAAAAACAACATTTGCTGGGATTTATCTTCAAATTGTATTGCCTCAACTTTTTCAGAACTTTTCCTAAATTTTCGTTATGGTGTTGTAAACTACATCCAAAGACAATAATGTCATCTACATATAAAAACGCTTCTGCATTAAGACCACTCAATGCTATAGTCAACATTCGTTGAAAACTGTTCGACGATATTTTCAACCCGAATGGTAATCTCGTAAACTGAAAATGTCCGTTGCCTGTAGGAAATGCTGTCAACGGTCTCGAATCTTTTTCCAAACCAATTTGGTGAAAAGAACTTGTCATATCCAACGTAGAGAAATATTACGCTCTACCTAATTTATCAAGAACATCTTATATTCGTGTTAACGGGAATTTATCGTTCACGACCTTTTCATTCAACTTTCTAAAATCAACTACAAGTCTCCATTTTTTTTTCTCCACTAGATGATTTTTTTGGTACCACCAATAATGGAGAATTGTATGGGCTACAAGAAGGTTCAATAATGTTATCAGTTAAAAGTTTATCCACCTGCTTATTTATGTCATTTCTTTGTGCTTCTGGTAGTCTGTAAGGTTTGATATATACTGGTGCAGAATCTATTGTTTGTATTTTTTGCGTATAAAAATTATTATTGGTTAGTTCCTCTCCATCCAAATGAAAAATATCACTGTAATCTTTTATCATATCTACGACTGATTGTCTTGCCACAGGATCAATCGATTCCAAATGCAAACTGTTAAGTAACCTTTCTAACCTTTCATTGTTCACCGTGCTGCCATTAGAATAAGTGTATACAGTGTAATTTGCCAGACGTTCAACCTCAAAATCTACATCCTTTAACACCACATCTCTATCAGTTGTATTTAGTACTTTTACATGTGAAATGCCTGTAGATGGGATTATGCTGTTTCCTTTATATACACCCTTGATCACCTCTTTATTCAAAACTATACTTTCCTCTTGTGGACGTATACTTGTTGGTACTATTACCTCCGAACGAGCTGGTACCGAAATCTCTGTTTTATAAATACGTTTGGGATTGATTGGTACTGATATTTCAGTGCTATTAACTACAAAATTTATTAAATACGTTTCAAAATCTATTTTACACAAATATTTCTCCAAAATATCTCGGCCTATTATCCCATCTGCAGGGATTTGAAAATTATTTTCAACAACATGAAATTTATGTTTGATTTCTTCAGTACCAATCATTAAATGCAGCTCTGATGTCCCAATGCTATCTACCTTTTCACTTGTTATACCAGAAAGTGACGATATGATTTTGGTATCAATGTTCTTTAAATTCCCTAATTTACAAATAGATATCTCTGCTCCAGTGTCTACCAAAAATTTAAGTTCTTCATCTACACTTTTGCATGTTATTGTTATCGTATTATCCGTACTTGCTGAAAGTTTGAACATTTTCGGGCGCTCTGCATAACAATTTTTGTTATACGGTCCTAGTAGTTTCCCTCATAATTAGTATTTCTTCACTGTGAATTAACGCGTGGTGGTAAATTTCTATTTCTCGCACCATTATTATACGTGGTATTATCTCTTACTCTATTTCCCGTATAGCTACTCGAATTGTTGTTCCTGTTGTTGGTACGAAAAGTATTATGATTTTGTGAAGTGTGGTGATTGTTGGCGCTGTAACCTCTGTTGAAATCACGGTTTTGATTATAATAACCGTTGCCACGATTTTGTGTGTTATGGTTTCTGTTTCTATTTGTTGCAAAATTATTACTAGACCTTTCCACTCTAAATACTGTACTATCATTTGTTTTCATATTTCTCTCTAGTGTCACACACTTTTCTACAGCCTCAATAAAAGTTTTTGGTGAACTAGCCTGTAAAACGTTGTGATATTCCACGTTGACCCCCTTTGTAAAAACATTTAAGGCCATATTTTCGCTCATTTTATAAATCGCGTCTTTTGTTTCTACTGTTGGATTCTCTATTGATTTTATCTCAAAATCACTTAATTGTTCAGTCAACATAGCAAGTTTCTCTCTATATTCTGAAATACTTAATCTGCCCTGTTTAGCTGTACCTAGCTCTGTTAACACTTGTTGTAATGTTCTAGGATTCGGAAAACCTTTTTCCAATTGACTTTTCAATTCTATAAATGTTGTTGGTTTATTAGAGCGCCCCAAAATTCTGCGTACATGAGTCGAAAGCCTGAAATTGTAGACATACTTAATGAACATTCCTCTGTCCTCTGGTTTTAAAATATCATGTAGCAACTCTGTCTGTACTATAAAATCTTCCAACTCCTCATAAGTACCCTTAAAAATATGTAGGTTTTTACCTACTACAGATATGTCAAATTGCGCCATTTTAGAACTCAATAATTCTTCAACTTTCTTACCTACCTCCTTGACTTTTAAATTTGAAACTGTAGTTACTAATTTTTCATACAATTCATGAAAATTGTTCAACTCTTCTATCGGAATTTTTTTTAATAATAAATCTATTTCCGCATTTACTGTTTTCAAATATTCTAGCTTATCGCCTATATAATTTGCAGAGTAAATTCTATCTTTACTTTTTTTTATATTTGTGTATAACTTCCTTAATTCTTCATAATATCTATTAAATTCTTCCATATGTACTAATATTTACTAATTTCCTTATATATGCCGCCACTATACTAGACATATATGTTAATGTCACTGATACAAGTGTATTAAATACTACTTATTTTACAACACTGCATCGGAGAGCACTAAAATTGCATTTGTGTTTTCTATCAATTTTACTTTGTGCGGGATTTCAATTACATTAATTCAATTTCTTACTTATTTTTTTATTCATAGAGAAAATTTTACTTAATTAAGTAAAAGAAACATTTAAAAAAAAATTATTTGTGGTGGTATTGCAGTTTTTGTTTCTCCAACTGGTCTATTTGTAGCCACAATTCACTGGCTATCTCCCAATGTGGTGGTGGATCTGCGTTGACTGCTGCTTTCAACGCTGCCAGCTTCCGCCTTATCTTCATCAGCTTACCTCCACGCCTGTGTTTCGGCTTATCCACTTTTGGAACCGCGGTAAGTTGTTGTTCTTTTCTTTTCTCTTGACGTATCCTATACTCCTCTAAAGTTAAACGCTTCGGGCCTGCCTCTTTGTCTGCGCTACCCACGGGCACGTACTCCTCCACTGGTATATTTTTTATATTGTTTGGCAGGATCGCCATGTAAAGGTTCAGTTTTCAATATAACAAATTTTTGACTGCCTATTTTTGTGCCGGCGCTTAAGAACGCCACGGGCATGAATTTTTTAAAGGCAATTTAATATGCCTATTTAAAGGAGCAAGTTTATATGCTTTTAAATAAAACTGCCGATTTGAAGGCAAGATATTGATTGAATTTTATTTACGAAATTTGATCCTTTTTATATGTAATTAACAGGATAATTACAGATAAGTGTTTTACTAATTACAATAACTAATATTGATAAATGTTTGTATTTAGCATAATAACTTTCTTAAAAATAAAGTAAAAATTGTTGGTGGCAATTAAAAAGAAATTCCTAAGTTTACACTCGAGAAAAAATGTTCGTAAAAAGTGTGAACATTGAACATATGTGTATGCTTATGTTTATTATTTTATAATACTCTACAAAACGTTTGCGCATCAGTAACCATTAGAAACTCTCTAAAGCCCTCATTAGAATCATCGTGTCCCATATCTTGCTTAGTGTCGTATTCCTCGGATTTAACAGTCTCCTGAGTGCTTTGCTGGAGGAAAAACTCGACATTTTCTAATTAATTCACTATTCATGTTAAGAACTCGTACCTTTTTTCGTTCTGCTAGTAAACTTTATGCCTCTAGTCAGTTGCCTAAAAAAGTTATGAGCAAGGCGTTATGAGCATCTATTTTTAATTAATGGATAATATTTTAAATAAAAATTAATAATTGTTTAGCACGTGCTGATGTGATAAAATATAAGCAACTCCATGCAACTCAATTCATTCACAAATGTCAAAATACTAATTTGACATACGAAACTGTTTGACAGTCCAAGTACATCCATATTAATTCGCTTTCGCCGCGAGTCTACCTTATATTGATATACCTTGGTCATGGTTGTTGTTGGTTGTGCTTTACTTCACATGTAGATATATACGTGTGTTTGTATATATGACAATGCTGGCTTGTTTGTTTTGCTTATTGTAACCATGTGTGGTTGTATGTATGAGTGGTCTATGTGTTGTGTAGTTTATTTTGGCTTGTGCTATGTGTACATGTTTGGGTTTTATTAACAGCGAAAACTTGTGTACAAGATCATTAACAATGCGTTTACATTAGACAATGCATCAAGACAATAAAAGAATGCGTATTAGTTGTCAAAAATACTGAATATTGTCTCAGTAGTGTAGGTTTCCAGACAATAGTTAAGACAATTAATTTCGATAAAAAGTTCAAACATGGAAGTTGAACTAAACATTAAGCAATACGCGTTTTTTATTTATTTATTTATTTAGTCTATGGATTAATCCTTACAGACTGATACAATTAAAATATAACAATGTTTCAGAAATGATAATTCAATACATATATAAATGGAATCTATAAAGCTTTGTTTTAATAGTAACAAGACAAATTACAGCAAAAACAAAAAATATGGCTTTAACAAATGTCGATTTAACAAATTAAACATTTATTTATAATCAATTTTGTAATGAGTTAAGTTGTAAAATTATATCATTTTTTACGACATCAATACTTTTGTTGAAATCGATACAAGGGTAAAGACTATTAAAATCACTGCAAATTCTCCGAAAGGGATCGAAGTTACTATAGTTTGTAGTGTAAAACTTAATTCTCAAGAAGCTATAATACCTTGTTGGACGATTGGGTATATTCAAGTTTATTTTGCTCAGGAGAAATTGAGATGTGATGCAGCCGTTTATTAATTTCAGCAAAAAGGTAACATTTAGCATTTGTCGACGGCTCCTTAAGGTTGGAAGCTTAATAAGTCCTAGGCGTCTCTCGTAAGATGGTAATCTTATATTAGAGTTCCAAAGAAGACCACGAAGACAAAATAATAAGAATTGCACTTGTACTGACTCGATTTTATTTGAATGTGAAAGATATTAAGGGTCCCATACAACAGATCCGTATTCAAGTATTGGGCGAACTAAAGTAGTAAATAACATCTTGGTTGTATAAGGGTCAGAGAACTCCTTAGCCCAGCGTTTAATAAAACCCAGAACACCAGTAGCTTTGTTAATCGTCGAGGTTATATGGCACCTGAAGTCCAATTTTTTATCTAAAATAACTCCCAAGTCATTAAATGAATCCACTAGGTCAAGAACAGCATTATTCATTTTATAGAGTCCATTGATTGGTGTTGATCTTGAGAAAATCATATATTTGCACTTTTTCACATTTAGGTCCATTAAATTATTATCGCACCAAGCGGTTAAATGTACAATGTCAGCTTTGAGACGCAACTGTTGGTCAATAGACTCAAACGATGAGAATAACTTTACGTCATCTGCATATATTAGTATATTTGAGTTTTCAACAACGTATGGAAGATCATTAATAAATAAAGTAAATAAAAGTGGGCCGAGATGACTACCCTGAGGCACACCTGATATAACATTTATATCAGTAGAGAGCATATTGCGGAACTTGACACACTGCATTCTGTTCTTCAAATAAGATTCGATCCATTTTATTAGAGACGTTCCAAATCCAATTCGATCAAGCTTATGAATAAGTAAGTTGTGATTCACCTTATCAAAAGCCTTACTAAAATCAAAATAGATGACATCTGTTTGTTTGCCAGTGACAAATCCATCGTTAACTAAGGTTGTTAATTCTAAGAGATTCGTAATAGTTGATCGACCTTTACAGAAACTATGTTGCGCAGAAGAAAGGATAGACGTTGCTTGATAAAACAATGTATCGCATAAGAGTTGCTCAAACAACTTTGGTATAGCGTTCAGTTTAGCTATACCTCAATAATTGGATATATCAGCTTTAGATCCAGATTTGAATAGCGGAATGATGAACGATTTCTTCCAAATTGGAGGAAAGTAACTCAATTTGAGTGATTTGTTGAATAAATAGGTCAATGGAGTGCTTAATAAATGAGGACAGTATTTTAAAATACTACTAGGAATACCATCAGGACCGGGATCATACGAAAGTTTTAGATTTTTCATATAAGTCAAAACAGTTTGCTGCTCAATACGGGGTACATTAAAATTCACTGATTCATGGATATGGTAAGAATACTGCTCTATATTGCTAAACGTAGACGAAGAATAGGTTGATGCAAAAAATTCAGCAAACATATTACTTATAACTTTATCATCTGACGACTCATAATCTTTAAACTTCATAACAGAAGGGAAATCTGACACACGCCTCTTCGAGTTGACAAACTTATAAAAAGATTTGGGATCATTTTTTAGGTTATTTTTTATCCTGTTTAAATAAGCACTATAAGCCAGTTGATTAGCAATGGTATATGCAGATCTTGCTGAGGAGTACATGGAATAATTTAGTTGAGATGCATTTTGCTTGTACTTTTTAAATAGTTTACTCTTGCGGTTTTTAAGTCTTGAAAGTTGTTTAGTGTTCCAAGGTGGACCATGGCAGGGGGCAGGTAGTACTCTAGGTATTGAAGATAGGAAGCATTTGTGTAGTATCTGGTAAAATTTTTCGATACTTTTGTCTAAATCATTGCCATAAGATAATTCATTTAACCAGTCGATTTGAGAGAGTTCACGTTGAAGTTTAATGTAATTTGTTGACTTAAAACGAAAAATTTTATTTTGCTGAGATGTATTTGACCGTCGATGAGGTTGGTAGATACATATAAGTTAATTCAATCGTAGGATGATAACTATCCTCAGGATTTGAAAGCGGGGGATGCTGCGATATCGAAAAGTCCGACGGTTCATTAACAAATACAAGGTCTAACAATTCATCAGAAGTATTTGTGATGCAGTTGATTTGAAAAAGGCAGCACTCCAGTAAACTGTTAATGAAATACTGCGATAATTCCGAAGATTGAAGAGGTGACAAAAAATTACAATCAGGCACAGATTTCCAGGACACATTTGGCATATTAAAATCTCCCAGCACAAGTATAATATCATTTGAATTTACTTTATCTGCAATAACATTTATAGCTTTTAGGTAATCCTCATAGATAGAATATTGCGAGTTAGGAGGAATATATAAGCAAATAATATACATAAGCTGTTTATGTATTTTCACTAATACGCATATAAACTCAATGTGCAAAAAATCATGCAGTATAATTTCTTCCGACGAAAACATAGTTGAGACAGCAATTAAAACACCACCACCCAATTTTTTTACAATATTATTGGCTGTTTGACAACTTTCTCTCTTTTCTGAAAATTTGGTATCTGGAACACATAATTTCGGTATTATTAATTTTACTATTAAGCCAGGTTTCAGTGAATGCTATAATATCGTTGTCATATCCAAAGCTGTTTCGGTAAATCGATGACATTTTTGAATCAATATCCCTGACATTCTGGTATAAAATAGAAATTAGTTTTTTGCATTGGGGTGCACTAAATTAGGCAAGCGAGCATTGTTCTCATCTTTATGAATGAATTCACGAACTAAAGCATTCTAAGGCCAAAACTCTTGATTATCAATTTGTTGAAACAATACTTCCGATAAAGTTATTTTAACTGATTGACTTTCTGGCAACTATTACAACGCCAATAAACGTTTTCGTTTTTAGCTATTGACTCGCCCACTAAGCCAGAAACACCAACGCACTTAAAATGGTATGAACCGTGACATAACCAACAGATTATCATTCTATCATCCGATCCTTCTAAAGTACATCCCTTTCTTAAGCATGCCATCTTGGGAATTAACGATGAAACAATCAAATATATGTATATAATTTTTAGTTTTTATAAATAATCCGATGCAATTACTTTTGCTCACTGGGTAGTGATAAATGGTAATGCAGTTTACAATTAACAACGAGGGGTATTGCAGTGAATAAGCAGTGATAATTCAACTGTCGTGCAGTATTGCCAGTATTATGATAGAATGAAACAGCTGTAGATATTTGCTTTTATATTATCTATCTATTTAGTTCGTCTTGCTTTGAGTAATTTTATGCAACAAGCACAAACAACCAAACTTCCAGTGAAATAATAAAAGAAATTAAATTTCAATAAACTTATAAAATCACTTTTTTGTGGAGGAAAACAACAGCGCAACTTGATACTTGTAAGCCGCTTCGCACGATCTAACGAATTATGCAGGTATTTACACTTTGAGTACAGACTCTACAGGTGATTTATTGGAGCTGACAAAAAACACGACTTGATCCCAGCAAACACTCAACATATCTTTTTACGCGAGCTTTATACAGTTAAAAATTAAAAGAAATAAAGAAAGGAACAAGTCTTTTAAAAACCGAATATGCTGCGTGAAGCCTTTATTAATGAAAAGAAACTAGCATAGTCTGGAAGCGCATTTACTAAATGATATTCTTTGGGAAGATGACGGAAGAGACTTCCAGAATTTCAGTCGCCTTTCGGTAGATCAATTCGAAGAAATTTTGGGCTTGGTATGAACATTTAGAAGCAAAGCTGCAACTATATATATTATAAGTAATAATACATTATAAAATTAGGTAATTGGAGATATGTATAACAAGTAAAAACGTTATATTCGACCGGGTCGAATCTTAAATACCCTCCAAATATTTAGTAAGTGAATTTAAAATGTTTAACTTGGTGGGACAGAGTACCTTTATATAACATCGTACGTCAACGCCCACTAAAGGAGGCGGGGTTCAAAAATAGACAATATCATGTCTTCCACAGACAAACGTATGGGCATTGCTAGACCGTCTTAGACTTCATCACTAATCAAGAATATATTTACTTTATGGGGTCCAATTCTCTTTCGAGGGTATAAAAACTGTATTTTGGCGGGGTCGCTCTGGCAAGGGCTGTGGGGAAACATTCAACCTTTGTCATAAAACTCTAAAAATAAATGCTTGGGATAATTACATATATACAAAATAAATTTTTTTTGTAGGGTCATTTAGAGGATAAAGGGGGAAGAGGGTGTAGGGCAGAAATCGGCAGTCATAAAACTCTAAGAATAAATGATTGGGATAATTGTATAAAAATTAATTTGGTTTTTTTGGTAGGGTCATTTTGGGGGTGAAGGGGGAGGAGGGGGTAAGGCAGAGTAGTACCAGGTTTCGTCTCAGCTTCGTCGTTAAAGCTTAAAAATGTTATTTTTAAGGAATGTAGGCTTAAGTAAAAGTATTTGTTAAATTTTTATGCTATTTTGCATATAATAATGCCCACTAAATTAAGCGGGGTCCAAAAATAATTTATTTTTATTTTATGGCTCCAAGTTTAAGGCGTTGGGGAGTATTTGACATAAAAATATATCATTTGCTTAACAAAATAACCAAAAAATTAAAAAATTTTGTGGTTTTTTCTGGGTTGGTTTAGTTCTTCTTAGGAGAACTTTTTTCCCTCTTGCCCGATTTAGCCCATCTCCAAACTTAACCTGCTCTAAGCTTCAGAATATATTTATAACATATGTCAAGAGTCTAGCTCTTTTCGTTTGGACTGAATCGCGATTTCCACAGACGGACGGACAGACGGACATGCTCAGATCGTCTTAGATTTCATCACTAACTAAAATTATATATACCTTAGATGGATATTTCGCTGCGTTACAGAAACAACAAAAATAATCACTCTTTTTTTAAAAGCAGAACCAATGATTCCAATAATGCAATTTTTCCTGCATCATTTGCTTCCTTTCTCTTTGCCCACTCTTTCCTTTAGCCCTTCCCTTCCTCTGCTCCTCCATATTAGCTACTAATAATTTGTAGAACTTCTCTTCATTGCCTTCCTTCTTCTTCGCATGTCTCTGCATTTTCCACGTACTCTTGTAATACGTTTTCCATCGCTTAGAGCATGAAGCCGTCATATCCAGATTTTCTGTAAATGCAAATGTGAAATATACATATATAAGTAAATAAAAAATAAATAATATATAACCACCTTGCAAAGAATTCGGACGTTCAGATACGCTGCAGTTACTTGAGTCGACCTCCGTTTCACTATCCAAAAAGTATTCAGGATTCACAGATCTTTTCTCCCGGAGCAGGTCATCCAATTCGCTACAAAAATGCAAACAAAATAACTAACATCAAATATTTACTAATCTTTATTTACCTTTTCCAGAGCCATCGGCTGCTAATAACTAAAGCTTCTTTGTTATTTATGTTCAAGTAATTGAATTTAGTTGTCAATTTACAATGAACAAGTGCGCGTGCCCCCGCAATGTTTTAAATTATGTATGAATTTTTATTAGTCGAACTTTCTTATGTAAATTCTGCTGGTTTGATGATTATTGAAAAATATTCTTAATATTCCAATCTTAATACAAATTAATAAAAATAGAATTTGAACAATTTCATTTATTAATAAAATAATAAAAAATGGTTTGCAGTCTTGCAGATTCGAACTTAAGCCCGTTGATAAAATTAACAATTTACATAAGAAAGTTCGACTAATAAAAATTCATACATAATTTAAAACATTGCGGGGGCACGCGCACTTGTTCATTGTAAATTGACAACTAAATTCAATTACTTGAACATAAATAACAAAGAAGCTTTAGTTATCAGCAGCCGATGGCTCTGGAAAAAGCGAAAGAGATACATGGAATATTGGGAATATTAATCGTCAGGGTTGGGGAAGTTCGTACTAACCAAAAATGGAATAACTTAAAAATATGAATGTGATAACTTCTCATATTCAATTTTCGTTAAAATATTGGTTAAATAGTTGATATTCCTACTAACTAGCACCACTTGCAAAAGTGGAAAAATTGAACAAAGAACGCTGATGAGATGGCGTAGCGGCCTCGAAATCAGTACTGATCCGTTCTGCTGGTTTGATGATTATTGAAAAATATTCTTAATATTCCAATCTTAATATTGGATTTATTAATAAAATAATAAAAAATGGTTTGCAGTCTTGCAGATTCGAACTTAAGCCCGTTGATAAAATTAACAATTTACATAAGAAAGTTCGACTAATAAAAATTCATACATAATTTGAAACATAAAATTTTAAAAACTTTTTCTTAAGGGTTAGGGTGTAGTGTACACTTCATATATATATGCACTTTCCCATAGGAATGTCGCTCAATTTCAATTCAAAACAATAATAATAATAAATAATACTTGTTACAACAAATAACTATCCATTTTTGTAAAACAACAATTATTAAATATTATTGTATTATTGTAGTTTTAAGGATACCGTTAGTTAGGTATAAAAAGAAGAAATTTATTGAATAAAGAATCAATTATCAAACAGCGTTAAATCGGCAGTTATTTTTCATATAAGCATTCATCTGCTTTAGTTAAAAAAAAGGCATTAAACTGCCTCAACCACTATAGTAAGCCAGTGGCGTTTTTAAACGCCGGCAACCAAAAAAAATTATAACAAGTAAAAACGTTATATTCGACCGGGTCGAATCTTAAATACCTTCCAAATATTTAGTAAGTGAATTTGAAATGTTTAACTTGGTGGGACAGAGTTCCTTTATATAATATCGTACGTCAACGCCCACTAAATGAAGCGGGGTTCAAAAATATACAATATCATGTTTTCCACAGACGAACGTATGGGCAATGCTAGACCGTCTTAGACTTCATCACAAGAGGAGGGTATAAAAACTGTATTTTTGCGGGGTCGCTCTGGCAAGGGCTGTGGGGGAAACATTTCACCATTGTCATAAAACCCTAAAAATAAATGCTTGGGATAATTATATACAAAATTAAAATTTCTTTTTTTTGATAAAGTCATTTAGAGGGCAAAGGGGGAGAGGGGGTAGGGCTGAAACAGGTAGACATAAAACTCTAAAAATAAATGCTTGGGATGATTATACACAAAATTAAAAAAAAAATTTATTTAGTTTTAATAGGGTCATTTAGCGGGCAACGGGGGAGGAGGGGGTAGGGCAGCAACAGGCAGTCATAAAACTCTAAAGATAAATGCTTGTTATGATTATATACAAACTTAAAAAAAAATTTTTTTTGGCAGGGTCATTTAGGGGGCAAAGGAAGAGGGGGGGTGGGGGGTACGGCAGAAATCGGCAGTAATAAAACTCTAAAGATAAATGCTTGGGATGATTATATACAAAATTTAAAAAAAAAATTTTTTTTGGTAGGGTCATTTAGGGGGCAAAGGAAGAGGTGGGGTGGGGGGGGGGGGGGGTAGGGCAGAAATCGACAGTCATAAAACTCTAAAGATAAATGCTTGGGATGATTATATACAAAATTTAAAAAAAAAAAATTTTTTTTTGGTAGGGTCATTTAGGGGGCGAAGGGGAAGGAAGGGGTAGGGCAGAGTAGTACCAGGTTTCATCTCAGCTTCGTCATTAAAGCTTAAAAGTGTTATTTTTAAGGAATGTAGGCTTAAGTAAAACAATTTGTTAAATTTTTATGCTATTTTTGCCTATAATAACGCCCACTGAAGTGGGCGTGGTCAAAAAATATTTTTCTTTCATTTAATGGCTCCAAGTTTAAGGCGTTGGACCGTATTTGACATAAAAATATATCATTTGCTTAACAAAATAACCAAAAAACTTTAAAAATTATGTTGTTTTTTCTGGGTTGGTTTAGTTCTTCTTTGGGGAACTTTTTTCCCTCTTGCCCGATTTAGTCCATCTTCGAACTTAACCTGCTCTAAGTTTTAAAATATATTTATGCCAAATTTCAAGAGTCTAGCTCTTTTCGTTTGGACTGAATCGTGATTTCCACAGACGGACGGACGGACGGACGGACATGCTCAGTTCGTCTTAGATTTCATCACTGATCAAGAATATATATACTTTATGGGGTCTGAGATGGATATTTCGATGCGTTACAAACGGAATGACAAAGTGAATATACCCTCCAAATTCTTTTTTGGAGGGTATAAAAATTGTGCTAAACAAACTGCGGCATCCTTGTGCGCACTACAACATGATATAATTGTACTTTTTTTTGGCACAATTAGACCTTGTTGGTACCGTGGTACTACCACGACTAATTTGGTACAATTTAAATATCTCAATCAAAAGCTTACACCTAGTTCATAAAAACGTTTTATGCTTGAACATTTTTGTTAATTTCTCAGTGAATCAGTTAATAAACATAAAATATTTCTGTGAATTACACGGTTACATAATCAAAGATTTTGTGTCAACTTTTTATTACATACAGTATTCCAGTCAGCACTTCATGAAATTTTCGGATAGTTTTTTATTCCTCTGATTGTTCTATATATTTATTTTTCGTTTCTTTTTGAAAATGATTGTTCTTTCGAGAGAAAACGGTTCTTTAGACTCAAATCTTTCAAAATATTGTCTTATGTCTCATATTTCTGCTAAATTATGGCTCATTTAAGTAACGGACTTACAATTATTTGCTATAATTTTTCGCAACAGAATCATTTTTCATCGTTAGGCTGCGTTGAGAAAGGGTATGATAATTGATTTCCAAATACCGAAAAAGTTTTCAATCAATGTCTCGTTGCCTCAATTTTAAACTACCAGAAAATTTATTATCTTAAATTGTAAGACTTGTTGAATAAAATTTAATCAACTGAGTCCTACATATTTATGTACATAATATATTTTTGTTGTAAACTTGTGTGGAGAACTTTTTGAATTTCTGTTTATAGAAATATAAAAAAATGCTACCGTCATGGTATGAAAAGTATATTTCATTTAGTTAATTGGTACAAAATCAAAATAGGCCTTTTCCATCCCTGAAGTTCCTTGTTTGCATAAAGACTTGAATAATACATGTTCGATTACCAGACGGACAATTAAGCAAACGCTGCGTTCGCCGATATGATACTGTTTTCATTCAACAATCTCTTTTGCTGCGTTGTCAAAAGGGAATAAAAACTTTCATGTATGATGTCAGTAAAAGATGTTCGATCTCGTGTTGTCTCACACATACTTGTATGAAGCGTTCATCACTACTTTGTATCGTTCTAATAGAAACATAAAAAAATCAATTATGTACATGTATATGACATGTACACAAGTTCACTTGTTTATTGTGCGGATCATTTAAATTTTAAAATATAGTCGAATCCGCTTTAGCGCAACACGCCTTACTGAAAAAAATCGGATTACTGAAAGCGATGCAAGTCCCCGCACTGATTTCAAACGCAGCTAATCTTATTCACTTTAAAACGAAATATCGCTTTATTGAATATATCGTATTACTGAAAACCAAAAGCTAGCCCACAACTACGTTTTGTATGAAACTTACTTCGCTTTAGTGAAAAAATAAACAATAACAAATTTATTTATTAGAAATCGATTGCATAACTTAAGGCTGAAAAAATTGTGCATGTTTTGTCCGTTAAAAAGTTAAATGGAACAAGTAAAAGCGCTATATTCGGCTGTGCCGAATCTTAAACACCCTTCACAGATGTAATTCTTCTTTCTTTCTTGCCAAAACAGTAGGTTTAATTAAAAAATCAAAATGATGTTATCGGTTACTTTTATATTTAAGAAAACCTTTTAATTTTTCGGCTAGGAAGATAAATGTTTGGCTTTTCTTATATCTAATACCTATGAACGTCTTTAAAAAATATTATATATATTTAATTTACAAACAAACAAAAAATCCAATTCATGTACCCCAAAAAGTTCTAATTGTCCAACCGTAGAATCGTCTTTTAGATTTTGTTGGTTTTTAATACCAGTTTGCTTCTTTCTGATATATAAAGTAGGTATAATTCATCGTAAAAATTAAAAACAACAAATAAAATGGCAGCTTTTATGTATCAGAAAATGTTGGTTTTCCAGCCCTGGAACCGAACTTTTAATTTTTTAATACTAATTTATTTTTTTCTGATATATAAAATAATTTTAATTCACTAAAAACACAAAATTTGGAATTTATGTATGTACTTTTATGTACCAAAAATATTTCGATTTTCCAACCCCGGAACCGAATTTTTAGGTTTTAAAATTTTTAATACCAATTTAATTCTTAGCGAATTATAAAATAGGTTTAAGTTACTAAAAAAAACCAAAATGGGGAACTTATATGGTAACTTTCATTTACCAAAAAATTTCGATTTTCCAACCCTGGAACCGATTTTATAATTTTTTGATACTAGTTTAAAGTTAAGTTAAGTTTACTAGTCTGAAATATTCAGTAGGTTTAATTCACTAAAATCACAAAATTTTGAATTTATGTATGTACTATTATGTACGAAAAATGTTTCGATTTTCCAACTCTGGAAGCGAATTTTTATTTTTTTAACAATGCAATTCTTAGTGAATTAAAATTTGTAATATTTTTGGTCACTTTCATAAACCATAAAATATTTCATTTGTCCAAACCTGGAGTCGAAATTTTGATTTTTTTAAGATTTTTATACCAATTTTGTTCTTCCTTAATTATAAAACAGCTTTAATTAGCAAAAAGAAACAACGTCAATTGACTTTTTGGTTACTTTTATGCAGAATAAATATTTTAATTTCCCAACCCTGGTAACGAAATTTAATTTTTTTTTACTAATGCAACTCTTAATGAGGCATGAAATAGTTTTATTTAAGAAAAACTTAATACATATATGTAACCATTTAGGTCATTTTTATGTACCACAAAATATTGCAGTTATCCTACTCTGGAATCTAAATTTTGATTTTTTTTTAATTTTTGATACCAATTTTGATTTTCCTGAACTAAAAAATAGTTTTAATTAGTAAAAAACAACGTCAATTTTGGTTACTTTTATGTATAAAAAAATTTCAATTTCCCAACCCTGGAAGCGAAATTTAAATTTTTTAAAATTTTGTTATCAATGCAAATCTACATGAGGTATAAAGTATTTTTCTTTAAGAAAAACTCGAATTTTGCAACCATTTTGGTTATTACATGTACTACAAAATATTGCGTGTATCAAAAAAATTTAATTTTTCCAAACCTGGAAACGTATTTATAATTTTTTTTGTTTTTTTTATCAGTGCAACGCTTCTTGAGGCATAAAGTAGTTTTATTTAAGAAAAATTGCAAATTTTTTACCATTTTGGTAACTTTCATGTACCATAAAATATTGCACTTTTAAATTTTTGATACTAATTTTATTCGTCCTAAATTATAATACAGTTTTAATTAGCAAAAACAAAAAAAAAACAACATCGGTTGCCTGTTTGATGACTTTCATGTATAAAAAATTTCTTTCCCACCACTGCACAGTGGCCAATTTGGCTTCGCTAGCGGCATTTAATTCAAATTTTCAAATTTGAAAAACCGTTAATTTTTTTTAACAATCGATAACAAATACATTCACTAGATTTGTATCGATTTTTAAAAGCTCAGCTTACAGCCGATGAACAGCTGTGAGCTGTCAAAGTCAGCATATGTTTTTGCAAGTGTTTTGCAAAATATTTCCGCCTTTTTGATCATCGTTTTGCTATTCGTGTTAAACTTGCAAATTTTATTATTTTCATTAAAAGTTTTGTTATATACTAACGCCAAGGTATGTATTATATAAAAAAACTGTGGTTGTGATCTTTGTATACTTATGTTATTTATAAAACGTGATCGTGTTTAAGTGTATTAGCAACTCGCCCATTGTAACGTACACCTGTCTTTCGTGGAGTAGAACTTACAAAATTCACCTGCATTCAATGTAATTGTAAATTTTCCTATATGTGTAAACCATTGTGTGTCCAAAATGTCCAAAATTTACTGCGAGTACCTGCGAGCCTTCAATTTATTGTACTTTTTAGGCAAAATGTCAGTGACAAAACGCACACTTTTTTTAATATGGCATGAAGAAGCGATCCCCACCAAGTAGTTTCTCGCCGTGCAAAATTATGTTCTTGGTACCGTTTTGAGCAAAATTACCTATACTCAGAAGGGGCAGTGTGAAATTGGAAGGAAACTGCGAAATTTTGCTAGTAGGCTTATCCAAAAGTGGAAGGCCTGTGGCAGAAGTAAGGTGTTTTTCGAAAAAATTAACCAAGAATGGGTAGATACACCATTGGTATTATTGGGAAAAAAAGCAAATGAAAATATTGGACGACCGGAAAAAGAGCTTTCCGAGTGCTCCAGAAAAACGCAAGTCAATAAGATGTCAGGGCTTACAGAGGAAGTGTCATGTGAAGAATTGTTGGTAGCTGCAAGCTGCAGTTTATATAAAGCTGGAAAGCGCAGTGCTTCCAAAGTTGTAGAAATGGTAAAAGGCGATGAGGATTTTAGCGGAAAGGTAATAAAAAATATAAACAAACCAAAGCCCCTTCCATCAAAATTTTCGGACCATAAAGCGCTTGCGCTATTTGTAGATCTTGGACATACCAGATACACTTGGAACTTGAACAACAAATCAGCAAGAAACCAAAACGCCGATATATATCCATGCTACGAAAAATTACGCTTCGACAAAAAAAAAGTGCTATCCTAGTGACATTACAGTCACTGATTATTATGCTGAAGTGCCACTACAAAATCTTGTGGACCATACAATAAATAGGATCATGGAAGCACACCCTGAAAGTTTTGAAATCCCATCTACAAGTAATAATAACACCCATTTAACTGCTGTCTACAAATGGGGTTGTGATGGCAGCAGCGGCCATTCCACATATAGGCAAAAATTCAACGACTGCGAAGGAAACATGAGAGACCAATATTTATTTTCAATTTGTATTGTACCACTGCAAGTGCAGAACGGACCGACAGTTTTATGCAAAAACAATCGACCTTCTTCTACACGATACTGTCGACCAATCAAAATACTTTGCGAGAAGGAAACGGCGGACCTGAGTCGCAGGGAAATTGAAAATATTAAGAGCCAAATATTAAATATTGTACCAACATATGTAAACTCATTGATTATTGATCAACAATTTCACATGACTATGCTTGACGGTACAACTTTCAGCGTCATTTCAGAATCTTCTTCGCAAATATGCGGAATCTGCAACGCAACACTGAAAAATATGAATGACTTAAATTTGGTGAAGAGCTTTCCAATTAAAGTGAACCTCTTTCAATATGGGCTATCCAGTCTCCACGCCTGGATAAGGTTTTTTGAATGTATTTTGCACATATCCTATAGAATACCAATAAAAAAGTGGCAAACTCGTGGTGCTGACAAGAAGGATATTTTTGGACAAAATAAAACAAATATACAGCAGAAGCTACGAGAAGAAATGCATTTGTTGGTCGACATACCAATGGCTGTTACTGGAAATACCAACAACGGAAATACGGCAAGAAGGTTCTTTCAACAACCAGATTTAGCCGCTCGTATAACTGGAGTGAACGAAAATTTAATATATCGATTCAGCGTCGTCTTACGAGCACTTGCATGTGGATATGACATAAACACGGAGGCATTCAGACTTTACGCAATGGAAACTGCCGAAATTTTTGTTAGTTTATACCCTTGGTTTTACATGCCCTCGTCTGTTCACAGAATTTTAATTCATGGAGCAGACATAATCAATCATTTTTCGCTTCCAATTGGTATGATGTCCGAGGAAGCGCTTGAAGCCAGAAATAAAGATTATTGGAACATCCGTGAAAATAATACCAGAAAAAATTACAGGAAAAATACAATGGAAGATATAATTAACGCTCTTTTTGTTTCTTCTGATCCCTTAATATCTTCATTGTCCAACGACTCATCATTTCCTATTCCAGAAATATTAGTTTCGATAAGGAAGTTAAAAGCTTGCTTATAATGCATCATTTTGAAGATGATTTCTCTGAATCTGATACTGAAGAATCTGATTAATATTTCTTTTATAATATGGTTTCTCTTTGAGTTGACAATTTTTTTTATTTTATATATGAATATATGGTGGAAAATGTTTATTGAATTAAAAACAAAATAAAAAATTAAAAAGAATTAAAAATAACAAATTTAATATTAAAAAAAAAATTTAAAATAAAAAAAATATTTAATTTTTTTTCCAAAAATTGTTTCATATTTTTCTGAATTGAGAAAAAAATTTTGTTGAAGATATCTTCTTTACTTTGGAAGCTATGAATAAAATGCCGCTAGCGAAGCCAAATTGGCCACTGTGCACTGGAAGAAAAATTTGAATGTAAAAAAAAATTTTTTTTGGCCAATGCAAATCTTCATGACGTATAAAGTGGTTTTGTTAAAGAAAAACTTGAAATTTTTAACAATTTTAGTTATATTTTAATATTTTAATTTCCCATCCCTGGAAAAAAAAAATTTATTTTTTTAATTTTTAATAGACCATTGAGGCTCCCCAAAGCACGAAATAGGTGTAATTTACGGACATAAAAAAAAAATTGATTTTTGGTATAAATTATGCGTCGAGAAATAGGTGTAAGCTTCCCAGCTCTGGAAACATACTTCGGATCTTTCTGAATTTCAATAGCAGCCTATTTAAGTTCATTTCCAATCCAACGGTCCAAGAACGAAGTCTCTAGCTCTTCTGGGGCTTGGGAAAACCGATTTCACGTACAGACGGTCGGACAGACGGACATCGCTCAATCGTCATGACTATTCATAAGGATCCAGAATATATATACCTTATGGGGTCCCATGTGCATATCGAAGAAATTACACACGGAATGACAGACCTATATATACCCTTTCACTTTTTTGTGATGGGTATTAAAATGTATTTGTCCTTTTCGCTCTTACGAACTCTGGCTAGACATTTTCGAGGAATTCGTGAGAAATATCTACAACAAAATGAATAATTCTATGAATAATTTTTTTTTAAATAAAATTTTTACGTTAAATTGACGTAAAATAAATATACAGATTTGATATAATAAATATTGTTTTACTGATTTTAAGCAGTACGCTTAACTGTAACAAATTTCAGCAATCCGAACTACTATCGGATAACTGAAAAAATTGGCTTTGGTTATTTCCTGTAAAGCTAAACATTTTTTAATCGAATTTTCGTGATATTAGTAGCTTAGTCAAGTTTTTTTAAATACAAAACCGTAAAAAGTACATTATTTTTGCATTAAGTACAGTACTATCTCGATAATCCGGACACCATAAATCCTGAGAATGTCCGTATTACTGGAGTGTCCGGATTACATATGTTAATATTTTTACCTGCATACATACATAATGCAAAGAATAAAAACTAAATCAATTTAATATTTATTTATCAAGTTTTTTATTAAAAAGAGAATATAGTTTAATAAATGTTACATTTATATGTAGTATATGAAACGAAAATTCATATATATGTTAGACATAAATTCTCTTAAAGCAGCACTATTTTTTTAATATCGAACACGGTTGATTTTTTATTCGCTAAATTCGCCTGCAACACATCTTACTGATTTGCCTGTGACTAATTCATCCAATAGTTCACACTTCTTTTTTATTCTTAAACTTTTATGTGATCTCTTGCTATTACTATTCATTCACCTTTATTGTGTTTGGCGTTTTTCGCCTTCAGATTCGACATTTTGTAATAGATTAAAGAAAATTTTGCTTTTCGCCTTTAAGCTATTACAATTTGTCGACTTTTCAGGCGTTAAACGCCAAACACAATAGCGGTGATTGTTTTACAATGTCCAGTTATATAAAGAAATTCTTAAAAATATGTACAGCTTAGACCTTAATAAGTTTTGCGAACCTATGTCAACAAAAACATTCAACTAACTAACGCAAAATTGCAAAAATTCCACGTGTAGACGAATACTGCAGTAAAAAGTTCCGTTATTATACAAAGAGTATAACACGAATAAAACAATAAAATTAAAAAAAACAAGTAAAAACGTTATATTCGACCGGGTCGAATCTTAAATACCCTCCAAATATTTAGTAAGTGAATTTAAAATGTTTAACTTGGTGGCCCAGAGTTCCATTATTTATTATATATTTTGGCGGGGTCGCTCTGGCAAGGGCTGTGGGGGAAATATTTCACCTTTGTCATAAAACTCTAAAAATAAATGCTTGGGATAATTATATACAAAATTAAAAATTTTTTTTTTTGGTAGGGTCATTTGGCGGGCAAAGGAATAGGAGGGGGTAGGGCAGACATCGGCAGTCATAAAACTCTAAAGATAAATGCTTGGGAAGATTATATACAAAATTAAAAAAAAAAATATTTTTTTTTGGTAGGGTCATTTAGGGGGCGAAGGGGAAGGAGAAGGTAGGGCAGAGTAGTTCCAGGTTTCATCTCAGCGTCTTCATTAAAGCTTAAAAATTTTATGTTTAAGGAATGTAGGCTTAAGTGAAACAATTTGTTAAATTTTTATGCTATTTTTGCCTATAATAACGCCCACTAAAGTGGGCGGGGTTAAAACATATTTTTATTTTACTTTATGGCTCCAAGTTTAAGGCGTTGGACCGTATTTGACATAAAAATATATCATTTGCTTAACAAAATAACCAAAAAACTTTAAAAATTATGTTGTTTTTTCTGTGTTGGTTTAGTTCTTCTTAGGGGAACTTTTTTCCCTCTTGCCCGATTTGGCCCATCTTCGAACTTAACCTGCTCTATGCTTCAAAATATATTTATGCCAAATTTCAAGAGTCTAGCTCTTTTGGTTTGGACTGAATCGTGATTTCCACAGACGGACGGACGGACATGCTCAGTTCGTCTTAGATTTCATCACTGATCAAGAATATATATACTTTATGGGGTCTGAGATGGATATTTCGATGCGTTACAAACGGAATGACAAAGTGAATATACCCTCCAAATTCTTTTCTGGAGGGTATAAAAATACTGTCCGTATTATAGAGTAAAATAAGCGGTACTGTCCGGTTTGTAGCAGTGTCCGGATTATATATCGACGGTTCCATTCTAAAACGTTCTAAGTGTACTTAGAACGTTTTTAATGTTCTTGAATTTTTGAATCCTACGTTCTCTAATTTAAATACTGTCAAAATCTGGTTAAGATGGGCCGATCCGTTCCAAAGTTATAGGTATAAATATACTTAGACTACACACATATCATAGACTACACTCAAAACTTTGAGAGCTCGTAACTCAAAACTTACATTTTCCACTTAGAATGTTATAGAATGGAGGCATCGATATGTGTAGGTAAAATCGCGTGTCATATCGGGATAGCACTGTAATATGTTTTAAGGTAATATGTTTAATATATGTAATGTGTTTAATATAATATAACGTTTAAAATCTATTCGTATGAATGATAATTTTATATTAGGTATCAGGTGTGTAAAATTTTACCATGATTTTAAATCAACATTTTGTGATGCTGGTTTAACATTCCCTTTTTTTCTGTGTGTATCGACTGAATTTCAACTACATAGTAATAGTACAGCTACCCACACGTGTCATGTACAAGTTAGCTGATTTGCGTATGGATCTGCCGATTGAAGGTACCATGTACGAAACGATAAAAAACGCATCGTCACGGAATTTGCAGATAGTATGCAAATAAAAATTACAAAATTACTTAGCTACCTGGCACTAGGGGATAGAAAACCCGCACAGCTTTTAGCCGAAGTGCGAAGTAGAGCCGCCGAGACTCCTGTTACAAAGGAGTTATTGATGCAACTGTGGGTATGGAACCTTCCGCAACAAATACGTGCTGTAATTTCTGCCGATGATAAAATCGATCTAAACACGGCTGCAACATTGGCAGATAGAGTAATGGACGCCATAAAATCCAGTACAATGGATGCAAGTGGAGTTGGAAACGAAGTTGCCCAAGTAAGTCCCAATCATCTAGAGCGTTTGCAGCAGCAAATCAACGAACTTTCAAAACAGATTAAGAATCTGCACACAACACGGTTTCAAGCTAGGAACAACAGAGGTAATTATCGTTCGTCAACACCTCCCAGAAGTAACTCTCGCTCCCGCAAAATCTATGACACGTGTCATTATCATCATAAATTCGGAAATGATGCTAAAAAATGCAGATCACAATGCAAATTTGACCCAAAAAACTAGCCGTCCGGGCTCACGAAAAATATTGTGTGCCCGGTAAGAAGAAAACAACACGACTTTTTGTAACAAACAACAACACTGGGCAGCGTTTTTTAATCGACACCTGAGCCGACATTTCCATCCTTCCGGCAACGCAACAAGATATGCAACAATCACCAATAACTGGAACACTATTTGCAGCAAACGGATCGCCCATAAACGTATGTGTGAAGAAAACAGTAAAACTTAACCTCAATCTTCGACGTGACTTCGTGTGGACTTTCAGCGTGGCTAAAGTAAACACAGCTATAATTGGGGCCGACTTCTGCAGGCCGACTGACCGACACAACCACGAATCTCAAAACGAAGGAAATAAAAACTTCCGACTGTCAAATGCCTATTTTAAGGTAATTAATAACAATAATAAATTTCAGGCACTGATGCAAAATTACAAAAAAATCCTCACATAATCGGAAAACAAAAATGCTAACTCAACCAGAGACATATCGACTCGGTCCTCAGGGGTCTAGATTTTGTCGTACCATATTTAGATGACATTCGTACGGCATCCCAAAATGAGCCCGCGAAGCACCTGAAATACGTTTTCCAACGCCTGCAAGACCACAACATGACAATAAACCTAGGCAAATGCGTGTTTGGACAGCCTCAGGTGCGCTATCTCGGTCATTTAGTAACACCTAATGGTATCCTTCCACTCCCAGATAAAGTAAACGCTACAACGCGTTTTAAAGAACTCCTTGTAGCAAAATATTTAAGGCGCTTTATTGCGATGGTCAACTTTTACAGAAGGTTCACTCCTGCAGCAGCTCGAACGCAGGATGTCCTGCAGAAACTTATACCAGGTAATATTAAAAATGACAAGCGCTCAGTGGTCTGGACAGAAGAAGCAAGAGCAGCTTTTATTAAGTTCAAGTCGGAGTTGTCATCTGCAACCCATTTAGCTCATCCATACGACAATGTTGCTTTAACACTATCGGTCGATGCATCCAACAACTGCGTAGGTGCCGTTTTGAGACAAATTGTTGACAACATCAGACATCCCTTAGGTTTATTTCTTTAATTAACACAGTCTCAACAGAAGTGGACCCCTGCCGCCGTCAAACGAGTACAAATACTTCCTGACAATCATCGATCGGTTTACTCGGTGGCCGGAAGCAGCGCCAATTAAAGATATTAAAAGTGAAACAGTGACACAAGCTCTAATGTTAACTTGGATATCTCGTTTAGGCTTTGCATCGAAAATCACTACAGACCAAGGACGTCAATTTGAATGTCACTTATTCCAAGAACTCACCAGGAGGCTAGCGATAAAACATATTAGAACGACTGCATTTCATCCGCAAGCCAACGGAATAATTGAGCGTATGCATCGCACTTTGAAAGCAGCACTGAAATGCAAAGACTCAGCCAACTGGACGATAGAGCTACCAATGGTAATGCTGGGTCTCCGATCTACGTTTAAACGACATAAAAGCTAACCCCGCCGAATTAGCATTTGGTAAATCTTTACGGCTGCCAGCAGAATTTTTCCTAACACCCAAAGAAAATGTTAACGAGCACGAGTTTATAAAAGAATTTAGAAAAACTATGCGCAACCTTCGTTTTCCACCAACTTCTCACCATAGTAAACAAAAATCTTTTGTATAAAGGGAGCTGCAGGACTGCAGTCATGTATTCGTTCGAAATGACACCGTAATGTCACCATTGCAACAGCCCTACGACGGACCGTTTAAAGTCATCAAGAGGTTCTCTAAATTTTTCAATATAAACGTCAACGGCAAACACAAAACTATCTCTATCGATCGTTTGAAGGCAGCATTCCTAGACAGCGACGCACCAATCACCTCTGCAGAAAAATCTGCCTCTAACGCAGCATCACAACAACAGCTTGCAAACAAGTCGAGTGAAAGGCCAGTCACCACAACAAGAACAGGACGTACTGTGCGGTTTCCTAGTCGTCTGTGCCTGTAGGCAAAGACTGGAAGGGGTTTTGTTATGGTGACCATCGTATATTTGCCTATCAAAGTAATATGTAATTAAGCAACTCTGTTAAAGTTAACGGGCACTGCGCAAAAAGTCACAAGAATAAAACACCATAAAGAAATCAAATAAATAAGAAAAATTCAATATTATCATTCGCTGTCTCGAAACATCTTTTGAAACAAAAACACGTGTATCTCGCTATACAAACCCAATTGTTTTAAATAAAATCTAGTCAGACTTGTGCCAAGCTAAGTAAAAATCAAGTTGTTTTAATTGCCACATTTAGTAAATTTAGGAAAATACCTAAAGTCTCATTTTGGCGGACCATAAAACGATATAAATAATAGTTCATCGCGCTAACTTTTTTATTTGATTCCGCTCCTAGAATAAAAAATTATTCAAAAAACTATTAAAATTTAATAAAATTTAAATGCATTAGCCGGTAGAAGAATTGATCATTTTAATGTTAAAATGTTAACCGTCTTCTCCTCGACAAAACAACAATGGGTACTGTAATCCATCATACCAGCGATGAGATACTCGTTGCAGTTGCATATTTCTACGGCGCAGCACAATGCCACGGGATTTGAATTCATCGCCTACGATGACAATAGCGACATCATCCATTGTGGGCGCATCGTCTAAAATAAATCGTCTGACATGTTGCCCAGGAGGCGTGTTATCAGCTCGAATCACAATTGCATATTCATCAGATGGCATTTGATCCAGAGCAGTTTGAAAAAGTCGCACTAATTCATTTTCAGCATGCAACATATTCTGCAAACGCTCGATAATATCCCTCCGCAAATTTGATGAAATATCACAACGACAATCGGTTTCCGCATTTGATTTACCCGCAAAGTATATTTGCAGAAATTTATAGCTTTGTTCAGGAAGGGGTAACGATGGTAAACTTGGCCTTGAATCTATTGAAGATTGAAATTTTCACAATAGTACGTTTCGCGTACATCTAAATAGACATCAGAACAAACAAAAATAACTTGAACGTTGGCATAATTCTCCCGAATAATATTTGTCGCTCCAAATGAAGTCAGTTGAAATCCGGAGATATACGCTTGTATGTTTGCCAGAAAATGCTTTGAAATTGCTGTGCCACCAGTTATCAAATTATGCAAGGCTCCGGTGGTGGATGCAATTCTGGTAAATTAACTTTTCCGTTTAAACTTAAATGCCTTCCAATGACTGCAAACTGTAGTCATTGGTCCAATTGAAACCTTGCCATGAGAAACGTAATCAAAGTTTGCATCATCATTGAATGCAGCACGCTCCAAAGTACGTCGCACATACGGACGTGGAGCTGGATTTCGCAGAGCCCTTGCCATGGCGTTACGAGCACGTGCCATGGCGTTTCGAGCAGCCAAAGTATTATTTGCACGATGTTCGTCACTTTGAGATACTCTAGATGCCGCAACATTTCTATCATTACGTGATTAACGCCCCAAATTAATGCGCGTACGTACCATTTTGTATTAAAAAATGCGTCTACACCAATTAAATATGAAGTAATCTAAATTCAAATTTGAGACACATAAGTTAGTTGAATAATGCAATTATTAAGAATATAAATAGATCAGCTGATCATGAAATGTCAGTCATAGCATGCGTTCAAAAGTTAGCGACCTTGGACAAAAAGTCCGTTACAGCTGTTTGATTTAATTTTTGAAATATTCATTAAGTTAACATATAATAAATCTCATTGCTGTGCACAATCTATTTAAATATTTAAGTTTTTAGTGATGTGTTTATATGTAATTTATTTCATAGATCCCCTAAGTTGTGATTTAAAATATCTAATTATATAAATTAAATTAATGGTTTGACTAAAATTGAACTATAATGAATTTAAAAACCAATTACATTTCAGTTTTTCAAAATATTGACTCAAATATTTTCAAATACTTCGAAATGAATGCAGTGTTCACTAAAATATATATACATAACTCAGGAGCCAATACAAATACAGAGACCGTTTATACATAAAAGCCTTGGTATTAACGTCACCTTTCAGACAAACTTTGTAGAAAAAAAATCGGTTCACGCATCCCAGAGACCATCAATTACTAACACAATGCAATTTATTTTTATATGTATAGAGACTAGTTCTTTTTTTTCAACATGAACAACTTATACGAGTAGTAGTAATTTAGGCGCATATAAATCAGTAGTGGGCACCGTCAATGGATTGGTAAATTGTGTATGTGATGAGCTTGCGAGCTACCCACCAAACACAAAGTTTGAAAGATAATGGTATTTTTATACATAATTAGCAATATTTTCTAAGTTGAAAAAAACGTTGATTACGTAAATTACTAATTAAAAAAAAACTTTTTGGAAGTAAACAGTCAAATGAAAAAAATTAAAAAGGATGGGACAATAATTTGTTGTTTTCCATTCAAAAAAAAAATATAAAAAATAAATAAAAGAATGGTTGCTTCCTGGAGCATAACACTGATCGTCTTAGATCATCACTGATCAAGAATATATATACTTTATGGGCTCTGAGATGGATATTTCGATGCGTTACAAACGGAATGACGAAGTGAATATATTCTAAAAATTCTTTTTGGAGGGTATAATAAGACGAAGTTGTTTGTGTATTTCGTATTGCTAGTGCTAGGTACTGTATGCGAGTATTAAAACACACACCCTATAGCTAAGCGCTTTTACAAAACCAAATGAGTATTAAGCGCATAGGGCCTGGGCGCTCTTGCTTTAGGGCAGTGGTGGGCACCGTCAATGGATTGGTAAATTGTGTATGTGTTGAGCTTGCGAGCTACCCACGAAACAAAAAGCCAAGCGTTTGAAAGCATTTATACATAAGTAGCAATATTTTCTAAGTTGAAAAAACATTGATTACGTAAAATTATTAATTAAAAATAAAACTTTTTCTAAGTAAACAGTCAAATGAAAAAATTAAAAAGATAGGACAATAATTTCTTATGTTTTCCATTCAAGAAAAAAAAAGAAATAAAAGAATGGTTGCTTGCTGGAGCATAACACTGAATATTCGCCAAAAAAGAAATATGCGGTTGGATATATCAAACTTAATAAGCTTTGATATTTGTCATGGAAGATCATTTTCATATGGGAAACATACTCAAAATATTTTTGATAAGATTTTGCACAGACTAATTAATAAGGCTAAGTGTATTACTAAATTGGGAGAATTAGTATAGTCCGTTATTGGGGAAAATTTTTATATAAGGCATTGTATGTTAATGAAAGCTATGTTTATGACAAAATATTTTTCGCATATCATCAAGACTGAAATTGTTTGCTGGGCAAATGTTTATTTTATTTTTATTTATTTATTTAAATTGTGACATAGCACAACAAGACAAGATGTCTTATAAATGATAGTGCTATTGATTACACAAAAGCAGATAAGTCATAAATAAAATATAATATATAATTAGGCTTCAAAGGCTAGCAATAATATTAATATTTGTAACAAAGGAGCTTCTTTTAAACAAGACTTTAATACTGAGCTCCGAAATCTTCGCTCGAATTCGAGTACAGAGTGAAACTCGCTCGAATTCGAGCGCGAGTACTCCTGCGAGTGAAAAAAAAATATCGAGTGTACTCTATTTTTCTATGCCACTCGAATAAGAGCGCATATGCTTTGCTCGATTTCGAGTGCGAGTAAAATACGCTCGAAATCGAGCAGATTATACTCTTGCCGAGTACTCTTTCAGTCTTACTCATACAAAAAAAAAGTTTCCACTTAATTTTTTTCCACAATTGTTAATTTCACAAATTGTGTTGTTTCCTTCAAAGTCATAACGAAAATATTTTCGCGTTTCACTATTTATGTCTTTATTGTTCATTATAATATAGAAAATATAAGTAAACTTTTAAAAATATAATAAAATTTTTTTATAAAACCAACTAATTGCTCCGCACACGCGCACTGTATGGAAAGACTGAAAGAGTACACAAAAACCACACGCACACACAAGTCAGCAAAGACAAACAGTTTCTATTTTTCCACTCGATTTTACTCCTAAGAGTAAACTCTCACTCTATTTCGAAGATTTTTACTCCCACTCTTACTTTTTAAAAAGGAGTACTCGCGAGTACTCCCACCTAAAACAAACAAGTGGAGAGTAAACTTTTTGTAACACTCGTAATCTTCGAGTACTCTTCTAAGCAAGTATTTTTCACTCGCGAGTAAAATCGAGTAAATCTGAGCTCTGCTTTAATAACAAAAGCAGATTTGCAATAAGAGGTTGAAAAATATAATATAGTGAAGAAAGTAAGCAAAAATTATTAAATAGAAAAAGAAGAGCAGAAAGTAATATTACATAAAAAATTTAAATAATTCTCTTTTAAATATGTTAGCGTTGCCTAATTTTTGAATGTTGTTTGGCAAGGTGTTCCAAAGACTGATTGTGTGAATTAATAACTGTCGACTGGATATAAGACTCCTATACATCAGTTGTATAATGTTCCTACCACGGTTAGATCTTGCGAACAAAATTCTATCATAGATGTATTTTGGTAGTTTCGATATAATAATTTTATGCAGGAACATCAGACATTTGCATTTTAAGAGGTTCTCGAAACTGGTTTGGAATATCTGATGGGCATATGACGAAATGTGCTCAAAGCATCTTTTAATAAAAATGTATCTAGCAATGTTGTTATAAGCAACGTTAAGCTTTCTTTTGTCTTCATAAGTACAGTTTGCGAAAAGTTCACATCCGTATAGGAGAGTGATATAAGATACGTTTTGGCTAATAACATACGTATTGTGGATGGTGTTGAATCATTAACTGCCCAAAGGCTGCGCAACATACCGTAGACTATGTCAACAACTGCATTTATATGGTCAGACCAAGTTAGTCTATCATTAAAGATCAGTCCCAAATTAGGCGCTGTTGTAACAAAACCTTTATTATCTCCGTTAATTTTTAACCGAGGGTCCTGGAAATTTCTCCTAGATTTAGAAATCAAAATACATTTTGATTAGCGGGGTTTATACATAGACCATTTGACTTCGCCCATATTCCAATTCTGGTTAGGTCATCATTGATATTGTTGACACAGTAATTTAAGTCAGTAATATTGCTACTGTTATAGAGTTGAACATCGTCAGCATACATATGTACTGTACTATCGATTGTGATGTCAGGCAGGTCATTGATATATAGTCAAAAGAGAAGGGGCCCAATAATTGAACCTTGTGGAACTCCTCTTTTCACTATGAGTGCTCTTGATATTTTGTCTTTAAGCTGAACTATTTGCTATCGATTAGTGAGATACGATGATAAAAGCTTACACGCAGAGCTTGAACAATTAAAAAGCTTCTGGAGTTTTAACAGCAAAATGTTATGATCGACTATGTCAAACGCATTGCTGTGATCCAGAAGGATCAAGAAAGCCACCATGTTACGATCTGAGGTCTTCAACAACATCAACTAGTGCAGTTATACAACTTTTCCCTTTCATAAAACCCGATTATTTTGCAGATAATAAATCCTTACATGCAATGTATTCATTCATTTGCTTACCTAAAAGATTTTCCAGAGTTTTAGACAAACAGGGAAGAATAGAAATGGGTCGAAATTCATTGTTAGATTTTGGAATAGGAATGGTTCTTGCGAGTTTCCACTCCTCAGGAAACGCAGATTTCGTGAGAATAGAGTTAAACAGGTATGTGAGGAATGGTATAAGTTTAGGTGTTAAAGCTCTTAAAAAATAGGATTGATGCCGTCCATGACAACTGCATTAGATTTCACCTCCAAAAAACTTTTCAGCACTTCAACTTGGTCAACGCATCGAAAGCTAAATTGATATTTTACCGAGACATAACAAAGATCGCCGTAAGTGTTGTCTGATGCAAATGGGACATTGACGTTTACAAACTTATCGTTAATAGTGTTAACATCAACATCATGATGGCTTGGAGACGAAATTTTCTGTCCAATACCAATGTTACGGTTTTCCTTCCATTTGGATTTGCTGTCTAACGCAGAAGAGAATTTAGTTTCATAATATAAGGATTTCGCGTGCTTAATTCGTTTCAAGACTTCTCTGCGAATAGATTTGTGAACAGTTTTTAGATTGTCAGTTTTAAACCTCTTCCAACCTCATCACGTTTTTTTATTAAATACTTTATCTCAGCACTGAACCATTGTGGCTGACTGGCAATGATTCGTTTGGTTTTTATGGGAACACACAGATCATATAAGTACATAACATTTCCTTGAATAAAAGAAAGCTGGTCATCAACACTCTCGAGAGTATAAATATGATCCCAGCCAATAATATTGATATATGGTTGAGCGCTGTATAGTCGATATTATGTACGTCCCGATATGAAAAATAGGATTCATCATTATTCATAGAGAAATCATAAGACAAAAAGAGCACATCGTGCTTTGAGAAGACTGACGCGGAGAGTTGGTCATAAAGTAGAACTTTAGATTTGCGATTGACAAATATAAGATCTATTAAACTATTTGAAGTGGAGTGGAAGTGAGTAGGAATTTGCGTGTTTATAGGATGAAGATCAAGAGACCGCATTGGTTCGAACAAAGGGTTATCAGATAATAAATTATTGTTGAAATCGCCAGCTATGATGATATCGGCGTATTGTACAGATATTTCTTCAAGTGTTTTAAGGAAAGGATATACACTTATTTTACTGCTGGGTCTATACACACTACCTAAAAGTAATTTTTTTTATCAAGGGTGGATATCTCAATAAATAAGTACTCTATTTCACTGTCAGCTAAGTTTTTCAATTTTACCTTACTGGATATGCCATTACGAACATAAACAGCAACCCCACCGTCTCTACACCTAGTTTCAACACCATCTACAATTATTCTTCTATCGGAACGGAAAAGTCTAAAACCAGACAAATTGAATACGGACTCACTAACTTCAAACGGAAACCAAGTTTCAGAGATACAAATGACGACGCGAACAAGTATCTGAATTCATCTATTTTATTTTTCAGACTATGCGCATTCAAGATTTTTAAACCATCCCTCTGTTTGGACAGAACTCTTATCATACTATGTACACAGTCATTGGAACAATTTCTTCTAGAGTTGAGCATGTGATTTTGAAGCAACGCGAACATAAAAGGAGAACATATGAGTACAATAATAAGTAAGATTACCATTTAAAAAAGTGTAAATATAAAATATAAAAAATTTACATGATTTAGCTTTCAGATCGCTTGTGAATAAGTTTATTACAATAAATAGTATAAAATAAGAAATAAGGCTTCTATTGAGGTAAACAATTCAATGTATCCTAATCATTGCGTTTATCTGTATGGCTCTAATTTCCAAAACCTGGGGATAACTCTTCCAGCTGTCTGATCTCGTCAATATGAAAAATATTGTCCTCAGCAGTTTTTTTATGTAGACTAAGCCTCGCATGGAGAAAGCGCTGTGAAGATATTTTTGCTTTTTAAGGCGAATAGCAGCACAAAGTATATCAAAATTAGCTTTTGTTAGATTTTCATTGACATAAAAATTGTTGTCCGAGTTAAAACCTAGTAGTCTCAAGCAAAGTGATAAACTTTTATTAATTTTTCTAAAGGTAGCAAGAGATTTTAGAAAGAAATTCTTATCATAGGCAGACCACAGCTTCACAATTATAACGGCATCCTTCGAATTGAATCTATGTTTGTTGTTGTGATTCTGAAGACGATAGATCGATTTATTGGCGGGAACGGTAGTATTAACAGTGGCACAAATAGAGCAAAAAATTTCAGTTAAATTCTCATTCCCCTGATATGGGATCTCATTCAACCGTATTTCGCTTGCAACGGCATTATTTTCTTGCGTTCTTATTTGCATTTTAATGTAACTATTTCTTCCTGCATTGCTTTGTTTTCTACCGCGACAGTTTCCAATGCTTTAACCCTTTCAGTAATGTCAAGGAGCTCTTTTTTTATCACACTGAATCTTTTATCGAATTCGTTTAGTAATTGTTCCTTGTACTCACTGAGATTTTTTACCATAACTTTTCCGAGTTTATCTGTAAGCTTGTCAAACCGTTTATCCATTACTGTCATCGTTCTAAAGGCCGAGTCGGCGTGTGAGAACCGCGAGCTTCCCTGGTGATACGATTGCAAATTTTCGCGCTGGAGTACCGATATTGGTTTTTTTGTTGTGTGATGCTTTTTAGCGTTTGCATCCATATTTGTAAATGAAGTTTGAGAACTGCTCTGATTAAGTTTTTGGTTTTTTTATTTGATATTTATTACAATTTTATTATTTATTTTCTTTTGTTCTCTTAAATTATACATTTAGGGGGGCAAATGCGAGTTGGGTATATTAAAAACGAGATTTATTATATTTTTATAATTATGATCAATCAAAATATAACTGATACGTCAACAGCCCCAAGGGAGTTGCGTACGATTCCTCCGAAAAAAACCATATTTGCTACACGTTTCGCATCGGATACAAAAGCTGAAGATATGAAATGGTATATTCAAAGGAAATTTGAAAATTGCTCACCACAGGATATTCTCGTTTTTAAAATAAACTCTAGAAATAGAGCACCATTCAAAATAATTGTACCGGAGGTACTGTTTCAGCAAATTGTTAGTCAAGAGTTTTGGCCTAAGAATGCTTTAGTACGTGAATTCATTTATAAAGATGATAATAATGCTCGCTTGCCTAATTTAGTGCATCCCAACCCAAAAAACTAATATCTATTTTATACCAAAATGTCAGAGGTATTAATTCAAAATTGTCATCGATTTACCGAAACAGCTTTGGATATGACAACGATATTATAGCATTCACTGAAACCTGGCTTAGTGGTAAAATCAATAATACCGAAATTATGTATTCCAGATACCAAATTTTCAGAAAAGATAGAGAAAGTTGTCAAACAGCCAATAATATTGTAAAAAAAATCGGGTGGCGGTGTTTTAATTGCTGTCTCAACTATGTTTTCGTCGGAAGAAATTATACTGCATGATTTTTTGCACATTGAGTTTATATGCGTATTGGTGAAAATACATAAACAGCTTATGTATATTATTTGCTTGTATATTCCTCCTAACTCGCAATATTCTATCTATGAGGATTACCTAAAAGCTATAAATGTTATTGCAGATAAAGTAAATTCAAATGATATTATACTTGTGCTGGGAGATTTTAATATGCCAAATGTGTCCTGGAAATCTGTGCCTGATTGTAATTATTTGTCACCTCTTCAATCTTCGGAATTATCGCAGTATTTCATTAACAGTTTACTGGAGTGCTGCCTTTTTCAAATCAACTGCATCACAAATACTTCTGATAAATTGTTAGACCTTGTATTTGTTAATGAACCGTCAGACTTTTCGATATCGCAGCATCCCCCGCTTTCAAATCCTGAGGATAGTTATCATCCTACGATTGAATTAACTTATATCTACCAACCTCATCGACGGTCAAATACATCTCAGCAAAATAAAATTTTTCGTTTTAAGTCAACAAATTACATTAAACTTCAACGTGCAATGATTTAGACAAAAGTATCGAAAAATTTTACCAGATACTATACAAATGCTTCCTATCTTCAATACCTAGAGTACTACCTGCCCCCAGCCATGGTCCACCTTGGAACACTAAACAACTTTCAAGACTTAAAAACCGCAAGAGTAAACTATTTAAAAAGTACAAGCAAAATGCATCTCAACTAAATTATTCCATGTACTCCTCAGCAAGATCTGCATATACCATTGCTAATCAACTGGCTTATAGTGCTTATTTAAACAGGATAAAAAATAACCTAAAAAATGATCCCAAATCTTTTTATAAGTTTGTCAACTCGAAGAGGCGTGTGTCAGATTTCCCTTCTGTTATGAAGTTTAAAGATTTTGAGTCGTCAGATGATAAAGTTATAAGTAATATGTTTGCTGAATTTTTTGCATCAACCTATTCTTCGTCTACGTTTAGCAATATAGAGCAGTATTCTTACCATATCCATGAATCAGTGAATTTTAATGTACCCCGTATTGAGCAGCAAACTGTTTCGACTTATATGAAAAATCTAAAACTTTCGTATGATCCCGGTCCTGATGGTATTCCTAGTAGTATTTTAAAATACTGTCCTCATTTACTAAGCACTCCATTGACCTATTTATTCAACAAATCACTCAAATTGAGTTACTTTCCTCCAATTTGGAAGAAATCGTTCATCATTCCGCTATTCAAATCTGGATCTAAAGCTGATATATCCAATTATAGAGGTATAGCTAAACTGAACGCTATACCAAAGTTGTTTGAGCAACTCTTATGCGATACATTGTCTTATCAAGCAACGTCTATCCTTTCTTCTGCGCAACATGGTTTCTGTAAAGGTCGATCAACTATTACGAATCTCTTAGAATTAACAACCTTAGTTAACGATGGATTTGTCACTGGCAAACAAACAGATGTCATCTATTTTGATTTTAGTAAGGCCTTTGATAAGGTGAATCACAACTTACTTATTCATAAGCTTGATCGAATTGGATTTGGAACGTCTCTAATAAAATGGATCGAATCTTATTTGAAGAACAGAATGCAGTGTGTCAAGTTCCGCAATATGCTCTCTACTGATATAAATGTTATATCAGGTGTGCCTCAGGGTAGTCATCTCGGCCCACTTTTATTTACTTTATTTATTAATGATCTTCCATACGTTGTTGAAAACTCAAATATACTAATATATGCAGATGACGTAAAGTTATTCTCATCGTTTGAGTCTATTGACCAACAGTTGCGTCTCCAAGCTGACATTGTACACTTAACCGCATGGTGCGATAATAATTTAATGGACCTAAATGTGAAAAAGTCCAAATATATGATTTTCTCAAGATCAACACCAATCAATGGACTCTATAAAATGAATAATGCTGTTCTTGACCTAGTGGATTCATTTAATGACTTGGGAGTTATTTTAGATAAAAAATTGGACTTCAGGTGCCATATAACCTCGACGATTAACAAAGCTACTGGTGTTCTGGGTTTTATTAAACGCTGGGCTAAGGAGTTCTCTGACCCTTATACAACCAAGATGTTATTTACTACTTTAGTTCGCCCAATACTTGAATACGGATCTGTTGTATGGGACCCACAATATCTTTCACATTTAAAAAAAAAAATAGAGTCAGTACAAGTGCAATTCTTATTATTTTGTCTTCGTGGTCTTCTTTGGAACTCTAATATAAGATTACCATCTTACGAGAGACGCCTAGGACTTATTAAGCTTCCAACCTTAAGGAGCCGTCGACAAATGCTAAATGTTACCTTTTTGCTGAAATTAATAAACGGCTGCATCACATCTCAATTTCTCCTGAGCAAAATAAACTTGAATATACCCAATCGTCCAACAAGGTATTATAGCTTCTTGAGAATTAAGTTTTACACTACAAACTATAGTAACTTCGATCCCTTTCGGAGAATTTGCAGTGATTTTAATAGTCTTTACCCTTGTATCGATTTCAACAAAAGTATTGATGTCGTAAAAAATGATATAATTTTACATCTTAGCTCGTTACAAAATTGATTATAAATAAATGTTTAATTTGTTAAATCGACATTTGTTAAAACCATATTTTTTGTTTTTGCTATAATTTGTCTTGTTACTATTACAACAAAGCTTTATAGATTCCATTTATATATGTATGTAATTATCATTTCTGAAAAATTGTTATATTTTAATTGTATCAGTCTGTAAGGATTAACCCATAGACTAAATAAATAAATGATATACTAATTTTACACAGTTCACTGTATTTAACAATACTGCAGTAGTGTTTCTGATAGTACAGTGCTTTATAGGAATGGTAATATGGTAAAGCAGTTTATTGAATTTTTATGTAGAACTGTCAATATAAGGAGATAAGGAAAATAAGAAACTGGTGTGTTTGTTTATGACTTGTAAGTTTATTATAAATTATGTGTGATTTATTTAGTAATATAGATTATATATTGTAGTGCATAAGTATATTTGCAAGTGCAGTGTTATTAAAGAGAAGAAGAACTGGACTTGTTTTGAGCAATGTGATAAAGAGTTGATTGTATATTTGTTTATATTTTAATATTTTATAGTGTCAATATAAGAGTTTTTTTTAATTTGATAAAATTGTTGTTTTTAAGTGATTTACATGCATAGATATTTATATGTGTGTAACAATGTAAAGTCTTTTTAATAAGTGGTGACAAACACAATACACATGAGCACTGATGATGAAAGGGTTGCATCTTTCGAAAACAGCTGTTCTGCTCTGCTGTGTAAGTTGAATAAAACTGATGTTGACTTTCCTTTGTGCCTTGGGATATTTATCATGTCTTTCTGAGATTTAAAACAAATTTCGAACAATTTAATATAGCAATATGAATGTTCGTTAAAATTATTACTACATACAAATTTAAGCTATGGCTTGAGCTACCAATAATAAACAAATATTGGAAAAACGTTCACATGTACTTAAGTATAAAATTCAAACCAAAAAAGTTTGACTTAGGTATGATGGAACAAAAAATTCAGAAAAATGGGACACGAAGAAAAATAATCAAACGGTAACACGGGTATTATAACAATAACATGTTAACATCAGGTTGATATAGTTCTCGTATTTTTTTCACAATAAAATTTGTGTAAATAGGAACTGTTATCAAATTCAACTAAGCCACCTAATAAGTGGTGACAAACACAATACACATGAGCACTGATGATGAAAGGGTTGCGTCTTTCGAAAACAGCTGTTCTGCTCTGCTGTGTAAGTTGAATAAAACTGATGTTGACTTTCCTTTGTGCCTTGGAATATTTATCATGTCTTTCTGAGATTTAAAACATATTTCGAACAATTAGCCTATGAATCTTAATTCAATTTAATATAGCAATATAAATGTTCGTTAAAATTCTTACTACATACAAATTTAAGCTGTGGCTTGAGCTACCAATAATAAAAAAATATTGGAAAAACGTTCACATGTACTTAAGTATAAAATTCAAACCAAAAAAGTTCGACTTAGGTATGATGGAACAAAAAATTCAGAAAAATGGGACATGAAGAAAAATAATCAAACGGTAACACGAGTATTATAACAATAACATGTTAACATCAGGTTGATACAGTTCTCGTATTCTTTTTCACAATAAAATTTGTGTAAATAGGAACTGTTATCAAATTCAACTAAGCCACCTAATAAGTGGTGACAAACACAATACACATTAGCACTGATGATGAAAGGGTTGCGTCTTTCGAAAACAGCTGTTCTGCTCTGCTGTGTAAGTTGAATAAAACTGATGTTGACTTTCCTTTGTGCCTTGGAATATTTATCATGTCTTTCTGAGAATTAAAAACAAATTTCGAACAATTAGCCTATGAATCTTAATTCAATTTAATATAGCAATATAAATGTTCGTTAAAATTCTTACTACATACAAATTTAAGCTATGGCTTGAGCTACCAATAATAAAAAATATTGGAAAAACGTTCACATGTACTTAAGTATAAAATTCAAACCAAATAAGTTTGACTTAGGTATGATGGGACAAAAAATTCAGAAAAATGGGACATGAAGAAAAATAATCAAGCGGTAACACGGGTATTATAACAATAACATGTTAACATCAGGTTGATACAGTTCTCGTATTCTTTTTCACAATAAAATTTGTGTAAATAGGAACTGTTATCAAATTCAACTAAGCCACCTAATAAGTGGTGACAAACACAATACACATGAGCACTGATGATGAAAGGGTTGCGTCTTTCGAAAACAGCTGTTCTGCTCTGCTGTGTAAGTTGAATAAAACTGATGTTGACTTTCCTTTGTGCCTTGGAATATTTATCATGTCTTTCTGAGATTTAAAAACAAATTTCGAACAATTAGCCTATGAATCTTAATTCAATTTAATATTGTTAAATTAAATTACAAAAACACACCAATTTTGCCAAATACATGAAACTGTGCGAACTTTTTTTGAAATAAATAAGGACAAAAAGAGAAATAAACTAAAACACAAACATTACAAGAAAAAAAATATATATAAAATGACCTGAAAAGAAAAATTGTGAACTTTTTTTTAAATCAAACGAAAATTATAAAAAAAAAATATAAAAATAAATTTGATAAAAATAAATCAAAGTGAAAATGCTGAAAACGTCGTGGGTATATACGCTCAAGAAGGATGAGCTTTCCACGTACCTGGCCCATTTTCAGCAAACCAACACCGGAAGTGTCGAAGAGCTGCGGAAGCGTTTCAGCAATTTCATCGGTGCCGATCACGACGGGATAATCACCGAAAAATTACTGGCCCTCCAATCCCAGCACGAAGGAGCCGCTCCAGCCACCAACCTCAACCCACCAACCTCAGTTTGGGTGACACCAGCGCCCCAGGGTGAGAAGACAGCACCAGCCCCGGATTTGGAAGCAAACACCCGTATTCTGGTGATCGAAATAGTGAGAAAGTGGAACCTCAAATACGATGGCGGTAAAGACCCGTTGGGTTTTATCGAAAGAGCGGAAGAACTAGCAGGTATGTACGGGGTGAATTTAGTCGATGTCATGAGGGTTCTGGCCGAATGTTTCCGGGATAAGGCCCTGGTGTGGTACCGCAACAACAATAAAGGTTGGCAGCAGTGGCCAGCCTTTAAAGCCGATTTTCTAAAGTTTTTCCTGCCATCCCGCTATTTCGAGAAATTGGACGATGAAATCCGTAAGCGCACGCAACGTGCCAGCGAACCGTTCAAGGATTATGTTTTGGCGCTACAGACCCTCATGCGTCACGCCACCATGTCCGACGAACAAAAGCTAGAGCGTATTTTCCGAAATGCCCTACCCGACTACCAGTGGTATATTCGCCGCCGGGATTTCACTTCATTGGAAGACCTCATCGATTTGGCCGACGATCTGGAAAGTATCCCTACCACCTCCATCCACGGTAGAGGAGAGCACCACCGATTGATGGTAGATAAATCTACCTCTCGAGGGCGTGCCCGTCGGAAGTCCAGAAAACCGGTAAGTGAGAGGAAGTATAATAACCACACTACACTGATATGGGAAGAGGATAAGGTGCGAGCAACGGTCCTCATCGGGAACCAATTAGTCGCTGCAACACTGGACACAGGGGCGACGAGGAGTTTTATTCAGCCGCACCTCGTCCGACAATTAATTCAACGCCCAGTGTATATACCAACGCAGGTCGACGTAACACTGGCAGACGGATCCAAGTCGGTAATTTATAGATCTTTAGGCATCGAAGTGACCCTAGGTGGAAAAACTGCCAACTGCGAGTTTCTGGTGATGGAAAAAGCCACCGAAGACATTATCCTGGGCCTAGACTTCCTGCAGCGTTTCAACACGACGATCAGTTGCGCCGGATTGGTGGTCCACAGCCGAAACGACCGGACAAACCCGCCCGGCCCCAACAGTCATTTCGCTCAGGTAAGAGATAAACAGACAAACACTAAAATTCCAGATGTCCGTCCACCTAGGGAGATCACGGGCCAAGGTGACCAAGAGAAGATCAACCAGTTCTTGAGCAAGGAATTGGCGAAATTTAACGACATGAAAGGGCTATCCAACATAGCCAGTCACAAGATCATTATGAAGGACGATCGCCCGGTCAAAATTCGGTACAGCCCCAGGAATCCTGCCATGCAGGCCATCATCGACCAGTAAGTCGACAAATTGATCCAACAGGGTTGCATAGAACCCTCTCACAGCCTCTACAGTTTCCCGATTACGCTTGTGAAAAAGAAAAACGGCACCTGGAGAACCTGCATGGACTTCCGCCAGTTGAACGCTAGGTCTGTTCCGGACGCTTACCCCCTACCACGAATCGATACCATCCTGGATCGACTACGAAATGCGAGATACATAAGTAGCTTGGATTTGAAGGACGGATACTGGCAAATCCCAATGGAGGCAGACAGCAAGAAATTCACCGCATTTGCGGTGGCCGGCCGAGGTTTATACCAATGGCGAGTGATGCCATTTGGACTACATTCGGCCCCAGCCACTTTCCAACGAGCTTTAGATCGAGTCATCGGACCCGAGTTAGAGCCATATGCCTTCGCTTAACTCGACGACATAATTGTCATCAGTGCATCGGTCGAGGAACACTTACAGCACTTGACGGAGGTCTTCCAACGCCTACGCGCAGCTAATTTAAGAATCAACCTGGAAAAATGTGAGTTTTTTGCCGCCGAAAAAAATTCCTGGGACACGTAGTCACCACAGAAGGTCTTAAAACAGATCCAGACAAAATTTCAGCCATTGCCGATATGCAACCCCCAAAAAATGTCACCGAGGTGCGTAGATTCCTTGGGGTCACGTCATGGTACCGACGTTTTGTTCCTGAGTTTGCTTCTCTAACCCAACCCCTTACAGCACTGTTAAAAAAGGGGCGACATTGGAAGTGGGGAGACGAACAGCAGCAGGCATTTGAAATGCTCAAAGCCAAATTAACCCAGACACCGGTCCTCACGTGCCCCGATTTTTCGCAACCCTTCACACTACAAACTGATGCCAGCGACTGTGGTTTGGGCGCGGTTCTGACCCAACAAATTGAGGTCCAGGAGCACGTGATCGCATACGCCAGCCGGCTTTTAAACAAGGCCGAAAAAAACTATTCCGCCACCGAGAAGGAATGCCTCGCCATCCTATGGGGTATACGGAAAATGCGCCCTTACCTGGAGGGGTACGCATTCGAAGTCATTACGGACCACATCGCTCTGAAATGGTTAAACGGCATCGACAAACCGACGGGCAGACTGGCCAGATGGGCCTTAGAGCTGCAGCAATACAATTTCACAGTCATCTACAGGAGAGGAAAACACAACATCGTGGCGGATGCTTTATCTCGCCAGCCAGTAGAACTGGCCCACATATCACATGCAAACGCCGCCGAATCGTGTCCATGGTTGGAAAAACTCACAAACGACGTAAAAACAGACCCTTCGAAATTTAGCGACTACACCATCGTCCACGGCCAACTCTACCGACACTTCACCAAGGGAGATTCCGAGGAAAGTACACCCTGGAAGTTGTGTATTGGCACCCCGTTAAGACTCCAGATTTTCAAGGAAGCACATGACCAGCCAACTGGCGGTCATTTTGGCATCCGCAAAACGATCCAACGAATCGCGAGTAGGTATTACTGGCCTGAAATGTCACGAAACGTAACCTGCTATGTCCAACAGTGTGACACCTGTCAACGATACAAGATCGAGCAGAGAAAACCAGCAGGGCAAATGCTGACGAGAATTCCCGACGAGCCTTGGGCCACGGTTTGTGACGATTACGTCGGGCCGTTGCCCCGAACACGTCATGGGAATACGGTACTCCTAGTATTCTTTGACAATTTTTCGAAATGGTGCGAGCTAGTACCTGCTCGTCGAGCCACAGCAGAAGGAGTCATCAAAGCGTTCCGCGAACGCATCGTGGCCCGGTATGGGGTGCCCAAAATATTTCGTACTGACAATGGAATCCAGTTTACGTCATCCTCACTCAAGAAATATCTGGCTGACATAGGTGTAAAACAGCAGTTCACCGCTCCATACACGCCACAGCAGAATCCCACGGAACGAGCAAACCGCACCATCAAACAGATGATTGCTAAATTCTCCGGCTCCGATCACAACCGCTGGGATGAATTCCTTCCGGAAATCATGTTGGCCATGAACACCGCCATATCGGAATCGTCTGGCTACTCGCCCGCCTACCTAACTCAAGGTAGGGAACCCAGACGCCGAATGCCGTGTACGACCACGTAACAATCGGAACGGGAGCCAAGGTCCTCCAACCCGATGACCGTGCCAAGAAGCTTCAAGAAATATTTCACATCGTGCGCTCAAATTTAAATAAAGCATCCCAGAGACAACAACATTATTACAATTTACGACGCCGCCAGTGGCAGCCGCAAGTGGGCGAACAAGTCCTCGTGCGACAGCACCCTCTTTCGCGAGCAGTAGAAAACCTCACAGCGAAGCTAGCCCCAAAATATGGGGGACCATTCATTATTCGGGGTTTCGTGTCGCCCGTCATCGTCGAAGTTTCCGATATAGCCACCCAGAAGACACGCACCGCACACTTGAGCGACTTGAAGCCATACGTCGCCCCTAAAAACTAACAAGGTCTCCCTCCTCTCTTTTATTTATAGATTCGACGGAAAAACCAAACGCAACGCATGATGAACCCGGGGAAAAGATTTGAAGAGGCCCGCCAGAAGTTTAAGCTGGGCATGGCACGAGAACAAGCCAAGGTGAAGAAAACCATTTTTCTAGACGAGCATGAGACCCCTGCCCGAAGCCGGGGTAAAAATGGCAAACCACTACCAAAGAGGCCAACATCTTTCGGGTGACCACCCAACCAACCAAGCGCTCCCAAGGCACCCCGTCCCAAGACACCACCCTCAACCAAGACCCCTCCTAGCATGACGCATGCCGGCACGACACACCACCCACACCAGAAAAAACCGCAGCCTCCTGGCATAACGCATGCCGGCACGACACACCACCCACACCAGAAAAAACCGCAGCCAAACAGATGGGACGACGGCATGTTCCAGCCACGCCGAACTCAGCCGAGCCGTCCACGTCCGCCGCCCAGGGTAAATCACTCCGGTAACACGAGAAAACCGGCCGGCGCGACACCTCAACCACCAACCCTGGAGGAGGAGGTGCCCCCTCCACCGCCGCCGCTACTGGAGGACGACGTGCCACCACCACCTCCGAGCATGTACCTCACACCGCCGAGACCTCAGACACCATGGAGGATCCGAGAATACTCTCCAGAATCACTAGAGGACTTCCTTATCCAAGACGACAGCCTCGACTGTGGCCCAGAGCTGGTCAAAGAACTCCGTCGCCAACTATATGGGCAGTCGGATAGAACTGTCGATGTGCGCCCAACGTCACCGCCATCGCCAAACTCCTCATATGGGGAGGAAAGTGGCAACAACCATGCCCCGACACCACCCCGTAGAAAAGGGCTAGGATTGGTTGACGTATACGATACGCAATACCCGTATATGGGTCATCTGTGCTACGAGCGACGGATACGAGTGCGCTTCCTAGTCGCTGGAACCAAACGACACCCAGTGCTTCCGCGCCAGAGCCTCGCGCCTAAGGCCGCCATCACACCACGGCCACATCAAGGTCGGCACCAAGTGCGTTGCTCGAGGACCCCGCCCGTGCTACCAGCCTCAGTAAGGGACAGTCCAGCCGCTCGACTACCCAACACACCTGAGCAGAAGTGGTTCAGCCCGTTGCAGCACGGCCACTCAACACCGCTCACCATCCGCGACAGCCCAGCCGCTCGACTACCCAACACCCCCGGGCGGAAATGGTTCAGCCCGTTGCAGCACACCCACTCACCACCGCTAACCAACCGCGATAGTCCAGCCGCTCGACCACCCAACAGCCCCGGGCGAGACTGGTTCAGCCCATTACGGCACGTCCACTCACCATCAGCGACACGATCTCGCTCCACGCCGAAGGATAGCTCGATATGTTTTCCCGCTGCGATGTCGAGGCTCCAGTAGAGCCGGAAGTAAACCACCAAGCAGCCGCAGCACCACCGCCATTCCAGCCCGCCGACGCTAGGGAAATACCATGGGACCGCGTGCCCGCCGAGGTGACCCAGTTCATAAGGGAGAAGTTACGAACGCGGCCAAAACGCCAACAATCCCGTTACTTGTCACATAGCGGAAGACGCACATTCCGCACAGCGATCTGCCGTGCCGGGGTAGTCCGTGTATGGCAATTACACCCTGACGCTTCATCCCCCCCGGAGGAGGAATAATGTGACCAGCAAAAGTCGCATGGCTTGTTTTTGCGCCCATCAGCAGCACTTAATAATAGTTTATCTTAACACATTGTGAATTTTATGTTTGTAAATTATTTTGTATATTGAATTAGAATTATTTTCGCTTGTCAAATCGCACCTTAGTTGTTTATGGACATAATACATTTTAACAGCGCATCGCTGAGTAGCACATAGGTTTTTGCTAATGACAAGTTCTGCTGGTTATTGTTTTTGGTTTTCTTCAGTATACACAAACCATGTATAACTGACTAGTGTCCAAGAAAACCAAACTCAATGCTAAGCTGCTGCCTGTGCAAAAGCAGATGTAAACATACCTACACGCATATATGCATATATACGTACATATGGATGTATATCTACGATCGCATCGTCTCAATGTGACTTGCTCACAAGTGTCTCGATTTAATTATTTAGTCTTTGCTTCTTGTAAATTAACTCGGTGGGTTTCAGTAAGGAGAAAACCACATCGGAGTTTGTGTCCCATCTGAAAAGTGAAAGTTCGACCTGGGATACCAACTCCAGTACAGTGGTACGCTGAAACCTTAAATGTGAGTACGGGGTGAACTACTATCGACAGAAAGGTGAAAGTTTTGTCGGGTGGTACGTTCGTTCCGCACACACAGTACGCGTATTGTGACGGGAAGTGCCGTTCAGAAGCAAGACCGCCGCGTAGACGACGATTGGCAAGAACCGCTCAGACAGAAAGGTGAAAGTTTTGCCTGGGTGCTCTCGTTACTCGCCTGTCCGTTTGTAAGTAGCCCGTCGCCCCTAGCTGAGTCACCGTTGACGATTGTGGAGAACCGAGCCGACAGAAAGGTGAAAGTTTTGTCAGGTTTGCTCTCAACACTCGCAAGCCAGCCGGGCCCCTTTACGTCGACATTTCGACGCTCGGTAAATTCCACGCCGCTGCCGACCACCGCTGGAACCCCCACCATATTTTGGGTTAAATAAATAAGCCAGCGAAAATTATAGTGAAGTGTTTTTTTTTTGCCTCTGGTCCTGTAAAAAAATAAATTATAGTACGACCCTGGACGCCGCTGAGCCTTACCCCAGCTAAGAGCGGAAACGTGTCGTAACAACTGGATGCACACAAATTGCTAGCGTTTGTTTATTTAGAAGACCTTATGATTTACTTATTATGTTGTACTTATAACAAAGGTTTATTTATGAATTTTTATTAGTCGAACTTTCTTATGTAAATTGTTAATTTTATCAACGGGCTTAAGTTCGAATCTGCAAGACTGCAAACCATTTTTTATTATTTTATTAATAAATGAATTTGTTCAAATTCTATTTTATTAATTTATATTAAGATTGGAATATTAGGAATATTTTTCAATAATCAGAAAGAACTAAACTGGTATTAAAAACCAACAAATTTTAAAAGACGATTCTACGGTTGGACAATTAGAACTTTTTGGGGTACATGAAACGAATTTTTCGTTTTGTTTGTAAATTAAATATATACAATATTTTTGAAAGACGTTAATAGGTATTAGATATAAGAAAAGCTAAACATTTAGCTTCCTAGCCGAAAAATTTAAACGTTTTCTTAAATATAAAAGTAACCGATAACATCATTTTGATTTTTTAATTAAGCCTACTTTCTGTTTTGGTAAGATATAAAGAAGAATTACATTTGTGAAGGGTATTTAAGATTCGGCACAGCCGAATATAGCACTTTAACTGTGTTTTTTAACATTATTGAATATAAATTGGGAAATGAAATTTTTTTTATACAGAAAAGTAACCAAAAAGGCAATTGCCGTTGTTTTTTACTAATTAAAACTATTTTTTAGTTCAGGAAAAACAAAATTGGTATCAAAAATTAAAAATAAAATCAAAATTTAGACTCCAGAGTTGGATAACTGCAATATTTTGTGGTACATAAAAATGACCTAAATGGCTACAAATATTAAGTTTTTCTTAAATAAAACTATTTCATGCCTCATTAAATTTAAATTTCGTTTCCAGGGTTGGGAAATTGAAATATTTATTCTGCATAAAAGTAACCAAAAAGGCAATTGAAGTTGTTTCTTTTTGCTAATTAAAGCTGTTTTATAATTCAGGAAGAACAAAATTGGTATTAAAATCTTAGAAAATCAAAACTTCGACTCCAGGGTTGGACAAATGATATACTTTATGGTACATGAAAGTGACCAAAAATTTTAAAAATTTTAATTTTTTTATCAAGTAAAACTATGTTACACCTCACTAAGAATTGCATTGGTAAAAAAAATAAAAATTCGCTTCCAGAGTGGGAAAATCGAAATATTTTTCGTACATACATAAAATCCAAATTTTGTGCTTTTAGTGAATAAAACCTATTAAATATTTCAGAAAAAATTAAACTAGTTTAAAAAAATTATAAATTCGGTTCCAGGGTTGGAAAATCGAAATTTTTTGGTACATAAAAGTAACCATATAAGTTCCCAATTTTTTTTTTTTTTAGGAGTAGGACCAGCACTCAGGGGATGACACCTATATATGCAATGTATAGTATGGAGGGGACAGATTAGGAAAGATGAGAAGATAGACAGTTGTTTTTGTAGCTATTTCAACATTTTACTTCGCCGGCTAATTTTTGCTACAGGACCGACGAAAGTGGGTGCTGTTACTCTGCTTCTAGTACATGATAGTGTCAGTGACTTAAACCTATTTTAAACTTCGCTAAGAATTAAATTGGTATTTCAAATTTGAAAAACTAAAAATTCGGTTCCAGGGTTGGAAAATCGAAATATTTTTGGTACATATATGAATTCCAATTTTTGTGTTTTTATGAATTAAACCGATTTTATATATTAGAAAAAATTACATTAGTATTAAAAAATTAAAAATTCGGTTCCAGGGATGGAAAATCGACATTTTCTGATTCATAAAAGCAGTCATTTTATTTGTTATTTTTGGTTTTAATGATGAATTATACCTACTTTATATATCAGAAAGAAGGAAACTGGTATTAAAAACCAACAAATTTTAAAAGACGATTCTACGGTTGAACAATTAGAACTTTTTGGTGTACATGAAACTGATTTTTTGTTTTCTTTGTAAATTATATATATATATAATATTTTTGAAAGACGTTAATAGGTATTAGATATAAGAAAAGCCAAACATTTAGCTTCCTAGCAGAAAAAATGAAACGTTTTCTTAAATATAAAAGTAACCGATAACATCATTTTGATTTTTTTAATTAAGCGTACTTTCTGTTTTGGTAAGAAAGAAAGAAGAATTACATTTGGGAAGGGTATTTAAGATTCGGCACAGCCGAATATAGCACTTTTACTTGTTATACCCTTCACAAAAAAGTGAAAGGGTTTATATAGGTTTGTCATTCCGTGTGTAATTTCTTCGATATGCACATGGGACCCCATAAAGTATATATATTCTGGATCCTTATGAATAGCGATGACGAATGAGCGATGTCCGTCTGTCTGTCTGTCCGTCCGTCTGTACGTGAAATCGGTTTTGCCAAGCCCCCAGAAGAGCTAGAGACTTCGTTCTTGGACCGTTGGATTGGAAATGATTGGAGTGGTTTTAAAATTCAGATAGATCCGAACTATGGTTCCAGAGCTGGGAAGCTTGCACCTATTTCTCGACGCAAAATTTATACCAAAAATCAATTATTTTTTTTAATGTTTGTAACTGAAAACTATTTCATGCTTTGGGGAGCCTCAATGGTCTATTAAAAACTAAAAAAATAAACATTTTTTTCCAGGGATGGGAAATTAAAAAATTTTTTATCGGCCAATTCCGTATTTTGTAGTACGTGTAGTAACTAAAATTATTAAAAATTTTAAGTTTTTCTTTAACAAAACCACTTTATACGTCATGAAGATTTGCATTGGCAAAAAAAAATTTTTTTTTTATTCAAATTTTGCTTCCAGGGTTGGGAAATTGCATTGTTTTTATAAGTGAAAGTAATAAAACAGGTATTGCCAAGCCCCCAGAAGAGATAGATTCTTTAATCTTGGACCGCTGGATTGGAAATGAACTTAAATAGAGTGGTTTTAAAATTCAGTTAGATCCGAACTATGGTTCCAGAGCTGGGAAGCTTGCACCTATTTCTCGACGCAAAATTTATACCAAAAATCAATTATTTTTTTAATGTTTGTAAATTAAACCTATTTCGTGCTTTGGGAAGTCTCAATGGTGTATTAAAAACTGAAAAAATAAAAAAAAATTTTTCAGGGATGGGAAATTAAAAATTTTATTTTCGGCCCAGTCCGTATTTTGTAGTAACTAAAATTGTTAAAAATGTTAAGTTTTTCTTTAACAAAACCTCTTTATACATCATGAAGAAATGCATTGGCCAAAAAAAAAAAAATTAAATTCAAATTTTGCTTCCAGGGGTGGGTAATTGAATTTTTTTATACATGCAAGTAATCAACCAGGCAATTGATGTTTATTTTTTTTGTTTTTTGCCAACTAAAACTGTCTTATAATTTAGAAAGAACAAAATTGGTATAAAAAATTCAAAAATAAAAAATAAAATTTCGAATCCAGGGATGGACAAGTGCAATATTTTATGGTACATGAAAGTTACCAAAATGGTAAAAAATTTGCAATTTTTCGTAAATAAAACTACTTTATACCTCAAGAAGCATTGCACTGATAAAAAAAACAAACAAACAAAATTAAAATTTCGTTTCCAGGGTTGGAAAAATTAAATTTTTTTTGGTACATGCAATATTTTGTAGTACATGTAATAACCTAAATGGTTGCAAAATTCGAGTTTTTCTTAAACAAAACTACTTTATACCTCATGAAGATTTGCATTGATAAAGAAAATTTTAAAATATTTAAATTTCGCTTCCAGGGGTGGGGGAATTGAAATTTTGTTTAAACATAATAGTAACCAAAAAGGCAATTGACGTTGTTTTTTACTAATTAAAGCTTTATTTATAACCTATATGGGCATAAATATTAAGTTTTTCTTAAATAAAACTATTTTATGCCTCATTAAGAGTTGCATTGGTAAAATAACTTAAATTTCGTTTCCAGGGTTGGGAAATTGATATATTTATTCTGCATAAAAGTAACCAAAAAGTCAATTGACGTTGCTTCTTTTTGCTACTTAAAGCTGTTTTATAATTCAGGAAGAACAAAATTGGTATTAAAATCTTAGAAAATCAAAATTTCGACTCCAGGGTTGGACAAATGATATACTTTATGGTGCATGAAAGTGACCAAAAAGTTTAAAAATTTTAATTTTTTTGTCAAGTAAAACTATGTTACACCTCACTAAGAATTGAATTGGTAAAAAATTATAAATTCGGTTCCGGGGTTGGAAAATTGATATATTTTTGGTATATAAAAGTACATACATAAATTCCAAATTTTGTGTTTTTAGTGAATTAAAGCTATATATATATATATATATATATATATATATATATATATATATATATATATATATATATATATATATATATATATAAAAATTCGGTTCCAGGGTTGGGAAATCGACATTTTCTGATTCATAAAAGCAGCCATTTTATTTGTTATATTTGATTTTTGTGATGAATTATACCTCCTTTATATATCAGAAGGAAGTAAACTGGTATTAAAAACCAACAACATTGAAAACCAAAGACGATTCTACGGTTGGACAATTAAAACTTTTTGGGGTACATGAAACGGATTTTTTGTTTTGTTTGTAAATTAAATATATATAAATATAATTTTCGAAAGACGTTCATAGGTATTAGACATAAGAAAAGCCAAACATTTAGCTTCCTAGCCGAAAAATTTAAACGTTTTCTTAAATATAAAAGTAACCGATAACATCATTTTGTTTTTTTAGTTAAACCTGCTTTCTGTTTTGGCAAGAAAGAAAGGAAGAAGAATTACATCTGTGAAGGGTATTTAAGATTCGGCACAGCCGAATATAGCACTTTTACTTGTTTTTTTTTACATTTAGCAAAAAAATTAGATAACAATGCAAAGCTACTTTAACAAAAATCGTTTGTTCAATTACCTAAATATGTTTTTTAACATTATTGAATGTAACTTCTGTTTAGGCACGAATATGGAGCTAATATTTTTATAGTATTTTATTAATATATTAAGCTTTAACATTTTTTATATATGAGCGCATAGCTAAGCAGAGCTCCTAATTAAAAGCCTTACCGAAATTTTTACATGCAGCCAAAACAACATTACATCATTCAGGAGCTAAAATTTCAAATGATTTCACTAAAACCTGATTCGCTATTTATAACATCGGAATCTACATCAAATCACCTCCCCAATAAGGTATATAACTCCTTAATTGTAACGTGAGTTATATTAAAAATATGTTCTAAAATATGTCTTATTTTTATATATAGTAATAAATCGTTGTCTTAAAAAGATGTGAATACGGTCCTTATTTCCGAGTATTACTATTGACCAAACATCAAATATTTTCCTCAAATTATTAAGTTCGACATCTTAGCTTTTCGATAAAAAAAAATTATGGTGTAATTCGAATGTTTTTAAAAATTAATTATGGGCTGGTCTTACTCTACGATTTTCCACTGTGCGCCTGTGGATTCAGTACAAATGAAAAGAGCCAGACTCTTAAAATTTGGTACAAACATATCTTGAAGGATAGCACAGGTTAAGCTCAGAGATGCTAAATCGGGAAAGAGGGGGAAGAACTAAACCAACTTCTAAAAAACAACATAATGTTAAAATTTTTTTTTGTAATTTTGTTAAGCAAATGATATATTTTTATGTCAAAAAAGGTGCAACGTGTTAAACTTGGAGCCATAAAATAACATAAAAAAAAAATTTTGGACCCCGTCCCCTTTAGTGGGCGTTATTATATGCAAAAAAAGTGTGAAAATTTAACAAATTGTTTTACTTAAGCCTACATTCCTTAAAAATAAAATTTTTAATTTTTAATGATGAAGCTGAGATGTAAAAAATTAATATTTAAATTTTGTATTTAATTATCCCAAACATTTATTTTTAGAGTTTTATGTCAAAAGTGAAATGTCTCCGCCACAGCTCTTGCCAGAACGACCCCGCCAAAATACAGTTTTAATATTTTCCTAAGAGAATTTGACTCCATAAAGTATATATATTCTTGATCACTGATGAAGTCTGACACGATCTAGCAGTGCCCATACGTTCGTCTGAGGAAAATGTGATATAGTCTATTTTTGGACACCGCCCTCTTTAGTGGGCGTTGATGAACGATATCATATGCAAAAATAGTGTAAATATTGAACAGTTTGTATTCCTTAAGCCTGTAAGAAGATGACATATTCTCTGATCTTGCACGACCCTTCCCGGAATGACTCTCTCAAAATATAGATTTAAAATTGGGTACAGAAATGTCTTAAGGGAACTCTGTCGCACCAAGTTAAACATATGAAATTTACTTACTAAATATTTGGAGTGTATTTAAGATTGGACCCGGTCATATATTACGTTTTTACTTGTTTTTTGTAATTATTTTAAATTGAATTCAATAAACTTTTATTTTTGTACTATTTACCCGCCATTATTCGCGTGTAAATTACACCACGACTTATTATTTTTGCTATATCTTTTTTTCCAACAGGTATTGTTCCCAGTTCTTCTAATAGCTGAATATAATGAACTATCTCATCATATGATGTATGCCACTTCCTTATTTAGCGTGTTTTTGAGAAGAGGGAGCACGTTAAACTTTTTTGAGAAGAGGGAGCACCTTAAAGTTTTGCTGGGGTGTCTTTTGCACCCCGCGACTAACCGCGTTACTAGAAATAAGCACTTTTCAATTCTCTTCAGCACAAATTTTGCACAATTACACGTACATAGTTTGTTAAATTGAACAGTTATAACGGTTTTTTACTTTGTTTTATAATCTAGTCAAAGTTAAGTTGTAAAAATTTTGTTTGCTTTTCATGCTAGAAAAGATGTGACGCTTACCGGTTATTGGCCAAAGAAAAACAAGAATGTCTTCGTTCTGTCAACTATGCACGATAACGATGACTCTATTACTTAGGTGCAACCTGGACATAAAAGACCAGACACTATTTTGTTCTACAATATTACAAAAGGAGGCGTAGATGTTGTAGATCAGATGTGTGGTACTTACGATGTATCCAGAATAAGTTTTCGATGGCCTCTAAAAGTATTTTACCATAAAATTTATTTTTTAAGTTAAATAAAATGATTCTAAAAATCACGTATTATATGCTTATTTTCTGACCTTTTTTTCTCTACAAATTTTTCAATAAAATTGTTATGTATAACTTAGAAAATGCTTTTATGAGTAGAGTGTAAGCTTTTTTCGACGAAAGTTTTTATTTTGAACCTCTATTTGCTTACGGTTATGAAAAAATAAGCAGTTTATCTTGGGGCGTACGACACTCCCTGCGACTAACGAGTACAAGAACAAGTGCGCGAGTAACGACGGGTTAATACCAGCACTACTAAAACGTTTTATAAGGAATTATTTTTATACCCTTCACAAAAAGTGAAAGGGTATATATAGGTTTGTCATTCCGTGTGTAATTTCTTCGATATGCACATGGGACCCCATGAAGTATATATAATCTGGATCCTTATGAATAGCGATGACGAATCAGCGATGTCCGTCTGTCCCTCTGTCCGTCCATCTGCACGTGAAATCGGTTTTCCCAAGCCCCCAGAAGAGCTAGAGACTTCGTTCTTGGACCGTTGGATTGGAAATGAACTTAAACAGGTTGCTATTGAAATCAGAAAGATCCAAAGAATGGTTCCAGAGCTGGGAAGCTTACACCTATTTCTCGACGCAAAATTTATACCAAAAATCAATTATTTTTTTTAATGTTTGTAACTGAAATCTATTTCATGCTTTGGGGAGCCTCAATGGTCTATTAAAAACTAAAAAAATAAACATTTTTTTCCAGGGATGGGAAATTAAAAATTTTTTTTCGGCCTATTCCGTATTTTGTAGTATCTACGTGTAGTAACTAAAATTGTTAAAAATTTTAAGTTTTTCTTTAACAAAACCACTTTATACGTCATGAAGATTTGCATTGGCAAAAAAAAAAATTTTTTTTTATTCAAATTTTGCTTCCAGGGTTGGGAAATTGCATTGTTTTTATAAATGAAAGTAATCAAACAGGTCTTGCCAAGCCCCCAGAAGAGATAGAGACTTCATTCTTGGACCATTGGATTGGAAATGAACTTAAATAGAGTGGTTTTAAAATTCAGATAGATCCGAACTATGGTTCCAGAGCTGGGAAGCTTGCACCTATTTCCCAACGCAAAATTTATACCAAAAATCAATTATTTTTTTTAATGTTTGTAAATTAAACCTATTTCGTGCTTTGGGAAGTCTCAATGGTGTATTAAAAACTGAAAAAATAAAAAAATAATTTTCAGGGATGGGAAATTAAAAATTTTATTTTCGGCCCAGTCCGTATTTTGTAGTACATGTAGTAACTAAAATTGTTAAAAATGTTAAGTTTTTCTTTAACAAAACCTCTTTATACATCATGAAGAAATGCATTGGCAAAAAAAAAAAAAAATTTTTAAATTCAAATTTTGCTTCCAGGGGTGGGTAATTGAATTTTTTTTATACATGCAAGTAATCAACCAGGCAATTGATGTTTATTTTTTTTTGTTTTTTGCCAACTAAAACTGTCTTATAATTTAGAAAGAACAAAATTGGTATAAAAAATTCAAAAATAAAAAATAAAATTTCGAATCCAGGGATGGACAAGTGCAATATTTTATGGTACATGAAAGTTACCAAAATGGTAAAAAATTTGCAATTTTTCGTAAATAAAACTACTTTATACCTCAAGAAGCATTGCACTGATAAAAAAAAACAAACAAAATAAATTAAAATTTCGTTTCCAGGGTTGGAAAAATTAAATTTTTTTGGTACATGCAATATTTTGTAGTACATGTAATAACCTAAATGGTTGCAAAATTCGAGTTTTTCTTAAACAAAACTACTTTATACCTCATGAAGATTTTCATTGATAATGAAAATTTTAAAATATTTAAATTTCGCTTCCAGGGGTGGGGGAATTGAAATTTTGTTTAAACATAAAAGTAACCAAAAAGGCAATTGACGTTGTTTTTTACTAATTAAAGCTTTATTTATAACCTATATGGGTATAAATATTAAGTTTTTCTTAAATAAAACTATTTTATGCCTCATTAAGAGTTGCATTGGTAAAATAACTTAAATTTCGTTTCCAGGGTTGGGAAATTGATATATTTATTCTGCAAAAAAGTAACCAAAAAGTCAATTGACGTTGTTTCTTTTTGCTACTTAAAGCTGTTTTATAATTCAGGAAGAACAAAATTGGTATTAAAATCTTAGAAAATCAAAATTTCGACTCCAGGGTTGGACAAATGATATACTTTATGGTACATGAAAGTGACCAAAAAGTTTAAAAATTTTAATTTTTTTGTCAAGTAAAACTATGTTACACCTCACTAAGAATTGCATTGGTAAAAAAAATAAAAATTCGCTTCCAGAGTGGGAAAATCGAAATATTTTTCGTACATACATAAATTCCAAATTTTGTGCTTTTAGTGAATAAAACCTATTAGATATTTCAGAAAAAATTAAACTAGTTTAAAAAAATTATAAATTCGGTTCCAGGGTTGGAAAATCGAAATTTTTTGGTACATAAAAGTAACCATATAAGTTCCCAATTTTTTTTTTTTAGGAGTAGGACCAGCACTCAGGGGATGACACCTATATATGCAATGTATAGTATTGAGGGGACAGATTAGGAAAGATGAGAAGATAGACAGTGTTTTTTGTAGCTATTTCAATATTTTACTTCGCCGGCTAATTTTTGCTGTTACTCTGCTTCTAGTACATGATAGTGTCAGTGACTTAAACCTATTTTAAACTTCGCTAAGAATTAAATTGGTATTTCAAATTTGAAAAACTAAAAATTCGGTTCCAGGGTTGGAAAATCGAAATATTTTTGGTACATAAAAGTACATATATGAATTCCAATTTTTGTGTTTTTATGAATTAAATCGATATTATATATTAGAAAAAATTACATTAGTATTAAAAAATTAAAAATTCGGTTCCAGGGATGGAAAATCGACATTTTCTGATTCATAAAAGCAGTCATTTTATTTGTTATTTTTGGTTTTTATGATGAATTATACCTACTTTATATATCAGAAAGAAGGAAACTGGTATTAAAAACCAACAAATTTTAAAAGACGATTCTACGATTGGAAAATTAGAACTTTTTGGGGTACATGAAACTGATTTTTTGTTTTCTTTGCAAATTATATATATATATATATATATATATATATATATATATATAATATTTTTGAAAGACGTTAATAGGTATTAGATATAAGAAAAGCCAAACATTTAGCTTCCTAGCAGAAAAAATTAAACGTTTTCTTAAATATAAAAGTAACCGATAACATCATTTTGATTTTTTTAATTAAGCGTACTTTCTGTTTTGGTAAGAAAGAAAGAAGAATTACATTTGGGAAGGGTATTTAAGATTCGGCACAGCCGAATATAGCACTTTTACTTGTTATACCCTTCACAAAAACGTGAAAGGGTATATATAGGTTTGTCATTCCGTGTGTAATTTCTTCGATATGCACATGGGACCCCATAAAGTATATATATTCTGGATCCTTATGAATAGCGATGACGAATGAGCGATGTCCGTCTGTCCGTCCGTCTGTACGGGAAATCGGTTTTCCCAAGCCCCCAGAAGAGCTAGAGACTTCGTTCTTGGACCGTTGGATTGGAAATGAACTTATTGAAATTCAGAAAGATCCGAAGAATGGTTTCAGAGCTGGGAAGCTTACACCTATTTCTCGACGCAAAATTTATACCAAAAATCAATTATTTTTTTTAATGTTTGTAACTGAAATCAATTTCGTGTTTTGGGGAGCCTCAATGGTCTATTAAAAACTAAAAAAATAGACATTTTTTTCCAGGGATGGGAAATTAAAAAATTTTTTTTCGGCCTATTCCGTATTTTGTAGTACGTGTAGTAACTAAAATTGTTAAAAATTTTAAGTTTTTCTTTAACAAAACCACTTTATACGTCATGAAGATTTACATTGGCAAAAAAACAATTTTTTTTTTAAAACGACGACTCAAATTGTTTTCCAATGACTTTTTATTTCCAATATATTTTATATCAGTTATTTATTTTTCGACGTATATTTCATTACAAATTCAAATAACAATTCATTCATTATTATAGTTTTTTCGGATGGATTGAAGTAAAAATTATTCAAATAACTAAGGTTGCTATATACAAAATATTACAATTTCGACCAACCTGACAGAACAATTGACCTCAATTGTAGCTAGCCATAACCTCAATCCATCCCTCCACTATCAGAGGACTCATATTCAACATTGTCATGCAAGAGCTCGTGATGGACACATTTTTCAGCATCGCCTTTGTATTTCGACAGACTTATTTTTAACCTGTGCGGGTAAAACCCAATGGATTTCAACAAACTCGCTTTCATGATCCTATATTCCATTGAACCCAAATTAAATATATGGCTCTTGGCAGTCCCTATGAGGCGGCGTCGTAAGCCAAGACACTTCTCTTTGTCTGTGTAACAGCACAATTCGGCATACTCTTCAAACTGCTGGAACCACTTATCTATATCATAATTGTCGTCACCACTGAATGACGGCACTACTGCATCAATTTCAGTTAAATCAATGTGACGTCGATGCGTTATTTCTTTTTCTTTTGAATTTGCTTCTATTATACGGATTTCCTCCTGAGTTCGCAGCAGCTGTAGACGCAGTTGCTGAATCCTGAGTTCTGATTCTATCGAATCAATAGGACTGGCAGTCGTATAAGTTGTGCCTGCATTATATGGAATAAAACTTCCCGCTCCCGTGGATGCTGAACTAGAAGTGTGAACTAAAGGTGCAACATGATACATTGTAGTTGCTATAGATTGCCCTGCAGAAACAGCAGATCTATCCATTACACGTGGCAGCATATTCACGGTGCCAAGATTATGCAACAGAGGGGATGAAGCAGAAAAACCTTCCATATTTAACGTTTGGGCCGCAGAAGTCAGAGATAAAGGCATTGAAGTGGCAGTTTGACCTGTTACAACCGGTACTAGGGCAGCAGTTCTATCCAAAGGTATTGAGACACCCGATACAGCAGAATTTTTCCCAGACGTCGTCAGCGGTGTACTAACGGTAGAATCAGATGCGGCAGTTTGGCTTGTTGCAGCTAGCATTGAGATAACAGTTTCCATACCTGGAGGAGGCCTTTCACCCACTAATTCAACGTAATCGTATTCAGGCAATAGCAACGGTGCGGTCACAGAAACTCCCGTGGTTGTCATAGCTGCATCAGGAATTTCTCCATCGCATATATTGTCAGCATGCTGACTGATATGTAATTGCTCATGAATCGTTCGTAGTTGTGCTATCGTAGCCGTTGGTGGAAATTTTATACCATTTTCAAGAAGACCCTCCACGATCTGTTGCCTTGTTAGTCGCATGTCCATTTCCTCTAAAAATGTATACTGTTCAAGAGATTACGTATAGACCCCACACCTGAATTTTAAAACGACGACTCAAATTGTTTTCCAATGACTTTTTATTTCCAATATATTTTATATCAGTTATTTATTTTTCGACGTATATTTCATTACAAATTCAAATAACAATTCATTCATTATTATAGTTTTTTCGGATGGATTGAAGTAAAAATTATTCAAATAACTAAGGTTGCTATATACAAAATATTACAATTTATTCAAATTTTGCTTCCAGGGTTGGGAAATTGCATTGTTTTTATAAGTGAAAGTAATCAAACAGGTCTTGCCAAGCCCCCAGAAGAGATAGAGACTTCATTCTTGGACCGTTGGATTGGAAATGAACTTAAAAAGAGCTGGGAAGCTTGCACCTATTTCTCGACGCAAAATTTATACCAAAAATCAATTATTTTTTTTAATGTTTGTAAATTAAACCTATTTCGTGCTTTGGGAAGTCTCAATGGTGTATTAAAAACTGAAAAAATAAAAAAAAAATTTTCAGGGATGGGAAATTAAAAATTTTATTTTCGGCCCAGTCCGTATTTTGTAGTACATGTAGTAACTAAAATTGTTAAATGTGTTAACTTTTTCTTTAACAATCCTCTTTATACATCATGAAGAAATGCATTGGCCAAAAAAAAAAAAAAAAATTTTAAATTCAAATTTTGCTTCCAGGGGTGGGTAATTGAATTTTTTTATACATGCAAGTAATCAACCAGGCAATTGATGTTTATTTTTTTTTGTTTTTTGCCAACTAGAACTGTCTTATAATTTAGAAAGAACAAAATTGGTATAAAAAATTCAAAAATAAAAAATAAAATTTCGAATCCAGGGATGGACAAGTGCAATAAAAATTTGCAATTTTTCGTAAATAAAACTACTTTATACCTCAAGAAGCATTGCACTGATAAAAAAAAACAAACAAAAAAAATTAAAATTTCGTTTCCAGGGTTGGAAAAATTAAATTTTTTTGGTACATGCAATATTTTGTAGTACATGTAATAACCTAAATGGTTGCAAAATTCGAGTTTTTCTTAAACAAAACTACTTTATACCTCATGAAGATTTGCATTGATAATGAAAATTTTAAAATATTTAAATTTCGCTTCCAGGGGTGGGGGAATTGAAATTTTGTTTAAACATAAAAGTAACCAAAAAGGCAATTGACGTTGTTTTTTACTAATTAAAGCTTTATTTATAACCTATATGGGTATAAATATTAAGTTTTTCTTAAATAAAACTATTTTATGCCTCATTAAGAGTTGCATTGGTAAAATAACTTAAATTTCGTTTCCAGGGTTGGGAAATTGATATATTTATTCTGCAAAAAAGTAATCAAAAAGTCAATTGACGTTGTTTCTTTTTGCTACTTAAAGCTGTTTTATAATTCTGGAAGAACAAAATTGGTATTAAAATCTTAGAAAATCAAAATTTCGACTCCAGGGTTGGACAAATGATATACTTTATGGTGCATGAAAGTGACCAAAAAGTTTAAAAATTTTAATTTTTTTGTCAAGTAAAACTATGTTACACCTCACTAAGAATTGAATTGGTAAAAAATTATAAATTCGGTTCCAGGGTTGGAAAATTGAAATATTTTTGGTATATAAAAGTACATACATAAATTCCAAATTTTGTGTTTTTAGTGAATTAAAGCTATTATATATATATATATATATATATATATATATATATATATATATAAATTCGGTTCCAGGGTTGGGAAATCGACATTTTCTGATTCATAAAAGCAGCCATTTTACTTGTTATATTTGATTTTTGTGATGAATTATACCTCCGTTATATATCAGAAAGAAGTAAACTGGTATTAAAAACCAACAACATTGAAAACCAAAGACGATTCTACGGTTGGACAATTAAAACTTTTTGGGGTACATGAAACGGATTTTTTGTTTTGTTTGTAAATTAAATATATATAAATATAATTTTCGAAAGACGTTCATAGGTATTAGATATAAGAAAAGCCAAACATTTAGCTTCCTAGCCGAAAAATTTAAACGTTTTCTTAAATATAAAAGTAACCGATAACATCATTTTGATTTTTTAGTTAAACCTGCTTTCTGTTTTGGCAAGAAAGAAAGGAAGAAGAATTACATCTGTGAAGGGTATTTAAGATTCGGCACAGCCGAATATAGCACTTTTACTTGTTTTTGTTTCATTTAAAACTTACAGAGATATTTTACATTGATTTGTTTAAAAATTAGTATTTACAAACATTATTCGGAGTGTATTTGCCGCATGTGAAGTAGGTTTACAATAATTGTTTTCGGTGTAGAAGCTAAAATAGGGTGTAAAATTGAAAATAACATACATACATATCGTTCAACAATCCTGTATTAAGTCATAAACTTCAAAGTTTTCAGGAGAGACAAAAAACTGTTTTCTTAACGTTTAATTAAGTTTTCATTAACAAAACCTCGGCAGTATTTAGAAAACCCATCAATTATTGTATTGCGCTTCATGACTTTTTTATTTGTTCATTGTCTGCAGATAGAACAGCGATTTTTTTAGTTACTATCATTTTCTTGAATTAGTTTTGTTTATAAGAAGTAAATATTTTGAGTTGTGTGTTTTTATATGAAATTTATTGCCGTATTTAATACATTTTTAATAAAACAGATAAACACGAAATAAAAAAATAACTAAAGTAAATATAGTTTTTACGCTAAATAAATGCTAATAACCGCTAAAAAGTTTAAAATATATATTTTATTATATTAAAAAGCTTTTAAATATATATTTAAAGTTTTCGTAGTATGAATCGTAATACTTGTTAAGGATTATGTTTCTCTTGACTAGATCCATAACATCGTCTCTTTTATTTTCGGACAGTGGCATGTTTTTATACCCTCCAATAAAGAATTTGGAGGGTATATTCACTTTATCATTCCGTTTGTAACGCATCGAAATATCCATCTCAGACCCCATAAAGTATATATATTCTTGGTCAGTGATGAAATCTAAGACGATCTAGCAATGTCCATACGTTCGTCTGTGGGAAGCATGATATTGTCTATTTTTTAACCCTGACTCCTTTAGTGGGCGTTGACGTACGATATTATATAAAGGAAATCTGTCACACGAAGTTAAACATTTTTAATTCACTTACTAAATAATTGGAGGGTATTTAAGATTCAACCCGGCCGAATATAACGTTTTTACTTGTCTTTTTTTTTACAACTCATTTTGTTAATGGAACTAATAAGACTTTTTTATTTCAAATATTCGCGCATCAAAATTGAATTTTTTGCTATATTGCTCAAATGCAAAATGATAAAGTGATAATATTACAAAGCGTCATTAAAACTATTTCATCAAAACAGTAATAACTCAATAAAAAACAAAACTATTTCACGAAAACAGTAACAACTCAAAGAAAAAGTTAAACATTATTTCATGAAAACAATCATATATTGAATTAAAAAAAAATATTTACTTAGCCTGAATTAATTAAACAGTTGCAACTCAAAATACTACCTGACTAAAAGAAACTTTTATTATTGGAATAACAACTTAACTCAAAATACTGCATTTTATAAAATTTTGAGTTATTACAGTATTGTTGAACGAGTGCGATATGTATGTACATAAATTGCTATTTTTTTTTTATATCAAAAGTAATATTTTGAAACGCTGGGGTATATTTCTGTTCTTAATGATTTCAACATTTTTTACATGAAGAATTTCGTTTCTTGGCACAGGTACAAAGTTTCTTCCTGTATCTAAGTCTTTTGAAAATGAAGTGGCATCCGGATTTCAGTTGTAAATTAAAGGAGTTTTTTATACCCTCCAAAGGAGAACTGCAGGGTACAATCACTTTGTTGAATTGTATCCCATTAAGTATACATATTCTTGATCAGTGATGAAGTCTAAGACGATTATTAATATTCATACGTCCGCCTGTGGAAAACATGATATAGTCTGTTTTTGGACCCGCCCACTTTAGTGGTCGTTGACGTACGATATTATATGCAAAAATAGTGTTAATATTGAACAATTTATATTCCTTAAGACTATAAGAAGCTGAAATGTTCTCTGTCTTAAAGAACCTCTGTCCCACCAAGCCAAATATTTTTAATTCACTTATTAAATATTTGCAGGGTATTTAAAATTCGATCTGGTCAAATACAATGTTTTCACTTGTTCTTACTAATTGTTGCTAAATGGCATTTCTTATAGATGTGTTTGTAAAAATGCATACATTTATTATACAAACCTTTCTGCCAACATCTCCCAATAGTATTCCGTTATGGTAACTTCTGTTGCGTCCCAGTTTCGTCTTTAATAATCATTCGAACCAAATCTTTCTTTAAGATGTTCTCACTGTATCTATTATTTTGCAGTTTGCATCATAAACAATATCAAAACATATGCATACATACACAGAAAAAACAAAATGAGTTAAACGAAATGTTCAGAAATAGTCAAACTGAATGCACAGTTTGCACAGGCACATTTACTACGGCCCTTTAAAAATGCGTTCAAGTCTTTTAAGACCAAAAGCATATGTTAGTTTTTAATACGCAGCGTTCAGTGCGTAAATATGAATTTTGTTTCGACTGAACGTAAAATGTATGCTTCTCCATACGCGAACTAAATGTTTTGTTCAGATATTTTATAACTACCTACTTAATTTTTGGCTAAACTGTCATTCAGAAAAACTGTATGGAATATTTAGTAATTTTTGTCATAGAAAATATAAAATGTTTCGTTCAACGAAATGGCTTGCTTAACATGTCATTATTAGTGTTGATTTTCATCGTGATAAATTGTAGGCATGGAAGAATTGCTGGGAGAATTTAGTTTGCAATATCTTTTGCAGAGTTAAAAGGCAAGTCATTTGTGCTTCTTTATAATTATTTATGTACATACATACATATATGTATGTACATACATACATATATGTATGTACATACATACATATATGTATGTATTTTATAGTTATAAAATTGTATCTGTCATTGTTTTTTAGAAGGAGGAATAGAATACCGGCACTTTCAGTTCTTAAATGAACGCGATATTGCTGATGCAATAAAAAAGGTAGGCCCACGCAGTATGTTGTCGGTTAAAAGTGGCTGAATTTAGTGACCATTTTTTATACCCTCCAAAAAAGAATTTGGAGGGTATATTCACTTTGTCATTCCGTTTGTAACGCATCGAAATATCCATCTCAGACCCCATAAAGTATATATATTCTTGATCAGTGATGAAATCTAAGACGATCTGAGCATGTCCGTCCGTCTGTGGAAATCATGATTCAGTCCAAACGAAAAGAGCTAGACCCTTAAAATTTGGTATAGATATATTTTGAAGCCTAGAGCAGTTTATGTTTGAAGATGGCCTAAATCGGGCAGGAGGGAAAAAAAGTTCCCCTAAGAAGAACTAAACCAACCCAGAAAAAACAACATAATTTTTTAAGTTTTTTGGTTATTTTGTTAAGCAAATGATATATTTTTATGTCAAATACGGTCCAACACCTTAAACTTGGAGCCATAAAATAAAAAAATAAAAAATTTTGGACCCCGCCCGCTTTAGTGGGCGTTATTATATGTAAAAATAGTGTAAAAGTTTAACAAACTGTTTTTCTTAAGCCTACATTCTTTAAAAAAATAACATTTTTAAGCCTTAATGACGAAGCTGAGACGTAACCTGGTACTACTCTGCCCTACCCCTTCCTCCCCCTTCACCCTCTACATGACCCTACCAAAAAAAATTTTTTTTAAATTTTGTGTATAATCATCCCAAGCATTTATTTTTAGAGCTTTATGACTGCCGATTTCTGCCCTACCCCCTCCTCCCCCTTTGACCATTAAATGACCCTATCAAAAATTTTTTTTTTAATATTGTATATAATCATCCCAAGCATTTATTTTTAGAGTTTTATGACTACCTGTATCTGCCCTACCCCCTCCTCCCCCTATGCCCCTAAATGACCCTATCAAAAAAAAGAAATTTTAATTTTGTATATAATCATTATATACAAAATCATTTATTTTTATAGTTTTATGACTGCCTGTTTCTGTCCTACCCCCATCCCACCATTGCCACGTAAATGACCCTATAAAAAATATATAAAATTTTATTTTGTATATAATTATCCCAAGCATTTATTTTTAGAGTTTTATGACAAAGGTGAAATGTTTCCCCCACAGCCCTTGCCAGAACGACCCCGCCAAAATACAGTTTTTATACCCTCCAAAGAGAATTTGACCCTATAAGGTAAAAATATTCAAATTCTTGATTAGTGATGAAGTCTAAGACGGTCTAGCAATGCCCATACGTTCGTCTGTGGAAAACATGATATTGTCTATATTTGAACCCCGCCCCCTTTAGTGGGGGTTGACGTACGATATTATATAGAGGAACACTGTTCCACCAAGTTAAACATTTTAAATTCACTTACTAAATATTTGGAGGGTATTTAAGATTCGACCCGGTCGAATATAACGTTTCTACTTGTTTTCTTATGAAATATTAAAAATTTAAGATAATTTAGTTTATGTGATAGATATTGAATTATTTTCTTCAAAGCCAACGAATATTGTGTTCGCTAACAATGGAAATATGTATCAAAAATCGTTATCAAATTTGTAAAGAGTTTCTGTATTATATGTATAAGTCTTCAAAATATGCAAAAATATTAATAAATGAATTAAAAATATTCAAATGATTCTTTTATTTAATTCACTGAACGAGTCTGATAAATAACCGAACTCGCGTTTAGTAATAAGAATATTGAACGCTCATAGTTTATTTTTGAACACACGTTTAGTTTACAAAAAAATTAATGTGTATTGTTATATGTTGAATACACATTTAGTAATACTATAACTAAATGTACATAGTATATTGTTGAACCTGCGTTTAAATTTGTGTAAGCTGAACTTTAGAAAATAAAAAACTGAATGCATTTTTGTCACGAATCTGAACGATTTATTTAGTTTTCTACTACAAGCGTTTACGGTGCAGAAAACGTAAGAAATGTTCGGAAAAACTGCACATTAGTTCGGTTTTATACTACGTAATTTTTTCTGCTTACGAGTATATGTATTTATGAAAGTATAAGAAAGAATAGGCATAGTATGCCTTAAAACTCATATAAAACTAACCCAACAAATAAATTATATTCGATATGAATCTATTTTATTTTTCTGTTGTGATTTTTGAAAATAATTTGTATTTTACAAATTGTGAATTCTCAGATGGTTTTCAGAAGTATGTGCATAAGATAAGATGTTTTTAACTTTTCAAAACTGGGGTTAAAGTCTACTGATGATTTGGTAAAGCACCAATGAAATGCATATAGACATTGCTTAACCACTAACAAATAAATGTCATTTATACATAATAGTATTGTGACAACAATGTGTCAAATAAAAATTTCATAAAGATTTTTTTGTAATGTTGTTAAGTAAATGATAGCTCTATTCGTTTACCGCAAAATTTGTGCAAATTTGTACTGGATTTTACTGAAATGTGTTCGTTTACACAAAAATTTGCAAAAGAGAGCATGAAATGAGAGCGTAAAATGACAGTTGCTGCAGAGCCTGCAAATTTTTACTCAACAAATTTTGGCAGTAAAATCCAGTAGAAAACAAAAAACATATGATTCAATAGACAAAAATTGAGTTCCGCTATTTTCGATGCAATGAATTTATCGGTTGAAAGCGAACTGGAAATAATTATTCTTGAAAGGTAAAGAAATGAATAGAGCATACTATATCGAGTTTATTTTTGTTATCCATTGCGGAATTTGTGTTTGTTTTATTTACTCTAATGTTTTAGAGATGTAAAGTCAATACATTATATTCGAATACTTCTTACTGCCTATTATTTTATTAACAAGACATGAAATGTACAGCAGTTCATTTAATAAATACATTTCGTAATGAATTAATAATTGATAAAACACATTGCATCAAGTACCAAAAACATTATATACTGGGCAGTCAAAACAAACCATATTTTAACACTCTAAGCTATTTAGTGATCAGCTGTTTTTCCGTTCGCGTACTTTTTTGAGGGTAAAATTTTCAAATTGAACAAAATTTACTCATTATGACGAAGGTGGGATGTAACCTGATCCTCTTTCGCAGTACTCCCCTCTCCCTCTTTGCGACCCAACTGACCCAATAAAAAAAATATGTGTGTGTGTGCAAACCACACACGGTAGAAGTGAAACTTCTGAAAAGTCCCTGATTAAAAAACTTGTAGAAAAGTATTGAAAAAATGAACAGTCGCTTCATGTAAGCTGTATATTTATAACTACATAAAAAAAGAATTAGAATTACTGAAAACAATTCAAATTTTATCATTTTCAATACCCTTCAATGAGTATTTTTATTTAATTTTATTTTCATATTTTTCCGCCAGTATTCACGATTCTTTTCAAATTTAGTTTTTCGCCTAATTGTAAAATTAATTTATCAAAGAGATGAAAATATTGTCGCAAATAAAAATGCATCAACAATCAACACACTTATACTAAAACTTTTTAATACGCATTCGCAAACACATGCATTAAACACATACTAACATAACACGTAGAACGCTCGAACCTAGAGCAAGATATAGATATACTTACTATCCCACTACACAGGAGCATACATATGAACAATGTTTAGTCGACGATAGTGGGGATGCTAAGAAGAGTCGCACAAAGAGAAGACCGAGAACGTCTAATGTGTTCTATCTCATTCCCTCGCCGGCTGAATCTCCTACATTTATGTGTTTGTGTCTCTATGGCAGTGAAGGTAATTACGTTTGCGTTGTTGAGATTACTCTTATCTCTAACATTCCCAGCGAGAGAAATGTACGGTTGCGAGCCCTAATTAATGACCTCTTCATTTCATGTAGAAACATCCTAGTCTACACGATTATTAAATAAATTTTACTTAACTGTTATTGTCTAAATGATGAATAAATATAATTTCAAGTTTACAATAGCCAAATAAAGTCAACATACAGGGGCTCGCAGCTAATTTTATGCAGCAAAAACAGATATTTAATTTTAAAATATATCTCCATTTTTTACCTGAATATTTGGTTAGTTTAAATACAAAAGAAAAATTTTTTCAAAAAGCCTACTCATTAACTCAATTAAAAGCTTAACTCAATTTTCCAAAGAAATTTTCGAAAAGATGTACCTAAATACATTGCTTCCAGCTTATTTCCACCAGCCTCTTTATATATTTATATATATATATATATATATATATATATATATATATATATATATATATACATAAATATATATATATATATATATATATATATATACACATATATATATATATATATATATATATATATATGTATATATATATATATATATATATATATATATATATATATATATATATATATATATATATATAAATATATATATATATATATATATATATATATATATATATATATATATATATACATATATATACATATATATATATATATATATATATATATATATATATATATATAAGTTAACTCAAACAAAGTTAACGAACTCTTTCTCAATAAGTTAATCATAAGTACATATTTTACAATTGACTTAATCAGCGTCTTTCGTCAATTAGGTCAAACAACAATATTTTAAAGTATTTCCCGGAAACTGCAATAGTGCAATTATTGTTAACAATGATATTTTAAGAAATTTTGTAAAATTAGTTTAGATCTGATTTAAATAAAGTGTGGTCGTGCTGAACGAAAAAAAAAATTATTTTTTTTAGAAATCCCATTAAGGAATTTCTTAACTGGCGCCCGAGCAAATAAAGAACGGGTATCCTTTTGTAACAAAAAGTCCTGAAGTAGTACAGTTACAGAGGAGTAAAAAATAACTAAGTCTACCGCGCATTCCTTCTTAAGTTCGCCGTGTAGTTAACGTTAATCCCAAATAAAGTGTAGATTACAAAGAAGCGGAAAAAACGTGCAAAACATATCCAAAGAACAGTATTACCCTGTTAAGGAAGAACATTATTATGAAAGAACTTTGCCGCAAAAGCTTGAGATAAAATATAAAGCGAAACAAAGCTCCAATTAAATAAAAGGGGTTACTAAATGCAAAAGGTGTAAAACATAAAGTATAAACTGTAGAATTAAATAAAAAATTAAATTAAACTGTAAACTGTGGAATTAAATTAAGAAATAAAAATTTAATTAAACTATAAACTGTGGAATTAAATTAAGAAATAAAAAACTAAATTTGACGCTGTGGAACTGAATTGAGAAATAAAAACTGATAAAAATTAAATTAAACTAGAAACTGTGAAGTTACATTGAAATAAAAAAGAAAAGAGGTAGAGTCAGTGAAGAAGTAACCACGAAGCGGAAATTAATTGTGAATGAGAAGCGTCCGAGTAAAAGTGAGAAGCCGACAAGTTAAAGGAAACAACCTGATAGACAACGGTCCTCTAGTAGCAGCAGCAAACGGGAAGCATTACGAGCTAGCCGACTATCAACTCTAACAAATTTTCAGAAGAATTAAGGTAGAAGATAAATAGATTAAAATTAGAGAAAAATTGTATATATTTCTTTGATTATATGAAGAAACAATCTTTGGAAAAAACATATTTAGATTAAATTAAAGCTTAACTTGAATAAATTTAAATAAGTGCCACAATACATTTATTTTGAATTTCTGCGAATTTGAACCATTGTCACAATACATTTATCAAATCTATAAGAATAAATATAACACGACACAAATTTTAGAATTCAAACATGTCGAATCCTGAAAATTTGATACGACCTGCTGTCCTTCCTCAAGGCAGTAACCGTGCGCCTAATGTACAAATTAGTTTAGACGAGCTGAACACATTAATTTCTAACATAGCGGCAGAAGTATTTACACGACAGGGTCCACAAATAATACAAGCAACCCTTAACCCTAACTCAGGACAGAACATAGTCAATGACCAGGCAATAGACGAACAGTATAGGAATAATTTGGGAGATCTTGACAAGATTCCCGACATAGTGAAGTACTTACGCGAATTTTCCGGAGGCCAGAGCGTGTTCTGCAAATATATGACAACACAAAAGGTACACCCAGATACTACGGTATACTGAATACCATTAGAAATAAAATAGTGGGGGAGGCTGATATAGCACTGGAGTCATACAATACTCCGCTTGACTGGACAGCCATTGCAAGGTGCTTATCATTGCACTATGCTGACAAGAGAGACCTAGCCACTCTCGAATATCAGATGACCTCGTTAATACAGGGTAGGTCCTCGATGCAAGATTTCTACCAAAGAGTTTACAAGCATTTGTCATTAATATTAAACAAATTAGGAAGGCTAAATGCATCAAACGAATCTGTATGCTTACTAACTCAGACTCACAGGGATAAAGCCCTTGATACTTTTGTACGTGGATTAAATAGCGATCTTCCGAAGCTCCTTGGTATGAGAGAGAGCCGGTAGATCTCCCTCAAGCTCTGCACCTTTGTTTGAAGCTTGAGAATCGATCAAATTACGCTCACGGTAGTAATCCTGGTAGAAGCGGATATAGCTCCCAAATGCAATCAACACGTAATCACCAGAATTTACATCAAGTTGCTCGTAACCCACAACTTCCTCCTCATTCACGCCCGATGACATTCTTTCCTCAGCTTGCTCATAATCCACAAACTCCTCGCGAAAATTTCCAATTTAACAATCCCCAAAGGTTTATGCCGGATAGGCGCTATGATTTCCACCCACAACCGCCTCCTAGGCCCCAAGGTCCTAGGCCACAACCTGCTTCAGAGCCGATGGAGGTAGAGGAAAGTCTACGCACTAGGAGAATAGACTATATGAATAGGCCAAGGCCAAGTTACAACCGAGAAAGATCTCCGCCATCGGTTAATCAACCACAAAGGAAGATTGCACGGAATTTTTATATAGATTCCGAGTATCAACAATACGAAGCAGATATCGAAAATTTGGACGACCAGGAAGACCAAACTTTAAAGGATGACCTAGACCCGACGCAAGAGCCACCACAACTCGACAACGAATATCTAGAACTTAATGTTATTAATTTTTTAGAATGATGAGCTCTTCTTTGCCATACATAAAGTTCACGACGAGGAGCGGTAAGACCTTAAAAATTTTAGTCGACACAGGATCAGCCAAAAACTATATCCAACCACAATTTGTGAGGAAGCCCCTAGTAAATAAACATATTTTATATGAAAAATCCGTAGCAGGTGATGTGGAGATTAAAGAACATACCTTCGCTAATTTATTCAACCTAAAGAAAAAATTAAATTTTATATAATGCCATCATTAAAATCATTCCATGGTATTTTAGGGAACGAAACGCTAAAGCAGCTCAATGCTGTTATCCATGCAGGCGTGAACTTTATACAAATAGGAAAGGATATCAAAGTAAAAATGAAACAGCGAGCATCTCATTCCCCCCTAAACTCAATAGAAATAAGAGATGAACACTTGACCCCGTCACAAAAAGAAAAATTAAATATGTTGGTAAGAAAATACGCGAAACTTTTTTCGGAACCCGACGAAAGGCTTACCTTTACAACAAAAGTAGTGGGTGAAATACGTACGAACACTGACACACCTATTTATACCAAATTTTATCCTTACCCTATCGCCTTAAAAACGGAAATTGAAAAACAAATAGAGAAACTATTACGAGATGGTATCATTAGACCTTCGCGGTCCCCATACAATTTCCCGGTATAAATTGTAAGCAAGAAGCGCGATTCAGAAGGCAACAAGCAGTATTGAATGGTCGTAGACTATAGGAAACTAAATTCTGCAACCATTTCGGACCGCTATCCCATACCAGAAATAAACGTTGTCACCTCGCAGCTTCGCGAAAACAAAATTTTCACAGTACTTTATCTTAAGAGTGGGTTTCACCAGATACCACTGAAACCAGCTGATTACGAGAAAACCGCCTTTTCTAATTGTAACAGTAAATACGAGTTCACCAGGCTGCCTTTTGGACTCAAAAATGCCCCATCAATTTTTCAGCGAGCCCTCAACGACATCCTCCGAGAACATATTGGAAAGAGATGTTATGTCTATATTGACGATATATTTATCTTCAGTAAGACATAGGACGAGCACATGCGTAATATCGAAGAAGTCTTTAAAACTTTGAAAGACGCCAACTTAAAGGTACAACTTGACAAGTGCAAATTTTTTCACAGTCAAGTTGAGTTCTTAGGATATATAATTTCTGCGGAAGGAATAAGAACAAACCCGGTCAAAGTAGAAGCAATAGCGAATTTTCCAGAACCTAAGACACTAAAGGAACTTCGATCATTTCTAGGCCTGTCGGGATACTACCGACGATTTATAAGAAACTATGCGAAATTAGCCAAGCCCCTGACATCACTCTTAGGAGGGGAAGAAGGAAGAATATCAAAAAGGAAATCTTCCCTTGTTTCAATGAATTTAAATCCAGTAGCTAAAGAAGCATTTAATAGAATAAAGAATACGTTGATATCCGAAGACATAATACTAGCATATCCCGATCTTAGCAAAGAAATGGAAATCACAACTGATGCTTCCAACTTTGCGTTAGGCGCAGTTCTATCGCAGAACAATAAGCCTATTTCTTTCATTTCAAGAACACTAAATAAGGCAGAAGAACACTACGCTGCCAACGAAAAAGAATTTATAGCCATAATATGGGCACTAAGTTCATTCCGAAATTTCTTGTACGGATCAGCAAAGGTGAAGATATACACTGATCACCAGCCCCTCATTTATGCTTTGAGTAACAAGAATAATAACAGCAAAATGAAACGCTGGAAAGCTAGCCTGGAAGAGTACAACTACGAACTCCTGTACAAACCAGGTAAGGCTAACCTTGTCGCTGATGCTCTCTCGAGAATACCACAAGAAACTGATATCCACACACTTTCTATAGCAACAAATAGCGCAGAAACCTCTTCTCACAACTTCATATATCATGTCGACGTCCCCATAAATGCGTTCAAAAACCAAATCTTTCTCAATATCGGTCCTACATCCGATTACAAATTTGAAATTGTTTTCCCCATCTATCACAGGCATACAATAACCCAAACCGAATTTAATACGAATAATTTAGTACAATATTTAAAAAAATATCTGTACCCATCAATCATAAATTGTCTTAAAGCATCCGAATCAACTATAGGAATGATACAAGAAATATTTCTAGACCATTTCCGAAACTATAAGATTAGATTTTCCAACATACAAGTAAGAGATGTTAAAAGCGAACAAGAGCAAGAAGAAATTATCCTAAAAATACATAAGCGCGCTCACAAAAGCGCAAGGGAAAATAAAACACAAATTCTTGAAAATAGCTATTTTACCGCAATGACAAGACAAATCAAAAGCATTATTGAAAAATGCGTTGTATGCAAAGAAAATAAATATGATCGGCATCCAACGAAACCGCAGTTCCCAGGACAGATAGTCCACCTGGATATATGTTTAGTCGGAAAAGACATGGTTCTCACAGCAATTGATAAATTCTCGAAGTATGCTATAGCAAAACCTATACAATCCAAAGCTGCCGAAGACATAAGGCAACCACTAAGGAATATTCTTTATGCATTCATGCCCGAGACCCTCGTGATGGATAATGAGAAGTCCTTCAGCTCAGAATCCATAAAATTTATGATCGAAAATTAATTTGGAATTAGAATTTTTCGAACAGCCCCCTATACTAGCTGTTCTAATGGTCAAATAGAAAGATTTCATTCAACCTTACAAGAAATTTTGTGTTGTTTAAGAACCGAAAAGATACACCGGTCATTTCAAGAACTTTTGGAAAGATCTGTAAACGAGTATAACCAATCGGTTCACACGGTCACAAGAAAAAAACCTATAGAAGCATTTATGGCAGATAGGGAAGAAACCATTAAAAAACTAGTAGAAAAACAGGAAAATGATCTTTCATACCACAATACAAATAGAACACCACCAAAAAAATATGCAGAGGGAGACGTAATTTTCGTAAAAATAAACAAAAGACTAGGAACAAATTATCGGCTAAATACAAAAAAGAAATAGTGGCACAAGATTTCAATACAACAGTAATAATTAAGTCAAAAAGAGTGGTTCATAAAAACAACATCAAGCAATCTTAAAAATCTAAAAGGTACATAAATTTTTTTTAGGACAATATGAAACTGCTAATTACAATCTTTATATGGATACTATTGACGAAAGCACAACAATTGGACGTGCAAGACCTGACCAACAATAATGGTTACATACCTATCTAAACAGGTGAACAGAAGACGATCAGCTACTATGATAAGATTTTTCACTTCATAAACTTGACTGCATATGAGGACACAATGTCGTTGATCTCCGAAAACATAAGAACGTTAAATGCCACCACTTTTGAAGATAAACAACTTATTAGTACAATAAATAAAAAGTTTTTATTACTCAGCACACGAATAAATAACCTCCATATAAATTCTAAATCCAAAAGAGGAGTTTTTAACATTGTAGGAAAAGGACAGTGATGACGAACAGGAAATACGAGAAACCATATCAAAAATACATGATAGTGAACAGGCTACTGACAGAACAATTAATAACTTAACTTTTGTAAACAATATTATGAGCGAACAAATTAATAATATTACGAAACATATACACAAACAACAAGTTCTCATTAGTAGGTACATTACTGATTTTAGATCCCAAACACAAAACAGAATTAAAACACTCGAAGATGAAGTTCAATTCATCCAACACGTATACAGAGTTAACAATGACATACTACTTCTAAACAACCATGTCGAGGACATTGGACGAATAATATTTTCCTGCAAGTTGGGCGTTATTCCCACCGACATTTTGACACAAAAGGAATTAGACTTAATCACAGACTTCGATAGTTATATGTAGTAGCATAAAAATTGTAGTACCCTTTCAAAATAATAAGATCATATTAACATTCCTGATACCCCAATTTTCTTCTAATATTTTGTCAAAAATAAAATTTGAGCCCCTACCAAACATTCAAAATAAATCAATAATATTAAACCAAACAGAAATATTAGCCGATAACAATAACAATATTTATACAGTAAACACTAAAGACAACCTGGAAAAAAATTTAATTATATTTATTAGACAATAAATGCTTATCAAATGTTCTAGATTTTAGAGAGGCTCAATGTGACCTCGAGAAGTCAGAAAAAACCACTGTTACAGAAATTATTCAAGGATTGATTATATTTAAAAATTTTGAAGGGAAAATAACTCATGACTGCAGTAAGTTAAAAATAAAACAAAAAGGAACGTTTATTATCAGATTTGAAAATTGTAAAATTAATGTACTAAATAAAACATATATTAATTCTAATCTAAAAATATATGATACACTTATTTTACCTAATCTAATTACAAAAATAAAAGAAAATAATAATACAAAGCTTAATTTAAAACTTGAAAATTTATACATTAAACAACTGCAGCATGAGGATAACATTAAAATACTAACAAGTAATAATTGAAATACACATGTAATTAGTCTAAGTGCAGATGCGGCAATTTTAATTCTTTTCTTTATAACATTTTTAATAATTTTCAAGGTTAAGCGTTAAGAAACCACAAATAAACACGGGTTACATCCCAAATATAAAAAGTGGACCATTTGTGCAAATTTCAAACCCCCAAATTAATAAATAATCGATTGGGACAATCGATTTAAGAGTGGAAGAGTTAACTCAAACAAAGTTAACAAACTCTTTCTCAATGAGTTAATCATAAGTACATTGTAATGATGGTAGATATAATTGATTTTTGTGTTCCTACCCGTGTTGTTAGCCGGCGCTGATAAACGCCACTGGCTTAAGGTATTTTTATACTTTTCTTTTGCTGTATAGCAAATATCTTTCTTATCTTAGAGCAGATGAATGCTCCTAAGGAAGAAGTTGAAAATGCCAATTTTAGGCTTGACTTCAAATTGATCCTTTATTACAAAAATCATTGTTTATATACTAAAATAACGGGATTAGAATACAACATTCTTAGAATTCCTTAAAACTAAATAAATTTCCAATAGTTTAATTTAGCCTAGCATATTATTTATAATTCCCATGCATAATAACTACATTGGCATGCACGGTAGACTTTAATAGATACTCTACACCCTAACCCTCTAGAAAAAAAATTATTTTTAATTTTTTTTTTTTTTTGTTTTTAAAATTTCTTTAAATTATTATTGTGATATTCTTTAAATGTGTTCCCTAGATCTAGGACAGAGTTCACCCCTTTGTTTTGTATTATCTTATAAGGACCATGGTACGGGGGCTGATATTTTCTTCTATTGTAATTTCTTACTAAAACCATGTCGCCTACGTTCAAATTCAACGGATTTATCTTTTTACTTTGCTCAACACGTTTTGATTTTGTTAACTCTATTAGCTCTTTTGCCTTCTGCAAGGAAAATCTTAGCCTTGCTCTTAATTCCTTGACATATTTATCTATATTATAAACGGGTTTATTATGTAACCATTTATCGTTTGGTAAGATTGGCAATTTTTCAAATATCAACTCGTATGGAGTATAACTGGTATCTATATGAGGTGTTGTATTGTATGCAAAACAGAAATAAGGGATCCAATAGTCCCACTCATCCTGTTTGCAGAAGTTCAAGAGAAACTCGTTAAGTACCCTATGATTTCGTTCTATAGCACCCAGAGTCTCGTGGTGATACGGTGTGCTAAAGTGCTGTTTTATTTCTAAAAGTTTGCATACCTCAGACATTAATTCGTTCACAAATTCGGTACCGTTGTCTGATTTGAGTATTTTGAAATGACCGTATACTAAAATTACATTTTCTACCAGACTTTTTGCAACTGTTTTAGCTTCCTTTGTCTCAATAGGACATGCTATGACGTATTTCGTTAAGTCACACTGCATAGTTAATATATATCTGTATCCATTTGAATATCTAAATGGCCCTACAGTGTCTATTGACACAACTTCAAACCCAGTACTTGGTGTATCTGTTATTACAAGTTTCTCCTTCGTATGTCTTGTTTGCTTGTTAATTTTGCACTCTTTCCAATTCAGTATGTATTTCTTTATCATCTTGCTCATATTTTTCCATATATATCTCTGCTTGAGCTTTAACGTTGTTTTCCTGACACCCAAATGCCCTCCTATAACCGAGTTGTGGTACTCAGCGATGATTTTGTTTTGTAATTTGCTATCGACTATTCTTTCTGGTTCTTTGTAAACTAAAATTTTTAACCTTTCTCTGCTTGTTCTTTTTAGCGCAATGAACATATCTTTAAATTCCCTATATCCAACTATTTCGAATATTTTGTCGCTATCCCTTAACGCAAGTTCCTCTATTTCTAACGATAAAGCTTTCGATAGCAGCTTCTCCAATGACATCTGAGTGCTTATTGGATTATCACCACTTCTAATAACTATTTCTATATCACTTACTATAACCTCAGGTATCTTTAGATTCCTCTCCACTTCGAATCTTATTTTTTTAAGAATCCATCGTCATTTTGGACGATGGATTCTTATGCGAGAACAATGACACTAACGGTCTGTGGTCGGTTACCACATAAAACTTCCTGCCATAAAGGTATGGTCTAAAAAAATTTATGCCCCAATGAATTGCTAATAATTCTTTCTCTATGGTCGGCTTATTTAAGTCATGTTTGGACAACGTTTTGCTGGCATACGATATCGGTAGGTCTGTTCCAATATTGCCTTGTGACAGTACTGCTCCAAGTGCGAAATTAGAAGCATCTGTCGTTAATATAAATGGTTTGTTAAAATCTGGGTACTGCAGAATTGGTGGTGTTATTAACTTTGTTTTCAATGTCTCAAATGAATGTTGACAATTTGCATCCCACCCAAAAGTTTTATTTTTCTTTAGCAGCGAATTTAAATTTTCCGCTATTTTTGCGAAGTCTGGCACGAATCGCCTGTAATAATTACAAAACGCTATGAAACGCCTAACGTCATCAGTATTTTTGGGAACAGGATAACTTTCTATTACCTTATGTTTGGAAGGATCCGTACATACACCTTTTTCGGTAATTAAATGGCCTAAATACACCACCTCTGATTTAAGAAACCTGCATTTACCCGTGTTTAACTTTAAGTTGTATTGCCTTAGCTTTTGAAATACTTTCGATAAGTTATCGTGATGGTGTTGTACACTGCAGCCAAATACGATAATATCATCTACATATAAAAATGCCTCAGCGCTCAAACCACTTAGCGCTATAGTTAACATTCTTTGGAAACTATTGGAGGATATTTTTAATCCAAATGGAAGACGTGTAAATTGAAAATGACCATTTCTGGTTGAAAATGCGGTCAACGGTCTTGAACTCTTATCCAAATTAATTTGGTGAAACGAACTGGTCATATCTAGTGTGGAGAAATATTTTGCTCTCCCTAGCTTATCAAGAACATCCTCTATTTTTGTAAGCGGAAATTTGTCATTCACTATTTTTTCATTTAATTTACGAAAATCGACCACTAGACGCCATTTTTTTGTATCATTTACGGATTTTTTTGGTATTACCAATAATGGTGAATTATACGGACTGACCGAGGGTTCGATAATCTCATTTTTAGTAGCTTGTCTATTTGTTCATTTATTTCCTTCATCTGTGATTCGGGTAGCCTATATGGTTTTATGTATACAGGCGTTGAGTCTGTTGTTTGAATTTGCTGTGTGTAAAAGTTATTCACTGACAACCTTTCGTTATCAAGGTGAAAAATATCACTATACTCAGTAACTAGATTAATTAAAGAATGCCTGGCTTTTTGGTCTGCCGACTCAATATTTAAATCTCTTAGTATTTTCCCTACTCGCTCTTTGTCTTCCCGTCGAACACTAGTGTGGTATTTGTATATATTGTACTCTGACAATTGTTTCGTTTCTAATCTCAACTCATCCAATACTACACCTTCATCATTCGTGTTTAATAATTTTACGTGTTGTATGCCGACAGCTGGTATAATACAGTTTCCTACGTAAATTCCTGAAGTTATTTTTTTGTTTACGACCACACTTTCTTCCTCTGTAACTACATTAACAGGTACTATCGCCTCAGATCTCGCGGGAATAATTATCTTTGCACTGTAAATCCGTTTTGGAGCAATTGGCAATATAAACTCTTCGTTTGCTATACGGAAGGTTATTGTGTACGTCTCAAAATCAATTTTTACACATATGCTTTTCTAAAATATCTCTTCCTATGATTCCATCGGTGCTGATTGGGAAACCATTTTCAACTATATGAAACTGGTGATTCAAAAGTTTATTTCCAAATTGAAGGCTCAAATTCGCTATACCTACACTCTCTATTGTATCTAAAGTGGTACCACTTATTAACGCTATACAATTTCTATTTATCTCTTCTATATCTCCCAACTTACAGATAGATATATCAGCTCCTGTATCTACTAAAAATTTTAAATCTCCTTTTATGGTTTTACACGTTATTGTCACTGAATTGTCAGTGGTAGTTGAAAGTTTGAATATTTTTCGCCCTTCTGGATAACAATTTTTGTTATCCGGCGCTTCTAGTTTCCCTGATTACGACCATTATTATTTCCCCTGTACGAATTGTACCCGCATTATATCTTGACGAACTGTCAACGTTGTAACTATTATTAAAGTTAATATTATTATTTCTGGTTCTACCATTGCTATGAAACCTATTATGTTCTCCACTGTAGTTGCTATTATTACTGCGGATTCTATTGTGGTTATTGTTGTTTGCACGATTGTTGTTGTTATACGAGTTGTGGATGTTGCGCTCATCTGTAAAACTATTATTATTTCTTTGTCTATAAAACTGTCTATTGCCTCTCTGCGAACTGTAATTATGTCCGTTTTCTCGTCTCCAAACTCTGAAAATATTGCTACCACTACTTTGCAAATCCCTTTCTATCGTTAAACATTTTCCGCCGCTTCATTTAACGTCTTAGGAGTACATGCCATTAACGTACTCTTGTACTCGACGTTGACCCCTTTCATAAACACATTCAGAGCCATGCTTTCGGTCATTTTATAAATTGCGCTCTTCGCCTCTTGTGTGGGATTTTCCAATGCTTTTATCTCAAAACTGGTTAATTGTTCAGACAGCAGTGCAACTTTTTCTCTATATGCCACTATGTTCAGACTTGCTTGCCTAACCGTTCCAAATTCAGTTAAAACCTGTTGCAGCGTTCTGGGATTAGGATACGCTTCTGTTAATGACCTTTTCAATTCTTCAAATGTAGTCGGTCTTCTTGAACGTCCCATAACACTCCTAACATGTGACGCGAGCTTAAAATTATAGACATACTTAACGAAAATCTCTCTATCTTCTACTCGCAACATATCATGAAGTAATTCTGTTTGCACTATAAAATCCTCCAGCGCCTCATATGACCCTTTAAAAACTTGTAGGTTTTTTCCTACTACAGATATATCAAAATTCGCCATACCTCTGAAAATATTAGTATCTGCTTTTACTTTAGTTGTTGAGGTATTTTGTTCAATTACTTATGCTTCTTTATAATCTTTGGTGCTTAACTCTTCTACTGTAGAAAACAGTCTTTCATATAAATCGTTAAATTTGAACGCCAGCGACCTGGTTTCTTCTTCTTCTAATAAATCTTCAGAAATTCTATCAACTTCCTTCCTTATGTACCCTAAACGTTTTAATTTTTCTGCTTTAAATTCAGAGGAGTAAACTCTATCCTTACTCTTTCTTAAATTCTTATCTAACTTCTTTAATTCACTATAACCTTCTTTCAATTTTTCCATAGATAATATTAATAAATAAAGAAAACCTTATATGTAACATATATTCTAAAAAAAAAGATGGTAATATTGTTAAAAAAAAATTCTTTTCTGGCAGTGCTTAATTTAATATGGTTTAAATTAAAATTCTTATTGTCACCCTGTGTTTACCAACACTACTTTACTATTTAGTGGCAACCTTTTTTCCAAGCAGCTGGAATTGACAAGTATATTTTTTTTTATCCAGTGCTTCTTTTATCAAACTTGTTTTATCTTCCCTTAAATTTTCTTTTTTTTTCTTAAATCATTTTATTGTAAAATTAGTTTTTAATATTAATTTTAAACTCAGTGTGTGTATAAATAAAAAAAAAAATTTCTCAATTTTTGCGATGCTTCACCATTTCGGCCTCCAATAAATCAATTTGTGCCCAAACTTCACTTGCTCGTTGCCGAGATGGCGGTGGGTCTGCCTCCACAACTGCTCGTAGCGCAGCCAACTTTCTTCTTAGACGCACAATTTTTTCACCTCTTCGGTGCCTTGGCCGTTGTATCTTGGGAATCGTGGTAAGTAACTCGTCTACCTTCTTCTGTTGTCTCCTACGGTACTCCTCTATCGTGATGGGTTTAGGGCCAGCAGTTATCGGGGTAGCTTTATTTATAGGTTTCCCCTTTGTCGTGTCCGCAGGTTGATACTCCTCCGTGGGGATTTTATTGTCCTTCGGATTTGGCAGGATCGCCATGTAATGATGGTAGATATAATTGATTTTTGTGTTCCTACCCGTGTTGTTAGCCGGCGCTGATAAACGCCACTGGCTTAAGGTATTTTTATACTTTTCTTTTGCTGTGTATAGCAAATATCTTTCTTATCTTAGAGCAGATGAATGCTCCTAAGGAAGAAGTTGAAAATGCCGATTTTAGGCTTGACTTCAAATTGATCCTTTATTACAAAAATCATTGTTTATATACTAAAATAACGGGATTAGAATACAACATTCTTGGAACTCCTTAAAACTAAATAAATTTCCAATAGCTTAATTTAGCCTAGCATATTATTTATAATTCCCATGCATAATAACTACATTGGCATGCATGGTAGACTTTAATAGATACTCTACAACATATTTTACAATTGACTTAATCAGCGTCTTTCGTCAATTAGGTCAAACAACAATATTTTAAAGTATTTCCCGGAAACTGCAGTAGTGCAATTATTGTAAAATCACGCCACCTCTAGATTTAGGTCATTTAGTTTAATATAAATTAAGAAATTGTGTAAAATTAGTTTAGTTCTGATTTAAATAAAGTGCGGTCGTGCTGACCGGAAAAAACAAATTATTTTTTTTAGAAATCCCATTAAGGAATTTCTTAACTTACTTTTACGCTCGCAAAATATATGAGCGAGTTAAGGTAGTTAAGGTCATACTAAAATTAATAATAAAGCAATTGATATCGTAACTAACCTTTGTGGGTGCTGTTGGCTGAAGTAGTAGAACACGAGACTATGAAGCGGAGGGTCGTGAGTTCGAGCCCACGCTGATCCATGAAATATTGTGTTGAATTCTTCTAAACAGCATCAGTGCGTGGTTGTGTTAGTTGTTGCCAGCCTGTTTCAGTGATGAAGGCATAGTCACTGATCACTGAACATAATTGGCAGCGACTGACACTATCATGTACTAAAAGCAGAGCAACAGCATCCACCTTCGTCGGCCCTGTAGCAAAACTAGCCGACGAAGTAAAAGGTTGAAATAGCTACAAAAACAACTGTCTATCTTCTCATCTTTCCTAATCTGTCCCCTCAATACTATCCCCTCGTTTTCAGTTCCGGCGTAATGCATTGCATATATAGGGGTCATCCCCTGAGTGCTGGTCCTACTCCTAAAAAAAAATAGTAATAAAGATAAGAAACAAATAATAAATAAGATATATCTATTGTAAGAATATTGTAAACAAAAAATACTGTAAAAAAATGTTGTAAACAAAAGAATACATATTGGGACAGTCCCTTTTGGTCATAAGCAACATATATGTAAACACAAAAAAAGTGGAAAAGAAATAAAGACATGATCAGCTTCGTTAAAGTACAAAATAACAAAACAAAGTTCATCATGTCCAAATGTAGGTACCCTTATCTACATACATTTAGTTTAAGAAATCTATTTTTATTTTTTAGTATTTAAGAAACATATTTGAAAATTTAAGGCAGTTAAGATTTAGCATAAGAACTAAGATTAACTCACCAGAGTTAAAGTATATAAATAAAGTAAAAAGACGCATAGACGTCTAGAAATGATTTATTTTTAATTCAACCAAAAGTGAAAACTTTCATTGGCGATCCTGCCAGGAGTAGCATATTTTTTTTTTACTCTAGAAGCGAACAGATATATCCTTGTCGCAGCAAGGATTCAACAAAAAAAATTTTTTTTCATAAGAAAAAATACAAAACATTTTTTTATACCAACTCTTCATATAGAAGATATAAATTTTTTATATTTAAAACAAAATATATGAAATCCACAAGAAATCATGGAACAAATGATTCAACAACTGGCTAATATACAGTTAGCACTACAAAACCTACAACAGGAGAATGAATCTTTAAGGAATAGATTGGACCAAATTCCAACAAGTTCTTCGACAGCTCAACCAAAAATATTATTGACACCAATGGTAGCGAATTATAATCACCCTAATGAAATAAACTTGGAGATATTTAAAGCATCAACTATTTGTAATGGAACAAAAAATAATTATCGGCTTTGGCGAGAAGACGGAACACGGCTAATGAACAGCATTAACCAACATACCAATTCCAACAAATACGTGGAAGCTTTAACAATAGTAAAATCAAAAATAACGGGGGCAGCAGCTAATATATTACCGAACCACAATACCATATTCAATTGCGAGGCAATCATTAATCGACTGGACTACACATATTGTGACCAGCGCCCATTATACGTCCTGAGGGACGAACTAACCCAGGGGAAATTATCATTATCAGAATTTCACGATAAGGTTAGTAAAGCGCTAACAGTGGTAGCATCAAAAATAGCGATGTCAGGAGATCCACCAGAATCAATTAAATGTATGACGGCACATGCAATGGAATAAACAGTAGTTTTATTCGCTCAACACTCTACGGAAATCCTATCAAGGATTTAGAACATGCCTATGCCGTCGCACAAACCATAGAGCATGATAACAACTACAAAAACCTACACTGTAGTAATAACATAAATCGTGAAGATAACAGAAACAATCAACATAGAAATCCATCATCAAAACACCAACATAGGGGGTACCCACACCAACCTCAACATTTTAGACGGCCATCATATCGCCCATTTAATCAACACCAACATAGTTGGCAACAACAGAATAATCTTCCAAAGACAGAACCAATGGACACCTCTTCAGGGAACACCAGAAACTTCAACAACTACAACAACGCTAGACAGCAGAACAATCCACAGGGATTTCACAGTCAACCCTGGAAAAGAATTTGTGAACAAAGTGGAAATTTTCAACAGACACACAAAATCCAGAAGCTCAACCAGATAAAAACTCAACAAGAAGATAACATTAGTAGCATCACAGAACGAAGTAGTAAGTGCTATAGAAATAAGTCTATTATTAAGAATTTAAACTAATAGATGGGTTGTATAATATTTTTATGAAGGATGAAGAAAGTCAAGAATATAAAATCTTCATGGATTGCAGTGCAAACCACAATTACATAAACAAAAAATTAGAAATTGGTAAAAAAATTAGGACAGCACCTTTGACAATGATATCTATTCGTGGAGAATCAATATTGAATTTCAAACAGAAAATAAAACTATTTAATAAAGAATTAGAATTTCATGAAATTAAAAATGATAATGATTTGATGTTAGGAGTTGAGGGCTTAAAACAATTAGGCACAGTCATAGACATAGAAAAAAATTTGCTTATAGTCCCTGAGAAAGTACAATATATAAACTACTCCATAGGAGATACAATATATGAATTAAAGATAAACGAACTAATGAAACAATATAATAAAATGGGACCGTTACCATTCACAACAACTATAGAAGCTAGTATTAGAACTACAACAAATGAACCAATCTGGACAAAACAATATCCAGGCAATTTTAATGATACAGAGTTCATAAATAAAGAAATAAAAAATTTATTGGAACAAGGTATTATACAAAAAACCTATAGCCCATATAATTCACCAATGTTGACCGTACACAAGAAAGGATTAGACGAAAACGGGAAGCCAAAGCGACAAATGGTTATAGATTTTAGAAAACTTAATGAGCATACTGTAACCGATAGATACATCATACATGATGTCAATGTTACATTACAAAACTTAGGAAACGCCAAATACTTCACCACACTAGATTTAGAATCTGGATTCCACCAGATAAAGATAAAAAAAGAAGATAGAAAAAAACAGGTTTTTGCGTTAACGAAGGCAAGTATGAATTTGTACGTATGCCTTTCGGTTTAAATAACGCCCCATCCATTTTTCAACGTTGTGTAGATGACATACTGAGAGAATTAATAGGAAAATTCGGGTACGTCTACATTGGCGATGTTTTTATTTTTTCATCTTCCCTAGAAGAACATATGAAACACATACACATAGTGTTTAAAGCTTTAAATGGAGCTACTCTTAAAATTTCGAATGAGAAGTCTAAATTTTTTATGACTGAAGTAGAGTATTTAGGTCACATTATTAAACATAATAAAATAACAACAGACCCCGAGAAAATAAAAGCTATTGAGAAATTTACTATTCCCACAACACTTAAGGATTTGTGAGGTTTTCTAGGATTAACTGGTTATTATAGGAGATTTGTACAAAACTATGCACAAATTACGAACCATTAACGCTCCGTTTAATCATTAACGCTCCATTTAAAGCAATACAAAAATTAATTTAGACAACGCAATCATAGAAGCTGTAAATGCATTAAAACTTAAGTTGAAGGAACAGGTGGAATTATTTCAACCCAATTTTGACAAACCTTTTGAACTTACCACAGATGCATCCAACATATGTAGCTATTGGTGCAGTCCTAAGCCAAAATAAAAAGCCAATTTATTTTCTATCCCCTACACTTAGTACAACAGAGCAAAACTACAGCACGAACGAAAAAGAGTTGTTAGCTATAATATGGTCTTTGCAAAAACTTTGAAGTTATATAGCAGATCTCACCATTTTTACAGATCATCAATCACTGAAATATGCCATCTGCGAAAAAAATCAAAACCCTAAATTGAAATGTTGGAAAGCCATAATACGGTGCTAAAATTAAATATAAACCAGTTACTGAAAATGTTGTAGCAGACGACAAGTTATTAATACATCTTCCATAGACATGGTACACTCAGCCGAAAGTTCCCCAAGTAATATAAAAAAAACTGTTACACAGCCATTAAATACATATGGTATACAATTAGAACTCGTACCTACTCCAAATTCTACCGAAACACGAAAAATTTTTCCTAATAGAGTACGCCACACTAATAATAACCTGATAAGTGAATTAAAAAAGATATTGGTCCCAAACCGAATCGCAGCTATTCCTATGAATATAGACGGTTTGTACCAATACGCAGTACTAATTAAAGAAACATTTATTGGTACAAATTTTGTACATGATAGAAACAATCAAGTTCGAATTGTTAAGGAAACACATTTAAGAGCTAATAGAAGCTACGTTAATACAACAAAAGAAATTTTAGAAAAATATTATTGGCCAACCATAAAAAAAGATAGCAAACAATTTAATAATCAATGTTCTGCATGTTTATTTGGACGATAGGAGAGAAACCCAACTAATGAGCCACTCCGAGAATCAGACATACCATCCCAGCCAAGAGAATACATACATGCGGACATTTACTTTAATGATAATAACACGTATCTTGTGACTATAGATAAATTCTCCAAATATATAGTCGCCCAAGAAATAAATACAAATGCAAAACTAGAAGATAAAATGGAACAAATAATTATCAATAATTTTCCCGAATGCAAACGGCTCATGACTGATAATGAAGCAAGTTTCATTACACCAGCATTTAAACAAATGTGCATAAAACATGGAATACAGAAAATAGAAACGCCAGTGCATCGATCAAAAGCAAACGGACAAGTAGAAAGAGCCCATAATTCCATTAGTGAGTTAACACGCATTTTTAAGATACAAAACTCCTCCACAGTAAAAGAAGAAATATTTACAGCTGTTAAGGAATTAAACAACTCAATACATACTGTAACAGGTTACAGACCAAGGCAAATACATTTCGGTACAATAAATTACAGTAAAGAAGAAGTTACAAAAAATTTACGTAAAGCATCAACTAAGGTACTAGAAAGATTGAACACACACGCAAAACATCGAACATTCGAAAAAGGGACCCAAAGTTTGGTATGAATCATAGGTGTTAGAAAGAAAAACCAACCCAGGTTTAAAAAGAAATTGTGGAAGAAGACCGTGGGGACACGATCTTAACTCGAGGAGGAAAAACTGTTCATAAAAACAATATTAAGAACATCAGAATTAAAGAACATGATACAAGTATACCTGATATTAGCCGTGCTGGGAATGTCATTCCAGACACCAGAAGCAATAATTAAAATCAAAAATATAGAAAATCAAAAATATATCTTAACCAAAACAGATGACGTCCTCCTCTTCAATGAATACACATATCTTTTTCACGTCACTAACATAACGAAAATACTTAAACAATATAAACCCACTTCACATGAAGCGATATTAATAAAGAAAATAGAAATATTGGCAAGCCAACTAAACGAACATAAAAGATACACTAGATCCTTGAACTTCCTAGGATCAGCATTAAAATTCATTACGGGAACCCCAGATCATAACAACCTCATCACCACGGAGACAGCTATAAATAAACTAATAACAAATAATGAAAAACAACTTCTAATTAACTCAAGATTCGAGAATCTAATTGCTGCACTTCAATATCAGCCATTAGATAATCACCTCATCATTCAGCAAGTACATGACCAACTACTACTCCTCCTAGTATGACGCTGACATCACTGATCTATGGACTTATTTTTTCGTTTCATCGAGTTTAAAATCACAACGATTCTAAAGAAGTTTCACTTCAACAATTTACACTTATACTAAAAATTAATTTTTAGGTGAAATCTCTCCCTCTCGCCCTTACCAGAGTGACCACGGCAAAATACAGTTTTAACATCCACCAAAAGGAATTGGATTCCATAAATTATATATATATATTCTTGATCAGTGATGAAATCTAAAACGACCTAGAAATGCATATACGTCCGTCTGTGAAAAACACGATATCGGCTATTTTTGAACCCTGCACCCTTAAGTGGGCGTTGAAGTTACATATTATATGAAATAATTGTGTAAATGTTTAACTAATTGTATTTATTAAGCCTACATTCCTTTAATTTAATTTATAAGCTTTTACGACGAAGGTAATTCTCTGATCTTCCCCTGCCCTAGCCCTCCAACTAAATGAAAATAACGGTACAGATATATTTAAAATAAACGGCACAGATATATTTAAAATAAGTCTGTCCCAGCAGGTTAAACATTTTTAACTTATCTTAGTCCCTTTTTTTGCTCCTTGATATAAAATATTAAATTGAATTCAGATTTTATAGCGTAATTGTTCGAAATTTTAATTTAAATCTCAGAAAGACATGATAAATATTCCAAGGCACAAAGGCAAGTCAACATCAGTTTTTGTTATTCAACTTACTCAGCAGAGCAGAACAGCTGTTTTCGAAAGACGCAACCCTTTCATCATAAGTGCAAATGTGTATTGTTTTTGGCACCACTTATTAGGTGGCTTAGTTGAATGTGATAACAGTTCCTATTTACACAAATTTTATTGTGAAAAAGGATACGAGAACTGTATCAACCTGATGTTAACATGTCATTGTTATAACACCCGTGTTACCGTTTGATTATTTTTCTTAATGTCTCATTTTTCTGGGACACCTAATAAGTGGTGACAAACACAATACACATGAGCACTGATGATGAAAGGGTTGCGTCCTTCGAAAACAGTTGTTTTTCTCTGCTGTGTAAGTTGAATAACAAAAACTGATGTTGACTTGCCTTTGTGCCTTGGAATATTTATCATGTCTTTCTGAGATTTAAATTAAAATTTCGAACAATTAGCCTATAATATCTTAATTCAATTTAATATAGCAATATAAAATGTTCGTTAAAATTCTTACTACATAAAATATTAAAGCCTAAATTGGTTTTATGCTGAGGGAAAGGTGTCTCAGTGATGCTACTCCCAACACATTGGGAACGATCGAATTAAAATAAATTTTTTTCTTGTTTACTTAAGCCAAATACTATAAAAATGTAAATTTTAATAAGAATAAAAATAGTTTTTATATACTATATATTTGGAGGATATTGAAGATTCAACCCGGTCGAGTATAATGTTTTCATTTGTTTTAGTTTTATTTTTACAAAAACACATACAGAAAAGGTCTATCTAATTACATCTAATATGAAGGGAAGTGTTTTGATCAGCGTTGCCGTTGAGATACCAAAGTATCACTTTTAACCGTTTTTCATGCCAATGGCACTTTTTATGACCCTTTTTTAATTTATCCCTTTGTATCATTTTAACAAAATGTGTGCCACTTTCTGACCCTTTTTGAAAACGAATTAAAGTTCCAATATTCCTCACGAAAGTTCTCAGACACTTATGTTTTATATATGTGTGTTGAATACATAATCCGTAAATTAGTTTTGTGAGCGTACATATAAAACATTGCATCCGACTGTCATATTCCATGCACACCTACCTATTCTTTTCATATAAAGTTTGACAATTGTGTAAAATGAAATGAGGATCAACTGTGAGTATGCCCTGATTTATGTATGTCTTTCGGCTTAAGGTTTGGCTGTGAAAAGCTCTTATATATATTAAAAATGTATGGACTGTTTTTATAGATTTCCATTTAATTTTGTAGTTTAGCGTGTCAGTCATATTCATATATGTTTATAAATAAATATCATTTAAAATAGAATTGTGACAATATGTCAAATAAAAATTTCGTAACAGTTTAATTTAGATTTTATTTTTCATTTTGCCTTACAAATACTTTTCTTTTTATCCAATGGATTTCTAATTGTGTAGAAAAATAAAATAGATTCATATCGAATATAATTTATTTGTTGGGTTAGTTTTATATGAGTTTCGAAGCCTACTATGCTTTTTCTGATGTGATTTTTGAAAATAGTTTGTAATTTACAAATTGTGAATTCTCAGATGGTTTTCAGAAGTATGTGCATAAGATAAGGGGTTTTCAACTTTTCAAAACTCTGGTTAAAGTCTACTGATGATTTGGTAAAGCACCAATGAAATGCATATGACACTGCTTGACAACCAACAAATAATTTCATTGTTTCGTTTTTGCTTTTTTTAAATTGAAATAAATGTTATATATTTGATAAAAAACTTGACCCTCTTTTACTTTAAAATACCCTTCTTCTTATCCTTTTTTTCTAAAATGCCCTTTTTATGACACTTTTTCGAAATTTTCAACGGCAACCCTGGTTTTGATTAATAGTCATATTACTGCTTAAGTACTGAACCGATCTGAATAAGAGTACACCAGTGCCGAAAAATCAATATCGGCGCATTAGTACGGTCATAAAAAGCATTACCAAAAATGTGTTTGGCTATTGATATTTATGATTAGTATTACTCAACATCAGGAACATGACTTCGGGCTCACTAAAAAGTCGTACGCAGCAATCACAGCTTCCTTCGAAGCTTTATTTTTAATGCGTATGTTTCAAAAAGTTATTTTTCGCAAGTCAGTCATAACAATAATAAGAATAATGTATCAAATTCGAGTCTAGATGTTGGCTCAAAAGTGCATAATAATAGTCGCAAAATAACTAGAGATTTTAAAGAAAAATATATACATACAAATTTTTAGTATATGTAAACTATGTGGTCTTATTTTGCATACAATTCGATGCCTTTGTCTTTCAAAAAATATATTTAAAATTTGTATGTATTAGAAACAAATTTTTGAAAGCATTGAAATTTTTTTTATGACATATATTTTAGTGGCGGGCATTGATTTACATAATTAAGGCTTTTAAAAACTGCTTGTTTCTTCTAAATTTCCCTGATTTTGGATAAGGTTCTTAAATTTAAAAATATTCTTTTGTGCACTTCTTGTAATCGAGCTACAATTTTATTTATTGCCTGTATATGTGTTAAAAATTCACTCATATATTATTATTCGTTGTAATTATTTTAGCTTTTTTGATACTATTTTTATATTATTGTTGCTATTCAAGCATCCAGTAGTCTAACGGTACCAAATTCAACAACTCCTTTTTCCAATCCTCTTAGAGCGAAAACAGTAAACAGGACTGATTACAGTATACGTACATATGAGCATTTGTTTTATTGTAGCTTTGATTTAATATGAAACATGAATTTTGAATTTGTTTTTATTTGCCTGAAAATGGATAACAAGTCGATTTTTCTATTTAATACATATCTAATAATGGAAAGAAATTACAGAAATAACCAATTTAATCGAAGGGCTTTATCAAAAAATCCATTGCACCGAAAATTTACGTGACGTTAATGTTAACGTGGTACCAAATAGCGTCATTTCTCTAGGGTGAATTCAAACTAAATTCTCCTTATTGGTGTGCTCCTTAAAAAAAACTATAAATTTAATTAACATTTTCAATTAGCGAATTCAACACCTTTTCGTTAAGGCGATATATGTTTATACGCAATTGCTTTACAATAAAGTAAATGATGCCATCGATATACATAACTACATACATAGGTATAATACAATTAGATCAACTTAATTTTTTTGTTCACTATAAATTAAATAGTACATACATCTGCAAGAATTAAATAAATTATCGTCATTATTGCAGTTTGTTGCAATTTTTGTTAAGAAATTTTCTCCAGCAACCAATCTAAACATCATTAAGACGAAAACAGAATGATTTTTATGAGCAGTTCTTAAGCCTACGAAAGACAGGCATTCATTTTCCATGCGACTATGGATGTTGAGCGTACATACAAAAATTAACAAAGGATAAAGGTAAGGAGGTATAAAATATATACCACTATCTAAATGTATAGGTATGTGCATATGTATGCATGTTGACAAACATATTGAGAGGCTAAAGGCTTATAAAAAAAGGGTTGTTTGGTTGTAATACAAATATGGTTAGTAGGCAAGTTATGCAATTCCTAATAATAAGATGAGTATAGAAAGAAAACCTTTTAAATTCCGTTCCACCCTCTTGGCACAATCAGCGAAATAAGTCAGCCATCAATGTCGTTTAAAGTAACTCCTGCTTCCATACTGAATATTCAGAGACCGATAATAACATCTGACGGTCAAATGAATACAAGTTTTATGCATCGTTTGAATTGCTCTTCTCATTTTTTTTTAATTTGTGGCTGCTTGGTTGTAGGGATTATTCAAAGGTAGTGGAAAAAGAAGTTGTAGAAGCAGTGGTCTACTCGTACACTTATTCCATCCGTATTCATCTGCATGTTCTTTACAAATTTATATTTAGTATATTTGGTACATGCAAACGAACGATAAGCGTTCGAATTGAGAACATGTCCAAACCAAGCTGTCGGAAACAGCGAAATTTAACTTAACGGAGCTGTACCAAAATATATCCTCAGCGTTGCTTTACGTATTCAAAATTACTTATGGGACTTTCTTCTTCTCCCTCCTGGATTAACACTCTTTAGAAAATGCACACAACTATAGAAGACGTCAGTCAGTCAGGCAAGTAAGCAAGCAGGCAATACTTCTATACATCTGACGTCGCATTAACGTTTTTTCGTTCGTCCTTACAAATCTTAATGTATGGATGTATGAAAGAAACTATGTATGCATGATTGTATGTACATATGTATATTAAGTACAAACTACGTACACATGCAATTAAGTACATAACTACATTATTCGAATAGCAGTGGAAAGGGTTTAATTTCTGGACATTCAATAATGTAGATTTGTTTGTGATGGTAGTTCTTGATTTCACGATGCTTGGCTTGACGACGACTACTTCGATGATTTCCGGAGAACGCTAAGTAGAACCGTAACACCAACAACACACTGTCGCAATCGCAGTACACAAAAGGGAACGAAATGAACAGTTAGATTAAGGCAAGGAAAACACAGCATCTCATGGAATAGAATTGCATATTCGGTACAATAAAGTTAGCTCAATATTGTTTAGTTAGTTTAACAACAATTTTGTACCTTAAATAACAAGTAAAAGTCCTATAATCGGCTGTGCCGAATTATATATACTCTTCACAACCAAACGTCTAGCGTATATACATACATTACCATAGTAACACAACCACTCCTTGGACAGAATTAACCGAAACAATTAGAGGTGTTAAAACTAATGGAGTAATGGAAGATTTCATATGTTTAGAGAAATCTAGAAAAAGGACTGAGAAATTAGGTATTGCGTATTATGGTTTGTTTCCCATTTCCCCCATATCTACGATAAGTGATTCATGTTTTCCAAGTCAAGTTTTATAAAAACCAAAGACAATAAAGAAATATTTTTTAAAGGGCCTTTATAAATTATTGAAATAACTAATAAAATAATCTCCGAATTAATTTTTTTAAGCAAAAGCTAAAGTGTGTGAACGGTGTCCTACGCGGCACGATTTAGATACAAAAAACCCCGTTATTCTCTTTATAAAGCGTACATGCATATTTGTGTATGTATGGCTTCAGATTAATACTGTTTTATTTACTGTTTCACTAAATTTTTCTTTTGTTTTTTTTAGCTTTATTTCCGTAAGAAACACATAAAATAAAGGCATACATATATACATAAATATTTGATTGAATAATACCTTTAAAGTCATATTACTATGTACTAACCTGAAATGAATAAAATTAGCATTGTGCATCTGAGTGCCGAAATATCTTTAAAACCAAATAAATCTTTTTCAAAATGGACGCAGTAGTACAGTGGCAAATGGCATTACCCAGGAAATGAGTTTTTACCAGGGACCGGAAATAAGAGTTATTTTTCAATTTTTGAAGAAATAAATGAACATCGTAGAAAAATTTTAATTACACCATCATGATTTTTAGGCGAAATGCATCCAACATATTGCATGATTTTTAAATTTTTGATTTTTATTTTAACAATCAAAAGTAAGAGTTATTTTTGATATTTATTTTTTTAAATGAAAAATAAGAGTTATTTTTGATTTTTATTTTTTTTAATGAAAAATAAGAGTTATTTTTGATTTTTATTTTTTTAAATGAAAAATAAAAGTTATATTTGATTTTTATATTTTTATATCAATAATAAAAATCAATAAAAAACTCTTATTTATTTGTTGATGCTTGTTATGTATTATAATATGCTGCTTCATTCAAATTTCTATATTAATATAATATATTATGAGACTTATCCATTATCAGCAATAAAAACATGACTGCAATAAGAAATAGCTTATAAGTTTTGGCTGCCATTCAAGTCAGTGTTAAGATGTCGTTTTCAGGTGTTCAATTTTACCATCATAATTGATTTTGAATGTTCCTCAGATAAGTTATATTTTAAATCTCCCAATATTAATCTGAGTGCTGAAAATGACCTTTCTACACTGACTTGAGTGGCAGGTACAGAATGAACAATTAAAGCTAATTTTCGAAGCCATGGAAACACAAACATATTACCTATGTCACGAATTTTGAATTGATTTTTATTATTGATAAAAATCAAAAATAACTTTTATTATTGATATAAAAATATAAAAATCGAAAATAACTTTCATTTTTCATTTAAAAATATAAAAACCAAAAATAACTTTTATTTTTCATTTAAAAATATAAAAATCAAAAATAACTTTTATTTTTCATTTAAAATAATAAATATCAAAAATAACTCTTATTTTCTATCTAAAAATATAAAAATCAAAAATAACTCTTATATCTTGATTTTTTTTGTTAAAAGTCATAACAGTTACGGTTCCTGGTTTTTACTCATTTTAGTTCAAGAATTTTTGTTTATGTATTTTTACTACTAAACACCCAATAAATAAAAAAACTTAATGATGAGTTTATAGATCAATAACAAAACTAACCGATTAAACCAAAACCTCGGCTAGTTAATCGATTAAAGCAAAAGCCCGATTAAATGAATATCATGTTTATTTCTAAAATACAAAATGTGTTTATTTACAACATAAAAAATTACTTGTGTTTATTTACGTTAATAACTATTCTGATTTGTAATACCACCGAAATTCTTTCGAAGCCATCAAATAATGTATAAATAATATATACATAGAAAGAAAATAATTGCTATAGGTTTTACTTTTATATACCGAAAATATTTCCATTGTAGGTACAAATCTGGAAATTTAGTTTCATAACATCAAAATAATTCTTCCTGATTTATAAAATAGGTTTAGTTAACATATAAAAAAATAAAAATACCAAAAAAGAGTGTTAGCTAGTTGCTTTTGTATACCAAAAAAATCAATTCAATTATTTATTTGTATAAATACATAATAAAAAAAAATAACAAAAAAATAATTTGCAGTCATGCAGATTCGAACTTAAGCCCGTTGAAAAATTAACAATTTACATAATATCTGTGTTTATGAAACATCAACAGTTCGACTAAAAGAATTTAAAAATATCAAATAACATTATTTTATACTCCATGTTGGGAAATAATATAATATTTTAAGCAGAAAATTTTCATGAAACATTTTTATGAAAGATTTCGGGGGGTTATATACAAAAAGTTTAATACTGCCGGCAAAACTACGATGGGTGGTACCATCCGTCTTATACCACAAATAACTTGAAATTTTCCAGCTCTGAAAACGTATTTCGGAGTTTGCTGATTTTCAATAGTAACCTATGTAAGATTTCTAGGGGCTTCGGAAAACCGATATCACTCGCAGACAGGCAAACATCGCTTACTCGACTTTACTATTCATAAGGATAGAAAGTACTATATACTTTATGGGGTTGGATACAAATATTGTGGAAATTTCACACCGAATGACAGACCAATATATACCTCTTCACCCTCTTTGGTAAAGGGTATAAAAAAGCACACAGTCACACAAATAAGCCTTGAGAAATCAGACCAGCAATATTCCTTTTGGTCATCTCCTAGTTTTCTTTATTGTATATGTTGTACTTGTTTCAATTCTTGCCGTTTTGTGTTGTCGTTACTATGCTTGTCGTTTAGCTGAACTGCAGTCTACTACTTCTCTACTGTTAGGTTTCTAATCTTTGTTCTTCAAAATTGTTGTTGTTTCAGAATTTTTCGTTTAAATTTCAATATTTTTGTTGTATTTGCATGGCCATCCACCGTCACCTTCGTACTCAGATTATTTGTCCATCTACTCAATCATTTACTCCCTCCTGCTCAGCACATATATACATACATAGGCCGTCTGACAGTTTACTTTAGTTTTGTAGCAATAGTCTAAAGTTGCTTAGTGTTCTTAAAATTTTGAGAATAGCAGACCTTTCCTCTTCCCATCATCATTTGCTTTTAAGATTCCTTTCATACAAACGTAAATAAGTCTCTATGTGCATCTGCATGTGTATATGGTATTCATGTGTATGTTAGAGCATTTATACAAACAGGCATACAACGTTGTTTTCATCTCAATTTCTATAACATCAGCAATCTAACAAAACACTCTTCAAGTTACCCCTTTCCAACTGACCTCAAAGGCAAGTCGATCGATAATTTCCATAGCTGACCACTCTGCCTCTGTCTGTGGATATGGAACGCGACGGACATTTGCTCGAACACACATATACACATTTTTGTCGTTTTAGTGCACATATACCTACACACATGCATATGTATGTACATATGTATTTATCTTCGTCATATGAAAATTTGTACATGTGCGTCCTAATGCCTTCATACCAAGAGCCATTCAAACATTTTCAACATTAGCCTTAGATTTAGATTGAAATGAACGAAGAAGCATAGTAAGGACTTGTGCACATGAAGATGAAGCGAAGACCAAGGAAAAGGATTTCTGGACGGTCGTTGTGAAATGTTGTTTGCATACGACTTGCGAAATGTGAATAGAATTAAGAATATGTATGAGCGTATATGAGTAAGTATGAAGAATGGGAACAGATTGTGCAGTAAGTGGGTAGTTGGAAGGTTTGGGTGCCACTTCGTTGGTTACCACTAAAAATTGTACGTAGTTAGTTTAGTGCCTTCGTTGGGTAGATGTACGTGTGCACATATATTTGTATGTTTACGTATCTGGTGGCTAAGACTGGATGGACAATATGTTTGGCAACGGTATTCGTTTCACACATACATAAATATATATGTACAAGCAACAAACTTATTCAAGTATATGTATATTAAAAGTTATTCGATTGTGTACCTACATGAGTATGTGATAGATGATTTGACTGACCATTAGAACAAGTTCTCCTTACTAAGAATACTGTATTTAAAAGTCATGTGGTGTGGGCTGCTGGATGTTAGCGATTTGGAATTTTCCAAAATTAAAGTGGATGCCGGTACATCATAGTAAAATTCATTTATAGAAATGCTCATATGTACTTTTATGGACATTGAGAATACAAAAATGTATCTATATATGTACATATATACGTCTGTTCATTTACTTTTCTATTACAACCCAGCGGGAAAATGTAAGCAATAGCTTGTCTTGTCTAATTATTGATTCCAGAATTCATTACTCATAGGATTGTAATAAATTATTTTATTGTGTGCTGGGATTGAATCAAGTAATATATCCTATATATTATTTTATATCTCAATATTACGTAGGATCCCATAAAGTATAGTACATATATATATATATATATATATATATATATATATATATATATATATATATATATATATATATATATATATATATGTATTTTCTGGATTTTTATAAGTGTGGTTCTCCCAAGGCCCCAAAAGAGCTAGAGATTTCATTCATGGACTGATGAATTCAAAATGAACCTAAATAGAGCGCTAATAAAACTCAGATATATTCAAAATGCGGTTTCAGGGCTGGTAAGCTTTCAGTTACTTGTGCCCACAAAATTAACTACCGAAAAATAATTATTTCTTGTGTTTTTTTATACCCTCCAAAAAAGAACTGGAGTGTATATTCACATTGTCATTCCGTTTTTAACGCAGCGAAATATCCATCTGAGACCCCATAAAGTATATATACTCTTGATCAGTGATGAAATCTAAGACGATCTGGCCATGTCCGTCCGTAAGCCTGCGGAAATCACGATTCAGTCCAAACGAAAAGATCCGGAAATTTCGTATAAATATATTTTGAAAGATAGCACAGGTTCGTAAATGGGCTGAATTGGGCCAGAGGAGAAAAAGTTCCCCTACGAAGAACTAAAGCAACTTTTAAAAAACAACATAATTTTTAAAGTTTTTTTTTTGTAATGTTGTTAACCAAAGGATATATATATATATATATATATATATATATATATATATATATATATATATATATGTCAAAGAAGGTCCAACTCGCTAAACTTGGAGCCATAAAATAAAAAAAGTTAACTTGTGGCAGAAAGAAATCGAAATTAACAGAGTTGGACAATTTAAATACATTTTGGTACACCAAAGTAACCAAAAAGGTTACAAATATTAGTTTTTGTTAAGTAAAACTCTTTTATACCTCATTAAGAGTTGAATTGAATTTAAAAACTAAACAAATATAAAATTCGCTTTCATGGTTGGTAAATTTATATGTATTTTGATACGTAAAAGTAACTTAAAAGCAACTGACGTTTTTTTCATACTAATTAGAACTATTTAATAATTCAGGAAGTATATAATTTAAAAAAAAGTAAAACCGTTTTATTCGACGTGGACAAATCTTAAATACCCTCCAAATATTTAGTAAGTCCAATTCACCTTGGAGGATACTAAAACTGTATTTTGGCGGAGCCGCTCTGGCAAGGGCTGTGGGGAGACATTTCACCTTTGTCATAAAACTCTAAAAATAAATGTTTGGAATAATTATATACAAAATTTAAATATTTTTTTTGATAGGGTCAATTAGGGGTCAATTAGCTTCGTCATTAAATCTTAAAAAAGTTATTTTTAAGGAATGTAGGCTTAAGTAAAACAATTTGTTAAATTTCTACACTATTTTTGCTTATAATAACTCCCACTAAAGGGCGCGAAGTCCAAAAATTATTATTTTTTATTTTATGGCTCCAAGTTTGACGCGTTGGACCTTCTTTAATATAAAAATATATCATTTGCGTAACAAAATCACAAAGAAACTTTAAAAGTTAAGTTGTTTTTTAGAGGAACTTGGAGGGGACAAGAGCTTTTTGTTGCCCGTTGCTGACTTACCAATTTTATGGAATCACTCTATGACTTCTTTAGATTTTAAATTTGTTTATTGATTTTAGTAGTTTTACTTATTTGTAAAAGATCAAATGATGGATATTCTTTATAACTCGATTGTTACAAGAAGAGTGTCATTTATTAACCAGCATGCCCTTTTTCAACAAAAACGTTTTGTAGTTAGGTACTCAAGTTTGCATTTTTTTTGTATAGTCTTTCAATTAAAGGGAACGCAATAAATATTTTGAGACAAAATATTTAGTTTTTTCTACATAGATTTTAAATGAGTGTCGCGAGTAGCTGTAAATTGCAATTATATGTATACATGTTTGTTTGTTGTATATACTTGAATGCTTAAGACTACTGCATTAATATGGATTTAACTAATATGGGCAAATAATAAAACGCATTACTTCACTCATACCCAGTCGGAAATCCAACATTCTCCCCGCCTTGGAAGCGATGGTTCCAACAGTATTTTGACTTAATTTTCAATTGGAAGTTTACACAACTTTGTTACAGCTCTTTTAAAAATGCCTTCAGCAGTTTTGACTAACACAACTCGCACGTGGCCATCTGTTCCTGGGAATGACTCAATTACTCTGCCAAGCGGCCACTTAAGGGGTGGGGTTGACTCCTCCTTGAGCAAAACTAGATCATCTAGCTGAAGATTGGGTTGAACGGTGTACCATTTTGTTCTTTGCTGCAGACCTTTGAGATATTCATTACGCCAGCGATCCCAAAATTTTTGTTGGATCCATCTCAAAGTATGATATTTTTTTAATGAATCTGAATTGACATCAGTTGTTGACGGCTCCAAAACAGTTTGGAGTGATCGGCCTATTAAAAAGTGCGCTGGTGTTAAAGGTTGTAGGTCATTTGGATCATTGGATAAAGGAGTTAGAGGTCTGCTGTTAATAATAGCCTCAGCTTGGCAGCAAACAGTATGAAGCTCATCGAAGGACAGTATATGTGCACCTATGGCTTTTCGCCGCTTTCCCATAAACCACCGAAATGCGGTGAACGTGGGGGGATAAACTTCCATTGAATGCCTTCCTGTTGGCATTTTTCATAAACAAGAGCGTTGTGTTGATCTGATAAAAAATGTTTCAGCATATCCTTTAATTCTCGATTTGCACCTATAAAATTTGTTGCGTTCTTGGTATGAACCGCTTTAACGCTGCTATAAAGGCATTGGTGGTCAAACTGGGTACTAGTTCAATGTGAACTGCCGTTACAGCGAAGCAGATGAATATTGCAACATATGATATAATAGGTGCTCTCCCACGTAATTGTTGTGCTATGTAAAATGGCCCACAATAGTCGACACCAGCTACTGCGAATGGATTCGACTGACTAACTCTGTCAGTGGGAAGTGCTCCCATTACTTGATGCTCTGTTATGGGCCGAAATCTATAACAAAATACACAATTGTGTATAATTTGTTTGATGGTTTGTTTAGCCTTGAGAATCCAGATGCTGTTACGAAGAATGTTTTTGAGGTTTTGCACACCAGGGGGTCGATTCTGGTTCTGTGAAAACGTGAAATGAAAAGTTTTTTCAGCTTTTCATAGTAATTCTGATTCGCGTACTATGAAAAAACGTAAGGACAATAATGTGTTTTCATAATGGAAAAAACAGGCGGAATGAAACGAAATTTTTTCATATTTGCACATCAATGGTGATTCTGGTTCAATGCAACTGTGTAAACAACTGTCAAAAAGTTTTCATATGAAAAAAAAATTTTCACTTCATTTATTATCGTGATAACAATGGAGAAGATGAAAACGCGCAACAGTTTATGGAAATACCTTTAAAAAAGTGAATTCAACTATTAATACTTTTCATTCAACTTTTAATATTTTTCATTTAACTTTTAATGCTTTTCATTAACTTTTCTATTCTTTTATATGTATGTATATGCATTATATATATATATATATATATATAGATATATATATATATATATATAGATATATATATATATATATATATATATATACATACATATATATGTATATATATATATATATATATATATATATACATATATATACATATATATATATATATATATATATATATATATATACATTTATATATAAATATATATATATATATATATGTATATATATATATATATATATATATATATATATATATATATATGGATATATATATATATATATATATATATATATATATATATATATATATATGGATATATATATATATATATATATATATATATATATATATGTATATGTATATATATATATATATATATATATATATATATATACGAATGTGTATATGTATATAAATTACCATTAACTTTTTATTTATAATCTTTTTATTATTTTTTGTACAATTGTTCTGAAAGAAGTGGATATAATTTTTTTATTTTTATTCATTAATGCGTGCGAGTTTGTTTTTATTTTTTTCATTTGACAATTACTCAGAACCCGAAGTAGAGGTTAAGTTAGCATCGGCGGTTACTAACAATTATTTAGCGGCAGCTTACCTAAACTAATTGCCGTACAAACACATATATATATTAGGGTTGGAATAGTATTATATGGAAATCTTTAGTAACAAGATTTGGATACGCTAGAACCCCTAGTTTTGTGGGGTTTGGCAAAAAAATGCTTGAGCCAAAAAATTAGGAAGGTGGGATGGGGGTAAATGGCTCCTCATCGGGGTCAAAAGTAGGAGAAAACGTGGTAAAATCCACGAAAAACTCAATAACTATCGCTGGGTTGCTCTTAGTGGGGTAAAATGTAAGATGGACTCCTACTAATATTTCCAGCCCTACATTTTTTCTAAACATACCTACCCTTTATCTGCCCTCCTTAAGGGTGTTCCCATACAAAGTGTTATTTTTTTTTTAAATTAGCCATACCGCCCTAACTAGCTCCAGAGTGCTCCTAGAGGGGTCAAACATATGACCGACTCATAATATTTTTGTCAGCCCAACAATCTTTCAGAACATACCTAGCGTCCATCTTCAGTCAGTAGGGTGGCTCCCATACAAAAATTTTAATTAAAAAAATTATTTGAATTATTAAAACATATTTTGTTATTGAATAATGCTTATTATTATGATAATTAATTTTAATCGTTTTTTTTTTATTTAGCGTCATTGACACAAAATTAACGTTATATTTATATGAATTTTTAGTTATTGCATACACACATGCATATAAATACAAGCGCTGCCACATACTTTGCATAAAGTTTATAACTTGATTTACTTTAAAGCCTTAGCATGTGGTAGCACAATTTTCTTTTGATATGAATTAGGGGATTTACAAATTGTTCGCTTTGATTTATCTTATTTTATTGTTATACATATTAAGCCACTTCTAAATGAGTTTTGAAAAGGAAAGTCACACTTTTACGTAGTGAAAAAAATTTACATTCTTTACATTAACAAGTGAACAAGGTAAGTAATTATTAAATAAACATGTGTATATGATACAATTGTATTCCTATAATACTTATAAATTTTAAGAGCAAATATGGCATCAACATCAATGGAAATTGCGAGCAGTTTGAGATCTCATACCGAACTCTTTTTGATTGGACAACCATGCTCGAATATAACGGGGACAAAGTTGCCGTCTAAACAACAAGTGCTTAGACTCTATTTTTATGGCACTGGACAGCGTAAAATAACTGCTGACGAAAGTGCATATTTGGTAACTGACTCTGTCATGATTTTTTGGCGTCAAGCGTTTATTCCAACGAAACACAGGGGCGATGTGAAAAAAAAGGTAAATTCTTTAGTCGCTGAATGGTTAGCAATACAAAAGAATACGTTAAGAGGCGGTGAAACGCAAAGAAAAAAGGAGGCTGAATTTGTCGGGAATTTGGATGATCTTTTTGATATTGCACATGCTAATGCTCTCGAAATGGTAACGAATCCGGAAGATATAGCTTTTTTGCAACTTCAAAGAGAAAAGGGGCGTCCAGGATGCATGGCGGGTATTGACAAGACTCTAGCTAAAAAACAGAAAAGACGAGCGGAACGAAAAAAGCTAGAAGAAGAGCAGAGAAAACGCGCAAAACTTCAAAAGGATGCTTCAATAACGGGTAACTTTTTTTATTACAATACAAATATAATACAATTGTACATCGTAATTATGATATTAACAAGTGCGTGCTGTGTAATTTCAGTTTGCAAGATTTCATCCACTGAATCGAGTGAATCAGATGTTGAGGTCGAAGCGGCCGATGATGGAAAGTTTTCGCCCAAGCCAATACCAAAAAGAGCAAGAGGCAGAATCGAGTGCATTACTCCGGATCTTGTGTCTGTTTTCGACCGATGTAAAACAACAGATATAGCAGCGGTTCGTATATTGATTGCTGCAGCACGAGCTTTTCAACTTGATCCGAGGCTATATATAATCAATCGGAAGTCACTCCGACAAGCCCGCACAAAAAACCGTCAGCAGATTACAGAATTGTTAAAGGAAAACCCACAGGTAAGCTATATGAAATGAAAATTATATTTCTGAACAATGCAGCACGAGTACTTTTTCAGTTGACTGAAACACAATTTTTCAATGTGCACTGGGATGGCAAAATGTTACCAGACTTGCAAGGCAGCGATAAAAAAGTTGATCGACTTCCTGTTATCGTCACATATGATGGAAAGGAGCAGCTCCTGGGCGTGCCAAAGATACCGTCGGGTAAAGGGAAAGGAAAACGTATTGCGGATGCCATTTATGAACTTTTGCTTGAGTGGAAAATCATTGACCGTGTTCAAGCTATTTCATTCGATACCACGTCAACAAATACTGGCCAATTTCAAGGTGCAGCACTCTTGCTGGAGCAACTTCTAGAAAGAGATCTTTTCTATCTACCGTGTAGACATCACATTTATGAACTGCAATTAAAAGAAGTTTTTGAAGCTAAATTCGGTAAAATGTCCGGGCCAGGAGTGCCCATTTTCGCTCGTTTCAAAGGGCAATGGCACCAAATTAAAGATAAACCTTTTAGTTCTGGCATAGAAGATAGCAAGGTTTCAGAGAAAGTACCAATTGAAGTTCAATTAGAGATCAAGTCGTTTTGCTTAGCGCAACTGAAGGAAAAGCAACCTAGAGACGACTATAAAGAGTTTCTTGAAATCATTTTATTGTTTCTTGGTGAAAATACTCCAAACTATCGCTTTAGACCACCAGGAGCCATTAGCCATGCCCGATGGATGGCGAAAGTCATATACTGCTTAAAAATATTTTTATTCCGAAAATATTTCGAACTGAATAAGGAAGAACTAAGTGGAATTCGCGATGTTAGCATTTTCATTGTAACACTTTACGTGAAAGCTTGGTTTAACGCCACAAGGGCAATCGAAGCTCCAAATAATGACTTTAATTTTTTGAAAGCGATTGCTGATTATGCCTTGATTGATGAGGATGTGTCGCAAAGGTTGTGGAAAAGATTCTCTGGACATCTTTGGTACCTCAGCGGAGAAGCTATTTCTCTCGCATTATTTGACAGATATGTCTCCTTCAACACCAAACGTAAAATGGCGAACGCAATTCGTGCATTTGAGAATGAAAAATATAAGAAACACGAAGACAGCGAGGAAGAAGACGATGTGGATGATGCCTTGGAAGAAGAGTACGATAGCAACGTGGACCATTGGGTCAGCAGTGTCAATCAAGATCGTCCAGCACATATTTTTGGTTACAAAGGTGTGAAAAGAATTAGCGTGCAGTCTACACAACAAAATGAACAAATGATTAATAATGATTTAAGCCAATACGTAACACCTGAAACAGCCAAATTTTTCGTGCGCTTCGGATTGTCATTGGACTTTATAGCCACTGACCCAGAAAACTGGGAAGAACGCAAAGATTACCAGCAAGCCACAGAAATATTGCGTAAATTACATGTTGTTAATGACGCTGCCGAAAGAGGAGTAAGGTTAATAGAAGAATACAACAACATATTGTGCCGCAACGAGAAAGAAAAAATTTTTTTGCTTCAAGTTGTCTCTGAAAATAGGAAAAAGTATCCTTCCCATAATAAAAAAGATTTAATTTAATTTTTATAATAATTAACATTATTCAATAACAAAATATGTTTTTATAATTCAAATAATTTTTTTAATTAAAATTTTTGTATGGGAGCCACCCTACTGACTGAAGATGGACGCTAGGTATGTTCTGAAAGATTGTTGGGCTGACAAAAATATTATGAGTCGGTCATATGTTTGACCCCTCTAGGAGCACTCTGGAGCTAGTTAGGGCGGTATGGCTAATTTAAAAAAAAATAACACTTTGTATGGGAACACCCTTAAGGAGGGCAGATAAAGGGTAGGTATGTTTAGAAAAAATGTAGGGCTGGAAATATTAGTAGGAGTCCATCTTACATTTTACCCCACTAAGAGCAACCCAGCGATAGTTATTGAGTTTTTCGTGGATTTTACCACGTTTTCTCCTACTTTTGACCCCGATGAGGAGCCATTTACCCCCATCCCACCCTCCTAATTTTTTGGCTCAAGCATTTTTTTGCCAAAACCCACAAAACTAGGAGTTCTAGCGCATCGAAATCAAAAAGTTGCGCACTATCCCAACCCTAATATATATGTATATATATATATATATATATATATATATATATATATATATATATACATGTATATAGATATATATATATATATATATATATATATGTATGTGTGTGTACATGAGTGTGTTTGCACATGTATATATATATGCACGTATATTTATATATATATATATATATATATATATATATATATATATATATATATATATACATATATATATATATATATATATATATATATATACATATATATATATATATATATATATATATATACATATATATATATATATATATATATATATATATATATACATATATATATATATATATATATATATATATATGTATATATACCTATATATATACATATATATATATATATATATATATATATATATATATATATACATATATATGTATGTATACCTATATATATATATATTTATATGTACGCGAGTTAAATGTGTTATTTATTATTCTTTTTTATAGTAAGAATAAAACACAATATTTTTATTGTTTTATGTTGTCAGCTCTTCAGAGTGACAACTTAATTTATTTAAACCGATCTTAAGACTAATTTTACAAAATATTTAAAATCTAATATAAACTAAGTAACGTCAGTATTTTTATGCTTACGTTACTGTTTAGCAAAATGTGGGAAAATATAAAAGGTGTAACTTGAGGTAAGCAACGTAAGTATTTTATGCTTACGTTGCTGTCTAGCAAAATGTGGGAATAAAACTTTAGGGTTTCCCTACACTTTGCCAGCCATTATAATTATTTTGGGTATCAGGATGTGACTCCTCCACCCTTAGTCTAAAACACTCCTGGGTTTTAGTATGTACATATGTAAGTATAAATTTTTGTAATAATATGATAAGCCATACTTTTCCTTTATTCTTTTTAGTTCAAAATCTTCCGTTTCTGGCTTGTTTCTAATTTTAATTTTGTTTACTATAACATTCTTTCTACTTTTTATTATTACAATTAATATAATTACGAATACAAGCACAAATACTATGTTTATTCCATAGGAAATATTTTTGTGGATTTTCAATTCCTCTATTTCTTTTACATTCTCAAAGTTTCTTAGTTCTATTTGCTTAAAATTAATTGGTGTTATATTAGAAATTGAAAAGTTGTTATTCGGGTAAAAATATTTGTCCTGAAAAGCTATTCTATTATTTTTGAAGATTTGGCTGTTAATTTTCAGTTCGCAATCATAAAAGAAAAGCAAATAATTTTTATTAATCCTTAGCTTTCGATCATTCGATTTCTAAGTCGTTGGCATTTTTTATTAAAATCATATCGTCTTCAAACGTTTCAATTTCGGTTGCATTATTGTACTTAAAATTACAGTTGTTCAACAAAGTGCAGTGTTTACTATGCTTTAAATTTTTGAGATAAACATTCTCCTCATAAGTAAAAACATGGTGTTCAATTTCAATAACATAGCTATTTGGCTCATTAATTTCCATACAATGTTTATTTGGTAAAGGTGTAATCATTTTTAGGTCAGTTTGATTGTAGTCAATTGGAATTTTTATTGCAATAATCAGAATTCCGTCTTTGTAGTTTAAAACGTCAGCTTTCATGGATTTTAATTTAAATAAGTCAATTTCGAATTTATCAATTTCTTCTGATGTTAAGATACTTGGGTGAAAAATGTGATTCTTAGCAGAAGCAATGTTGTCCTGAATATGTTCGATTTTTCCTTTGAGGTAATTGAGTTTGAACATTTGATCTGTATATAGAAGACTTTGAAATATTTCGCTCTGTCTATTATTAAAACTTGCGAAAGCATTTCTAATATTTGATCTGTCCTCTTCTACAGCTGATTTTAAAATTTGGACCGATTCGTTAAACTGTGTGTTTATATAAATTTGCTTATTTACTGCACCTATTGTATTATGACTGTTCTCATCTATTACACTAAGATGCTCAAGGATCTCTTAACGATCATCATCATCCATAACTCCAGCCAGCCACTTATAAGCATGACCAACGAAGTTAAACAGTCCCCTTTTTCTCCTTAGTTCCATCGGAGTGATTGATTTCAATTTAGATTTTATAATTTTTATTTCCGTTTCGATCATTTTCATGTTATCAAGGTATAAATTTTTTATATTATTCTCGACCTGATTTAAAATCTGATATAATTCCTTGGTATCAACTAAGTGCAATACTGTAATCGTTTGGTTTATCACCTCAACTTTCCCTACCTTAATTTGTGCATAACCTGTCTCCTCAGTGATTGGATTAATCTGTAGTGTTGCCTGTGTCTCAGTTGCTAGAATCATCATTACCATTACTATCAGGATCTGCAAATTTAAAAGATTTTTAATATTGACGATAAGAGCGTTTTCTAAAGTTTTTTTTTTATTGTTTTGGGACCTGTTCGTTTCTAAAACGCCTTTTGAGGTTATTAAAACGTTCAAACAAATGCTCAAAGTCAATATCGTCTTCACCATTATTAGGATTCGTTTTGTCTATACCGTCAACTTCATATATTAAAGACCTTTTAACGTTGGATTCATGCACATTTCGCAACCCTTTCTTAATAAACTTTGGTTGTTCTTTGTGCCTTAGGCTTTTATAATTCTTTATAAAGCCTTCTTCTCTGTTTTCTATGTAGTTTTCGCGAGATTTATTTCTTTTTTGGATTATTTTAGTTTTAGCATCTTTTAATCTTTCTTTTATAATGATATGATCAATCAATTTATTTTGTACATCTAGGGGACTGCATTTTATTGCGCTATGGTAAGTACTATTGTAGAATTTTATTGCCTTAAGGATTTGAGTATTTATTGGAAGTTTTTCTTCCAAATTAAGGGCTCTGACTTTTTCTGTGACTGTATTGTTGAATCTTTCAATATCCGAATTGCCGGTATGGCTATTCGGTTTCGTAAAATGATATTGAATTCCCTCTTGATCAAGGTAGCTCCTTACATTGACGTTATTGAATTCATTGTCTAGCACAAATTTAGTAACATTGCCTTTAATGGCTAAAAATGCTCTAATTTTCCTAACCAAAGTTTGACTATTTCTGTCGAGCAAATGGAATGAAATTACGTGTTTTCAGAATTTGTCGATAAAAATTATGAATGAGTGTTTACTGTTTACGTAAGTATCGACGTGAATTATTTCATTTGTGGTGGAAGGGGTTTCAGTTATTTTGAACTTATTTTTTATTGGGTTTCTGTCATATTTAGCTGACGAACAAATGTGACAGTTATTTATTATTTTATGTATCGACAATTTCAAATGTGGATTATATATCCTATGCTTGATACTCTCGTAGGTAGCTATAATACCTGAGTGTCCACTTTCGTATTTATGGAACAACGATATCTGTTTATTGAGTTCATTATCATCCTCAATATCTCTAGCTAAATAAGAACACTTGACTAATTTAAAGTTGTTTCTGTCTGGAAATTCCGCTACCAACTTCAGTTGAACCTTGTAATATTCGTGATCATTTAATTTGGAAAATATCCCTATTTTTCCTTTAGCAACCTCCCTCCTTAAAATATTGGATATGTTATTATTTGCGATGTCGTGTCTGTCTATATAAACTCTTTTATTGCCAAAAACCGTTTCAATGGCTTTCTCTTTAATATCCACTACAATAATTTGAGTTTTAAAACGATTTACTACCGTATCCAATATTGGAATACCATCGTGGAGATCCTCCTCTTGAGAGTGTGCAGTCTCAACATCAAAAGAATCTCCAATATTGCTTGTTTCACCGCAGTCCATCAACTCCTCTGATGTATTTATCTCGTTTCTTTCGACATTGATTCTACTTAGGAAATCTGCTATATATTTGCACTTACCTTTTATATATTCTATCTTAAAATTATATTCGCCTAAGTCAATCAGGTATCTTTGTAGCCTAGGGCTTATATCTTTGCCTGCATATTTATTTATGAGCCACTTCAGTGGTTGATAGTCGCTTTCTAGGTCGAATTCTTTCCCATAAATGTATGGCCTAAAATATTTAACACCCCAAACTATTGCCAACAATTCTTTATCAATTGTTGCATAGTTTGTTTCGTGTTTGTTCAACGTTCGCGAAGCATATGCTACTGGGTGACCATCTTGAGTTAAGACAGCTCCAATTGCGTTATTGCTTGCATCAGTGACGATTTTGAAACGTTTTGAAAAATTTGGGTATCTCAGTATGGGTGAACTCGTTATAAGCTCCTTAAGTTTTTCAAAAGCCACTATATAGCTAGGGTCATTCATATTAATTTTTGTGTTTTTCTGCAAAAACTTGGTCATTGGGTATGCAATTTTGGCATAGTTGTTAATAAATTTTCCATAGAAACCGGTCATTCCTAAATAAGGCCTTAATCTGTTTTTCAGTACTCGGTAGTTTCAAATTTTGTATTATTGAAATTTTGTTAGGATCTGGTTTTATACCATTAGTTGTTAATATGTGACCCAAAAACTGTGTTTCTTTCTTGAGAAAGTCACACTTGTTAATTTGTATCTTTAGCTTAGCCTTCCTTAAGGTTCTAAATATATCCTTTATATTATCGATATGTTCCACCAGAGATAAACTGAATATTAAAATGTCATCCATATACACCACACATGTCTTGTTTATGAAATTTCTTAGCACAGAGTTCATCAATCTCTGAAAGGTTGATGGTGCGTTACGAAGACCAAAAGGCATTCGAATAAATTCGTAATGCCCAAAGGGTGTAGAGAATGCCGTTTTCTTTCGATCTTCCTCCTTAAGGAGTATTTGATGGACACCTTTTGCCAGATCCACAGTCGAAAAATATTGGGCTCTGCCTAATTTATCTAAAATACTGTTAAGGTTAGGTATAGGGTACCTGTCTTCTACTGTAAATTCATTTAGTTTGCGATAGTCTATTACTAATCGCCATTTTTTCTCTCCAGAATTATCGGCTTTTTTGGGCACAATCCATAAAGGACTATTGTATGCAGAATTGCTCTCACGAATAATGTTTTGCTTTAACATATCTTTTATTTGTTTGTTTATTTCGTCTTCATGAATTTGGGGGTATCTGTATATTTTTGAATAAAGTGGTTTGTCAATTGTAGTAACGATTTGATGTTCTATTTGGGTTGTGGCTGAAAGATTATCGCCTTCTACATAAAATAAATCTTTAAACTCAGTAAGAAGATTTTTGATTGCTCTACTTTCCTCTTCATTTAAGTGACAAAAATCAAGTTTGTCTACGATATTTGTTTTTGCAACTGGTTCCAATACACTTATATTCTCATCAAAGAAAGAACAGTACATTTCCTCAAAAAACAATTTTTTGCCTAAAATTTCTATATAACCATGTTCGTTATTTATTCTTGTCTTAAGGGGTACCAAAATTTTTGTCCGATTATACCATCATATTTATTATTGCTGAAATTAATAATTTTCCAACTTAAGGTTCCTTGAGCAGAAAATTCCTTTGGGAAGGGAGTTACAACTTTAAATTTAATTATGTTTGTACCGTTAATCGTTCTGTATTGCACGGGTTTCATTAATTCTTCTATTTGAAAATTTTCTTTCAAAACATGAGGTTTAATAATGCTGGTTGAAGAGCCAGTATCAATTAAAAATCGTATTTTTTGTTTCCCAATAGTGAGTATCACTATCGGTAATTGGATTGGGGAGGCTGTATTAAAAAATTTACTTCTTTTTCCTCTCCATTTCCTATGTCCATATGTGTAGTTTGCTGATCTACACTCATGTGAGAATTCCTTGTCCTGTTCGAACACCTTTCGTTTATTTGATTGTTTTGAAAGTTATCTCTCTCATTATACCTATTAGTCTTATTTTGCCAATTCCCTACATTATTATTCTGACGATATCGCTCCTGTTGATTTCTTCCAAAGTTTCCACTGCTTTGTTCTTGAAAATAATTTCTTTTAGAACTACTCCTTGGCTCATATTGAGAGCTGTTTGTCACAGAATTTCTCCAACTGTTATTAGGGTTTGACTCGGACTTTTGCCGGTTGTAGTTTCGATTAAAATTTTGATGTCCGTTCGTCTTGTTCCTATAGTAATTATTGCTGAAATTTTTATTTGCCTTATGCCTACTGTCAATAGCTCTACTATCGTCTAGCAATCTAAGTTTAGTATATTTGTTTACTATGTCGTTTAATGTCAAAGTTTCATCTAGATGAACTCTGAGTGGTCCATCTATTTTTTCAATTAAGATATTCACTAAGTCCCTGTCTACATTTTCTGAGCTATACAACATAGATTTAGTATCATCTAGTTCATAAATTTCGCTTATTTCATTTTTTGCTAATTCGAAACAATCAAAAAGTTCTCTTAAATTACTCACTTTAAAATCTCATTTGGCTCATTAATTTCCATACAATGTTTATTTGGTAAAGGTGTAATCATTTTTAGGTCAGTTTGATTGTAGTCAATTGGAATTTTTATTGCAATAATCAGAATTCCGTCTTTGTAGTTTAAAACGTCAGCTTTCATGGATTTTAATTTAAATAAGTCAATTTCGAATTTATCAATTTCTTCTGATGTTAAGATACTTGGGTGAAAAATGTGATTCTTAGCAGAAGCAATGTTGTCCTGAATATGTTCGATTTTTCCTTTGAGGTAATTGAGTTTGAACATTTGATCTGTATATAGAAGACTTTGAAATATTTCGCTCTGTCTATTATTAAAACTTGCGAAAGCATTTCTAATATTTGATCTGTCCTCTTCTACAGCTGATTTTAAAATTTGGACCGATTCGTTAAACTGTGTGTTTATATAAATTTGCTTATTTACTGCACCTATTGTATTATGACTGTTCTCATCTATTACACTAAGATGCTCAAGGATCTCTTAACGATCATCATCATCCATAACTCCAGCCAGCCACTTATAAGCATGACCAACGAAGTTAAACAGTCCCCTTTTTCTCCTTAGTTCCATCGGAGTGATTGATTTCAATTTAGATTTTATAATTTTTATTTCCGTTTCGATCATTTTCATGTTATCAAGGTATAAATTTTTTATATTATTCTCGACCTGATTTAAAATCTGATATAATTCCTTGGTATCAACTAAGTGCAATACTGTAATCGTTTGGTTTATCACCTCAACTTTCCCTACCTTAATTTGTGCATAACCTGTCTCCTCAGTGATTGGATTAATCTGTAGTGTTGCCTGTGTCTCAGTTGCTAGAATCATCATTACCATTACTATCAGGATCTGCAAATTTAAAAGATTTTTAATATTGACGATAAGAGCGTTTTCTAAAGTTTTTTTTTTATTGTTTTGGGACCTGTTCGTTTCTAAAACGCCTTTTGAGGTTATTAAAACGTTCAAACAAATGCTCAAAGTCAATATCGTCTTCACCATTATTAGGATTCGTTTTGTCTATACCGTCAACTTCATATATTAAAGACCTTTTAACGTTGGATTCATGCACATTTCGCAACCCTTTCTTAATAAACTTTGGTTGTTCTTTGTGCCTTAGGCTTTTATAATTCTTTATAAAGCCTTCTTCTCTGTTTTCTATGTAGTTTTCGCGAGATTTATTTCTTTTTTGGATTATTTTAGTTTTAGCATCTTTTAATCTTTCTTTTATAATGATATGATCAATCAATTTATTTTGTACATCTAGGGGACTGCATTTTATTGCGCTATGGTAAGTACTATTGTAGAATTTTATTGCCTTAAGGATTTGAGTATTTATTGGAAGTTTTTCTTCCAAATTAAGGGCTCTGACTTTTTCTGTGACTGTATTGTTGAATCTTTCAATATCCGAATTGCCGGTATGGCTATTCGGTTTCGTAAAATGATATTGAATTCCCTCTTGATCAAGGTAGCTCCTTACATTGACGTTATTGAATTCATTGTCTAGCACAAATTTAGTAACATTGCCTTTAATGGCTAAAAATGCTCTAATTTTCCTAACCAAAGTTTGACTATTTCTGTCGAGCAAATGGAATGAAATTACGTGTTTTCAGAATTTGTCGATAAAAATTATGAATGAGTGTTTACTGTTTACGTAAGTATCGACGTGAATTATTTCATTTGTGGTGGAAGGGGTTTCAGTTATTTTGAACTTATTTTTTATTGGGTTTCTGTCATATTTAGCTGACGAACAAATGTGACAGTTATTTATTATTTTATGTATCGACAATTTCAAATGTGGATTATATATCCTATGCTTGATACTCTCGTAGGTAGCTATAATACCTGAGTGTCCACTTTCGTATTTATGGAACAACGATATCTGTTTATTGAGTTCATTATCATCCTCAATATCTCTAGCTAAATAAGAACACTTGACTAATTTAAAGTTGTTTCTGTCTGGAAATTCCGCTACCAACTTCAGTTGAACCTTGTAATATTCGTGATCATTTAATTTGGAAAATATCCCTATTTTTCCTTTAGCAACCTCCCTCCTTAAAATATTGGATATGTTATTATTTGCGATGTCGTGTCTGTCTATATAAACTCTTTTATTGCCAAAAACCGTTTCAATGGCTTTCTCTTTAATATCCACTACAATAATTTGAGTTTTAAAACGATTTACTACCGTATCCAATATTGGAATACCATCGTGGAGATCCTCCTCTTGAGAGTGTGCAGTCTCAACATCAAAAGAATCTCCAATATTGCTTGTTTCACCGCAGTCCATCAACTCCTCTGATGTATTTATCTCGTTTCTTTCGACATTGATTCTACTTAGGAAATCTGCTATATATTTGCACTTACCTTTTATATATTCTATCTTAAAATTATATTCGCCTAAGTCAATCAGGTATCTTTGTAGCCTAGGGCTTATATCTTTGCCTGCATATTTATTTATGAGCCACTTCAGTGGTTGATAGTCGCTTTCTAGGTCGAATTCTTTCCCATAAATGTATGGCCTAAAATATTTAACACCCCAAACTATTGCCAACAATTCTTTATCAATTGTTGCATAGTTTGTTTCGTGTTTGTTCAACGTTCGCGAAGCATATGCTACTGGGTGACCATCTTGAGTTAAGACAGCTCCAATTGCGTTATTGCTTGCATCAGTGACGATTTTGAAACGTTTTGAAAAATTTGGGTATCTCAGTATGGGTGAACTCGTTATAAGCTCCTTAAGTTTTTCAAAAGCCACTATATAGCTAGGGTCATTCATATTAATTTTTGTGTTTTTCTGCAAAAACTTGGTCATTGGGTATGCAATTTTGGCATAGTTGTTAATAAATTTTCCATAGAAACCGGTCATTCCTAAATAAGGCCTTAATCTGTTTTTCAGTACTCGGTAGTTTCAAATTTTGTATTATTGAAATTTTGTTAGGATCTGGTTTTATACCATTAGTTGTTAATATGTGACCCAAAAACTGTGTTTCTTTCTTGAGAAAGTCACACTTGTTAATTTGTATCTTTAGCTTAGCCTTCCTTAAGGTTCTAAATATATCCTTTATATTATCGATATGTTCCACCAGAGATAAACTGAATATTAAAATGTCATCCATATACACCACACATGTCTTGTTTATGAAATTTCTTAGCACAGAGTTCATCAATCTCTGAAAGGTTGATGGTGCGTTACGAAGACCAAAAGGCATTCGAATAAATTCGTAATGCCCAAAGGGTGTAGAGAATGCCGTTTTCTTTCGATCTTCCTCCTTAAGGAGTATTTGATGGACACCTTTTGCCAGATCCACAGTCGAAAAATATTGGGCTCTGCCTAATTTATCTAAAATACTGTTAAGGTTAGGTATAGGGTACCTGTCTTCTACTGTAAATTCATTTAGTTTGCGATAGTCTATTACTAATCGCCATTTTTTCTCTCCAGAATTATCGGCTTTTTTGGGCACAATCCATAAAGGACTATTGTATGCAGAATTGCTCTCACGAATAATGTTTTGCTTTAACATATCTTTTATTTGTTTGTTTATTTCGTCTTCATGAATTTGGGGGTATCTGTATATTTTTGAATAAAGTGGTTTGTCAATTGTAGTAACGATTTGATGTTCTATTTGGGTTGTGGCTGAAAGATTATCGCCTTCTACATAAAATAAATCTTTAAACTCAGTAAGAAGATTTTTGATTGCTCTACTTTCCTCTTCATTTAAGTGACAAAAATCAAGTTTGTCTACGATATTTGTTTTTGCAACTGGTTCCAATACACTTATATTCTCATCAAAGAAAGAACAGTACATTTCCTCAAAAAACAATTTTTTGCCTAAAATTTCTATATAACCATGTTCGTTATTTATTCTTGTCTTAAGGGGTACCAAAATTTTTGTCCGATTATACCATCATATTTATTATTGCTGAAATTAATAATTTTCCAACTTAAGGTTCCTTGAGCAGAAAATTCCTTTGGGAAGGGAGTTACAACTTTAAATTTAATTATGTTTGTACCGTTAATCGTTCTGTATTGCACGGGTTTCATTAATTCTTCTATTTGAAAATTTTCTTTCAAAACATGAGGTTTAATAATGCTGGTTGAAGAGCCAGTATCAATTAAAAATCGTATTTTTTGTTTCCCAATAGTGAGTATCACTATCGGTAATTGGATTGGGGAGGCTGTATTAAAAAATTTACTTCTTTTTCCTCTCCATTTCCTATGTCCATATGTGTAGTTTGCTGATCTACACTCATGTGAGAATTCCTTGTCCTGTTCGAACACCTTTCGTTTATTTGATTGTTTTGAAAGTTATCTCTCTCATTATACCTATTAGTCTTATTTTGCCAATTCCCTACATTATTATTCTGACGATATCGCTCCTGTTGATTTCTTCCAAAGTTTCCACTGCTTTGTTCTTGAAAATAATTTCTTTTAGAACTACTCCTTGGCTCATATTGAGAGCTGTTTGTCACAGAATTTCTCCAACTGTTATTAGGGTTTGACTCGGACTTTTGCCGGTTGTAGTTTCGATTAAAATTTTGATGTCCGTTCGTCTTGTTCCTATAGTAATTATTGCTGAAATTTTTATTTGCCTTATGCCTACTGTCAATAGCTCTACTATCGTCTAGCAATCTAAGTTTAGTATATTTGTTTACTATGTCGTTTAATGTCAAAGTTTCATCTAGATGAACTCTGAGTGGTCCATCTATTTTTTCAATTAAGATATTCACTAAGTCCCTGTCTACATTTTCTGAGCTATACAACATAGATTTAGTATCATCTAGTTCATAAATTTCGCTTATTTCATTTTTTGCTAATTCGAAACAATCAAAAAGTTCTCTTAAATTACTCACTTTAAAATCTCGGCATACGATGCCTTCGGTCTGGCTTGGGCCTTCAACTTTGCTTTTAATTGATCCCATGATATGTCTCCAAGTTGCCTTATATATGTTGCGAAGTCTGCAGTGATTTTTTCGTTTATTATTATCTGGATTCCAAACTTAATTAATGCGGTGTTAGCTCCGCAAAGACCTATTAACATCTCTATGGATTTTATAAATCCATTGATGCTATGGTTGTTATTCAGTGGTCTAATTTGTCGAAACTGCTGAATTATGTCTTTCGGTTCCATTAGGAGATAATTCTGCTGATGAAGCTGCTGTTGGTGTATTTGCTGCTGCTGTTGCATTTGATGTTCTTGATGTAATTGCTGTTGTTGTTGTTGTAGCTGTTCACGTTGTTGCTGCTCTTGCTGTAATTGCTGTTGTTGCTGTTGCAGCTGTTCACGTTGTTGCTGCTCTTGCTGTAATTGCTGTTGTTGTTGTAAAATTTTTTGTTCTTGCAACCGCAGGACCGCCTCTAATTCAGCGATCTTTTCCTGCATTGCCCCGTCGGCTTGATGCAGATCCCAGTTTGCATCAAATCTACTCATCTTTTTTACAGTAACTTTGCCAATATTTGTTTTGTTTAATTTCTTAAAATTTTTAAGTTTCTTCTTTTTTTTTGTATAGAATTTTTCCACTTCTTATTTGCCAACAAACAATTTTTAGTTTTGTTGATCTTTGTTGCTTTTAGTTTTAATAAATTAACAAATTGTTGTGTAAAAAAAAATTATTCTTTCTTAAAAAAAGTTTCTTATCTCACATTAGTATATTTTCTTTTAAAGTTCTCTTTATAATTTTTGTTTATTCACTTTTATACAATTTTCTTTTTTATTCTTGAAATTAATTATTTTTATTTCAATTAATTTAATATTTATCCGAAGTTTTTCACCGACTGCGCCAGTTAAATGTGTTATTTATTATTCTTTTTTATAGTAAGAATAACACACAATATTTTTATTGTTTTATGTTGTCAGCTCTTCAGAGTGACAACTTAATTTATTTAAACCGATCTTAAGACTAATTTTACAAAATATTTAAAATCTAATATAAACTAAATAACGTCAGTATTTTTATGCTTACGTTACTGTTTAGCAAAATGTGGGAAAATATAAAAGGTGTAACTTGAGGTAAGCAACGTAAGTATTTTATGCTTACGTTGCTGTCTAGCAAAATGTGGGAATAAAACTTTAGGGTTTCCCTACACTTTGCCAGCCATTATAATTATTTTGGGTATCAGGATGTGACTCGCGCGTTTGTAACAATGGTTACATATGTTTTATTGTTAAATATGTGTATGAAAATAGCTTCCCTTTGCAATGTATTAATACTAATAGTTGCAATTATACTTAGTGTTTTATATTTTTGTGCTAATATTTGTTTAATAATTACTAAGTTAGACACAAAATGGTTAACATATTCAAAAACTCAACCAACAGTAGATGAACATTAAGGCGGCGGCTCAAGAAATTACAAAATTGTGTATGCGGCCTAACGCCGCACTCGAAACTTTTAAACTTCGCCCTCTGTAAGTGACATTGAAAGTTATATAGCATGGTTACAGTATTTTCATGGATACAACTGGAATGAAACAGTTTTTCATAACATGAACGGGAATCGCATTTTGTGTAAATGTGAAAAGTGTTATGAAAAGTTGTTATGAAAACGAATATGAAAAGTTTTTTTTCATTTCACGTTTTCACAGAACCAGAATTGACCCCCAGCATGCAAATTTTTGTGATAGTAATAACGAATAATAGTGTGAACAAATACATGCGATGAGGGCAGCTCTATGGGGTGCAAACCGAGAGGCATAGCCAAATATTCTTAACATTTTTGGATAGTTGTTTATGTATTTTAAGTTATTTAAAATATCAACTTTGTATGTGCTCGTTTTTGCTGCAACTAAAGAAACTTGACGCATTTCGCAGTGCGCTTCATCGGGTGTTGCGTATTGTTTACTTGGCCATACACATTCGTCTTTCAGCAGAAATTCCTGTCCATGAAACCACAACTTGTTATTGATTATGCTATTTGCTAAAACCCCACGCGATAAAATGTCAGCAGGATTTAGTTGTGAAGGAACATGCTGCCAATTTGATGCTGCTAAATTTTGTTTAATTTTTTCCACACGGTTTTTGATATATGGTTTCCATCTTGTTGAGTCTCCAGCTATCCAGCACAAAGTTATTGTGGAATCAGACCAGCACGTAATGTTCTGAGGTGGGCAAGGCAAGATTTTAAGTACGGTCTCTAAAAGTTGAGTTAGCAGCAAAGCTGCGCATAATTCTAGCCGAGGTAGACTGACGGACTTCATGGGAGCAACACCTGATTTGGCGCATAGCAACGAGAAGCACTTTTCATTGATTTTGGATGATACTGCATATACACATGCCCCATAGGCCTTGGAACATGCATCTGCAAATGCGTGAATATTAATATTGGCGTGAAAAGTTACGTACCTTCGTATTTGTATTGTTGTGATCATCTGTAACTGAGTTTTAATCTCGTTCCACTCTGTCATTATGTTTTGTGGCACAGATTCATCCCAGTGAAGCTTAAGCGACCAAATGCGTTGTAGCAACAGCTTACAGCTAACTATTATTGTATTTACGAGCCCAAGTGTGTCAAACAATTTTGCTGTGTGTTAAAGTATAATTCTTTTGGTGACCTTATTAGCAGGAAGTAACTGAAGTTGTCTTCTTTGGGTAACCATTTGAGGCCAAGCGTTTTGATGTATTCTGAGTTATCAACCTTGATAATTTCTTCACGTTCAGAAATTGGTATACCGTCTAATATTTGTTCATCATTAGCAGCAAACTTTCTTAGAGGAAAACCGCCACTCTTCAATAATTCTGTGACTTGATGTCTAATGTTAATGATTTCTTCGATATTGCTACCGCCTCTCATTAGATTGTCAACGTAGAAATCGCGGGACGTTATTTTGGACCCAATTGGATACGACGATTGTCCTTCTTGTGCTAACGTTTGCAGGCACTTAACCGCTAAATATAGGGCGCTACTGGTGCCATACGTGACCGTTTTTAACACATATGTTGATAAATTACCACTTATTTTATCGCGCCAAATAATGCTCTGCCAATGCATATCGCTTTCATTAACTAACACTTGCGTGTACATCTTAGCTATGTCGGCTACAAGCACAAATTTGTGTAATCGAAACCTTAGTAGAATGAAAAAGATGTCTTCCTGTAAGGTAGGTCCTACACGTAAAATATTGTTTAACGCTAAGCCATTGGACGTTCTACATGAACCATCAAATACCACTCGTAACTTGGTCGTGGAACTATCTGGTTGAGTTGATATTGGACGCTGCTTTCTCCATATGTGCTAGAGCGATATATTCCTCAATAAATTCAATATACTCCCTTTTAATGTTTTGATTTGCTGTCAACCTTTTTTCTAACGAAAAATATATTTTTGTAGCAATTTCAGCTGACGACCCAAGTTCCATTGGATTTTTCTTAAATGGCAGCCTAACTATAAACTTGTTTGTATGTGGGCACCTTAATGTTGTGTTTTCAAAGAACCGTTCACATTCTTCTTCTTCAGCCGTTTGAATCGGTTCGTGACTAGGCTCTTCAATTTTCCAAAACCGTTCTTGAATGGTATCTAAGTTCGACTCAGTTGAATAATTTAAGTAATTATAGATTGGTCTCACTGTGTTAACAAGGCAATTAATTGTAAACGGACTGGTTGATGATTCGATTTTATTTCTTGGTTTGTTCAACGATGTTGTTTGTGTTGAATTCAGCAGCGAAGTCTGTGAAGTGCCTTTAGTCGAGACAGTAGAACCTGTGACGTTCAATCCTAATGTGGTTTTTTGTAGAATTGGCATACCTTTGGTTTTAATCTGCCCAACCATCAACAAATCATGAAATAACTCAGCGCCTATAAGCAAGTCTATGGGTCCAGGTACATCAAAGTATTGATCAGCTAGTGTGATATTGGCTGGTATATTGTAATTTGAAGTTTCCAAACGTGACTGCGGTTGGTACGAAGTGATGGATGGGATAACGACGGCTGTAATAAAGGCTGAGTAACTATTTGTAGAAGATTTTAGCACCAGCGAGCAACTGTTGAAAGCTTCATGGGTATTGCATGCGATGCCGGTAATTTCAATATTTACTTTTTTACGAGATACACGTAAATGTTGTGCAATTTTGGTTGTCACAAAATGTAGTTGGGATCCAGAATCCAATAGTGCGCGAATTATGATGGACCGTCCATTGGGCGCTTGTAGTTGTACCCTGGCAGTTCCCAAAATAACTGGGTTTTTAGATGTAGATGCTTGTAAGGTACATGGAGGTTCTGTGCGGTCAGGCAATGTTAACGAGGGCTGATTAGGGCCAGCGAGTGATGATTGATATGCCTCATCTTTATGTAGAAGCGTGTGGTGAGCAGACTTGCAGCGAGTAGTTGTTGTTGGTTAGCCGCCCATGCGGTACAATTATTGATTTTTGCGTATTTGCTTTATTCACGATTTCTAATGTTTCACATCGTTTTTCTAAGAAGGTTGAAAGATCACTCCATGTTGGACGTACAAGTTCTTGCGAAAACGACTCGTTTGCATATTTACTGGCCACTTCTTCCTCCCATTTAGCTTGAGTTTCTGAATCAAGTTTGGATGTTAAAAGGTACAAAATAATTCCATATGATATTTGGGGTTCTGAAGCAATGGACGTTAATGCTCGAAGATTGGCATTAACTGAATCAATAAGGTTTCTTAAACTTAAGACATTTGGTTTTGACCATTCTTTGATGTTAAACAACTTTTCTATGTGAGCCTGAAAAATCTGCCCCTTATTGCCATACCTTGATTTTAACAGTTCCAACGCTTGCTTATAGTTTTCTGGTGTGATGTCTAATGATTGAATAAGCTTAGCTGCATTATCAGTCAGGCAAGATCGCAGATACTGAAATTTAGAAATAGTTGACAGACCCGGATTGTCATCGACCAATATACAAAACATATTATAAAATTCAGTCCAATCATTTTGACTTCCGTCAAACTTGGTTAATTGTAATGTTGGGAGATGAGGCCTCGATGATTGTTGCACGAAGGTGGTTTCATGTTGTGTGCTGGTCATACCAGGTTCACTAGTTCTATGGGTGGACAAACGCTCCAAAATGTGAGATTTTAATTTGAAATAAGCGTCTTCAAAGTCAAATCGGTGATTCGTTTCAAATTGTGACTCATCAAGCGCTTCAAGCTGGTCTTGAATTTTCTCGAACGCTTCAAAATGTCGCTCTAGCAGCGACAGCTTTACTTCTAATTGATGAAATGCATAATTGCTGTAGTTTAAAACATCACCGGCTTCTTGTTGTACTCGTTGTAGGAGCCTATTGCGTTGTGATTCCTTGGTGTGAATGACTCCATCATTCGCAGTAGATACCGGAGTGTGCACAAGCGAACGTTCTTCGTCAGCCATTTTGTTGCGATATTTGTAATGAAATTCCGGATTAACTATATAATCCGCCGAATTAACTATATAAATCCGGCTCGAAGGACCTTTGGAGGGGACAAGAGCTTTTTCTTGCCCGTTGCTGACTTAGCAATTTTATGGAATCACTCTATGACTTCTTTAGATTTTAAATTTGTTTATTGATTTTAGTAGTTTTTACTAACTTATTTGTAAAAGATCAAATGATGGATATTCTTTATAACTCGATTGTTACAAGAAGTTGGTTGTCCAAAAGGTTTTAGAAGAGTGTCATTTATTAACCAGCATGCCCTTTTTCAACAAAAACGTTTTGTAGTTAGGTACTCAAGTTTGCATTTTTTGTTTGCATAGTCTTTCAATTAGTGTCGCATTAAAACTGTTAATGTTGGTCAAAGGGAACGCAATAAATATTTTGAGACAAAATATTTAGTTTTTTCTACATAGATTTTAAATGAGTGTCGCGAGTAGCTGTAAATTGCAATTATATGTATACATGTTTGTTTGTTGTGTATACTTGAATGCTTAAGACTACTGCATTAATATGGATTTAACTAATATGGGCAAATAATAAAACGCATTACTTCACTCATACCCTGCCGGAAATCCAACAGAACTTTTTTGCCTATTGCCCTATTTAGCCCATCTCCGAACTTAACCTGTACTATCCTTCAAGATATATTTATACCAAATTTTAAGAGTCTAGCTCTTTTCGGTTGGACTGAATCGTGATATCTACAGACGGACGGACATGCTCAGATCGTTTTAGATTTCATCACTGATCAAGATATATACACTTTATGGGGTCTCAGATGGATATTTGTCTGTGTTACAAACGAAATGACAAAGTATAAAAGAATAAAATTTCGATTCCATAGTTTGACAGTTGAAATATTTTGTTTTACATAAAAGTAATAAAATGGATTACCTATTTTAGTTTTCTTGTGCTTGAAAACTATTTTATATTCTTGGAAAATTAAAATTGGTAATAAAATTCGAAAATAATAAAAAAGCGGATTGCACGGTTGGACAATTAAAATTTATTTGTTGGTACAAAAAAGTAACCAAATAGTTATCTAATTTTGGTTTTTAGTGAGTTAAATCTATTTTATACTTCAGGAAGTATAGAATTGGTATTGAAAATATAAAAAAAACGATTACAGGGTTGGACAATTTAATTTTTGTTTTACCACATATAAAAGTAACAAATTGAAAAAAATTTTTCATATAACGTATAAATTAAACATCTATCTTGTTTTTATAGAAGTTAAATTAGAAATCAGAAAAGCAAAAAATATAGCTTAAGAGCTGTAATATGTTAAATTTGTTGATACATTAAAGTAACTAAATAATACAAATTCGATACTTTTGTAATAAACATATTTTCCATTTTAGAAATAAATCAGTATTGAAAACAAGAAAGAGACGTCCATCGGTGAAGGGTACATAAAATTCGGCACAATTGCATATAGTACTTTTTTACTTGTTTTTTAGTTACATATGTAATCAATTCGTTATTTAATGGGTATCTATTAACTAGAGGGAAAGAAGAAATTTGTTGAAATTGTCCTGAAAAATTATAAAAACTCGTATAAGTATTTATGAATACATAATATCTACCCCAATATTCGGAAAAATTCAACATATTAGTATAAAACGGTGTAGTTTTTCTTATTGTTCTTGTCAATTAATTAAATGACGAATTGTTTTTTACATTGCAGTGATGCAACAACATGATCAGTCATGAAACGATGTGATCATTTCTTTATTTATTAATGAGTTACCTTTACAATTAAAATTATAAAATAACTATATAACCAGAGAATTTCAGCATCGTTGGCCTTTAGCTCAATTACATGATATGATATGTATATCTACAATAATAGTAATATATAAAAACTTTATATGTATATACATGTACTAAATTAATCATATTATTTATTTTTAAGAACTGTGTAATACTTTGCATGTTGTCTATTGTTGGATTAGATAAATACTCTTTGGGGCTGTAATTTAGGAAGATTTGCTGACGCGATATTGAAAATTTAGGACAAGATATCAGGATGTGATTTAAATTATTTGAGTACGGAATGTCGCCATTACATAAATTTTTGATCGTTTGGTTCATTAGGTGGATATGAAAAAATTTTGAATGACCTAAGCGGAGTATAGTAATTTTTATTTGTTCGATTCTAGATAGCTTTTCGGAATCGGTTTGTAAGTAGTCCGCTAATGAAATATTCGAACTATTAATATCTTTGTACCAGGTCGATGTTGACAATGTAGTTTTGTTCTCCAGGACAAAATGTTTAATTATGAATTTTGCGATATCCTTATTATTATGATTGGAGGTTGTTATCAAAGAGCTAACAAGAGTATTTTTGGCAGCAATATCTGCTGATGTCGTTTCCCGCATGACCATGAATCCACAGTAGTTGAATCTTTGGATATACGCCAGTCAGAGTGTCTCTAATTAATGAGGGGTAACGAGATAACGAATCTGTGCATATAATGAAATTGCCTTATTGTTTTTGACAAAATTGATGGCTTCAAATACTGCAATAATTTCTGCAGAAAAAATAGAGGTATAGTTAGGTCAAAGTGATGACTTAATTATTCTTTCTTCAGACACAATACTATAACCTACCAAAACTTTATATTTCGATCCGACAGCAAAAATGAAGTTACCATATTCAAATCGTCGCACTGTGGGGTTTTTGATACCAAAAATGGGAATTAATTGGAAAATTTAATTTAGGAGAACCGAATAAATTTTTGTAGTCGGTAAAAGTACACAACATTCCACATCACTAGTGCAAACATTTTGTTTTTGACAACTACCGTTATGTCACTATACAATTTTAAAGTTTGAGTTATTTGACGTTTTCTTCGCGTGCAATATAAATTTCAACTTTTGGTGTCTTAAAAATTAGTTTTGGGTGTTTTCCAAAGTGATAATTAAAAATATTTTAATTGAACCTTCAACCTCAGGTTAGTAAGATTAATTTATGTGTTTTGTTTTTATGTGTAATTTGAGTTATTATTTTTAATTAATTTTCACGCGTAAGCCTATAAATTAGTGAATTTCGGGAAATATGTCTATAAATAGTTGTGAATAAAGCCAAATTAAGAAAAAAGCATTTTGTTTCTAAAAATTTAAACGCTTTTGAAAATATGTATGAAAAATTTGTCTGCACTTTTTTGCACATTTTGAAATAAAATTCAAATGTATTGTTGCACCTACATATAAAAAACCAACTTTTTATAAAAAGCAATACAAACATTAGTGTTATTATTGCTTTTGTTTTCATGAGAGCTTGGGTTTAATTATTAAATTAGACTAGATAAAAACATATTAAAAGAAGAAAGGGAAAACAATAAAAATTTTAAACAATAATAGCAACAAAACCAATAAGTAACCTAAGCTAATATTACAAAATTGGATGCAAAATTGGTAAGACAACTGCATTCAATTATGGTTACCATTTCTAGTGGTTTTCAAATAAAGACTAATGCGTTTCAAGATTTCTTATTCCTGGTATTATATGTCCTCAACTATCCATAAGTTTTTAATCCATGGACCAGAAATAGTAAAACACGCTTTACTACCAATTGTACAGTTGACGGAAGAAGCACAGGAAGCTCGAAACATAGATTTAAAAAGTTTTACGCAGCATTTTTCGCGAAAATGTTCTGGAGAAATATCAAATGAAAATATATTTAAAAGATTATTAGTTACTTCAGATCCTGTAATATTACATATTAGAAAATGTAAAGAGAAAAAAACACATAATTTTCCTATGGAAGCAATTCAATTCTTAATATTTGATTCAAGTCTCAATAGTGAAGCAAATGCCAGTGATGATGATAATGATATTTATACCAATTATACAGATGATGATGGTTATTGATAAATATTAGATACGTAATAGAGCTGTTCAAATATGTATTTGTATTCCCTTTTTAACCTACTGCCAATAAACTTGCATTAAATAATGAACTAATTATATTAAAAAAATAATAATAATAGTTTGAAGCCTCTTACTATCATAAGTTTCTAGATAGCGGATTTTTTAATATTATTTTGTATGGGGAGTACTCCTTCCCGCAGTCCTATTCCGCCAATTTTTTTGCCCAACTTCGAAAATCGCTCTCTTTAATTGATATTGACCAAAAAAATCTAAAATTATAAACAGGGAAAGTCACCACGAATTAATTCCCATTTTAGCCATCGAAAACCCCACTGTGCGTCGCTTTAACTCATTAAACAATTGAATTCTAACTGTGATGTATTTTCTTTGTTGTGCTTTGCAAGAGACATGTTTATGGTATCTTTTTGAGATTCCATGGTGGTATTGCTTTAATTCTTGAATGGTTTTTGTAACAAAGACGCAGTTGTAACATCTTGCAGTTTTCCATTACCCTCTGTAGTGTGGAGCTAACCTTATAAGTCCTTTTCGTATTCATTAGAGTTTTAAAAAAATTTTCTATTGGAGGATTGTTGTGGATTTAAATAATTTAGTTGTTGCTATATTTCTTGAGATTCTAATGGCAAAATATTTGATTCTGCGATCATGTTGTTGAAGGCTCCTAAAGAAAATCTTATAGCAGCATTAATGATACTTTTTAATTTTCTTAACAACGAAATGGTTGTGAAACCAAAAAAAGGTAGTGCATAAGCAATTTTTGCTAAAATTATTGATTTTCTTATTGAAATTAGTGTAATTATACTACAATTAAATTTTTTGCTATCTAAGCATTTAATAACATTAAGTTGACGAGATAACGACGATGCAAGGTTTTCCACATGTGTTTAACGACTATTAAAGTATATACCTAAACTTTTGTGCTCCTTGACTTCATGCAGTTGAAAATGATCAATTTGTAGTGTGAGATTACACTGCTTCTTCCTACAAAAATGGATATATTTACATTTTGAGGTTGATAGAATAGGTCCGGAATAATTACACCATTCGATAGTAGATTGGAAGAGACTTCTTTATTTTTATTTTCACTGCAAAAGCAGTGAATTTAGTTTCTTTATGCACAGATATTACTTTGCATAACCTGTCATATGCTATCACAAATAATATTACCGAGAGAGGGGACCCTTGCGGTATGCCATTATGTAATGAATAAATACAAGAATAGTTTGCACCAACCCTGCAAATGACCAAATTCGTCATAAAATTTATAATACATCTAATTACATTTGGGCCAATTTTCCATGTTATCAACTGATCTATAACACTGTGATACACCAAAATTATTCAGGGGTTCTGATGTACCAATGCTGTTTTGTTGGAGTCCATGGAGAACGAAAATACCTTTGGTGATTTTATAATGATAAATGTAGAGAAAAATGGGGCTTCTTCGATTTTCAATTATAAACTTGCATAACTGCTTTTTTGCACAACGAATTTCTATTATTTTTCCTTTCTTTAGAAGGATCGAATATTATCTTTCAAACAAGACATATTTTTTTCGGTTAACAATTGGCTAACTTACAGTGATTGAAGTGTGAGAAAAAACGCATTAAAAGACAACAATTTTTTTTCCTCTGGGTCTAAGCCGCTTAGACGATATAAAACAATATATGTATTTATTAGTATGAAAATGGAAATTAAATAAGCTTTCGAAAATGAGTAATAACAATAAAATCGGTTAAAAAATAGATGACTTACGCAATTTTTTGTGTCTTAACTCTTTTGTTCTTTATTTAGAAATTGCTTAAAATAAATAACTTATGCAATTTTTTGCATGCAAATATTTTCTGATAACCCACTAACAACAAACATGGTTTAGCGTAAAAATAAATTCTAATTAGCCCATTAATAGTCATTGTACCTGTTTGAGTACAGAAAAGTGAATGTTTAAAAAAAGTATTTCATACATTAAAAAATACCATAGCAATTAAGCCATTTTACCTGCTTGTTTTTAATGACCCTTATAAATGAATTAAAAACGGTACCAAAAACTCAGTATAAAAGGACCGCAGTTGCGAAACTGCAACAGTATAATTTCTGTAAGTGAACAATAAGCATCGGAGTAATTTTGGTGGAAAAAGTAGTGGTATTTAATAAACTTGTTATTAATAAGTGAAGACTTTGTATTCTTATTATTAACATCGAAAATATAACTATATTACATAAAGATGTGTAGTAAAAGAAACAAAATTTTCTTGTATATGTAGATTGTTTGTAGATAAAAGACATAAAATAGATGTGTCGGTAAATAAGCATATTATTCCACTTTATGAAGAATATTCTAGTCGTCCCTTAGTACAGGGGAAATGGTATAATCTACTACTAATTGATATTTCTGTTTAACGGAAACAAGAGGATATCATTTCAATATAAGACAACATACGAGTATTAAATACGCAAATGTTGATAGTGTAATTAAGACTGTATCGCATAAGGAAAACGACGCTGTTACGAAATTTGTTAAAGGAGTATCACCAGATTTAACTGAGTTTGAATCATCTCCAAGCCATGTTGTAATTTCCGAATCAGAATATGCTCCTTCTGAAGGCGAATTTAAAAAGCAACACTATCTTCCAAGGGGAATTTCATGTTCTCATGTTCTAAATGCCATAGGTAACACTACACATAAGTGGCTAATTGTGGCTGATTTGAAAGTACTAACAATTTTGAATGGCTTGCAAGGTGGTAACACAAAGTATCCCTGCTATTTTTGTGAATGGGGCAGCCGATACTCTTCTAAACATTACATACAGAGACTGGAAACAGCGTTCAACAGCTATTGTTGTAAAAAAAATAGCATAACTATTCCGATAGTCAATCCAAAAGACATTATTTTACCTCTGTTGCACTTAAAGTTGGGCTAATAAAGCAAATCGTGAAAGCACTTGATAAAAATGGACCAACCTTGAACAGGAAAACCTTGAGCAGGTTTTTCCACTAATTACGAGCGGAAAATTAAAAGAAGGTAAAAAATATATTATGAACGCATGCACAATAAAAAATAATTTAATTTTAAATCAACAGGTATCTTTATTGGTCTCCAATACAAAAATTTTCTTGGAGACACAAAAAGTGAATATTATGAACAGATAGTTAAAAATATGCCGTCTGCCTACCATGCAATGGGCTGCAAAATGTCAATAAAATTACACTATCTGCATGCTCATTTGGAAAGATTTCCATAATGTTTAGGACAGATGAGTGAAGTGCAAGGTGAAAGATTTCACCAGGAAATATCTAAAATTGAACAACGTTATATAAGAAAAAATAAAATCAGTATGCTTTCTAACTACTGCTGGTCTTTAAAGCGCAATACTGACAGCGAAATTTATGTAAATCACAGAAATACATAATATTTTTAAATAAAAAACCAAAAAGTTAAAACACAAAAATTTACATAAGTCATTTATTTTTTTTTTACCGATTTCATTGTTATTACTCATTTTCGAAAGCTAATTTAATTTCCATTTTCATACTAATAAATACATATATTAATGTATGAATTTCTATTTTAATAGTGAACCTTTTATTTATGTAAAATTTTATTACAGGATGTTAATTTCCCAACAGGCTATAGGTTCAAATCTGCGAAACTGCATATTATTTTTTATTTATTGCAAATTGAAACTAAAAATGCAATTCCTTGAACCCAAAAATAACAAAAAACTTTAGATATCAGCAGCCGATGACTCTGGAAAAAGCGAAAGAGATACATGGAATATTGGGAATATTAATCGTCAGGGTTGGGGAATTTCGTACTAACCAAAAAGGTAATAACTTGAAAATATGAATGTGGGAACTTCTCATATTCAATTTTCGTTAAAACATTGGTTAAATAGTTGATATTCCTACTAACTAGCACCACTTGAAACAGTTGAAAAAATTGAACAAAGAACGCTGATGAGATGGCGTAGCGGCATCGAAATCAGTACTGATCCGTTCTGCTGGTTTAATGACTATGAAAAATATTCTTAATATTCCACTCTCAAAAAATTAATAAATAGAATGCAATCACGTTCATTTATTAAAATAAAAAAAATAAATAAATAAATAAAAAATAATATGCAGTTTCGCAGATTTGAACCTATAGCCTGTTGGAAATTTAACATCCTGTAATAAAATTTTAAATACATATATTGTTTTATATCTTCTAAGCAGCTTAGAGCCCGAGAATCTGTCTTTTAATGCGTTTTTTCACACTTCAGCCACTATAACTTAGCCAGTTGTTAACCGATTTAAAAAAAATGTTTGAAAGATAATATTCAATCCTTCTAAAGAAAGAAAAAATAATAGAAATCCGTTGTGAAAAAAAGAAGTTATGCCCGTTTAAAATTGAAAAATCGAAGAAACTCCGTTTTTCTCTACATTTACCGTTATAAAATCACTTTATGAAGTGGCCTAAAAAAAGGTATTTTCGTTCTTCAACAAAACAGAATTGGTACATGAGAACCCTTGAATACTTTTTTTTCAAGTTTTGTATCATAGTGTAATTATATGGATAAACAAGGTGATAAAAATTTAATGTTTTTAAAAGAAACAAGACACAAGCGAATAATACATAATATTGAGAATCATTAGTTCTAAGCTATATTGTAAATAAAAATATTATATAATGGAACTGCAAATTCCAGTTTGATCGCTTATGTTCTGAATTTCTTTGAGCTTAAACCAAAAATTTCATGTGTTAGACCTATTCATTTAATCGGGCTTTTTCTTCAATCGCTCGATTATTTAATCGAGGCGCTTAGTGTTTTATAAATTAAGTAATTTGAAAAAATTAATATTTATGGACTGAATCATGATTTCCACAGACGGACATGCTCAGATCGTCTTAGATTTCATCACTGATCAAGAATATATATACTTTATGGGGTCTCAGATGGATTTTCGTTACAAACGGAATGACAAAGTGAATACACCCTCCATATTCTTTTTTGGAGGGTATAAAAATAATTTACAAATATCTCGTACATATTATGTATTAATTAAAGTTTAAAATGTGACATAATTTTATATATTTCAATTGGATATCTTATAAAATAATATTGTCATACATATTAAGGATTTAAGCGACTTTTTTCCATATTTTTTATAAAACTGGACCTGGAAAAATTTTTTCACTTATCGTATAACTTTAAAAATCGAAAGGAACTCATAATACGCAATATCTAATTCGTCAGTCCTATTTATGCATTTCTCTAAACATATACAGCCTCTTTGTAGTTTACGATGCAAAATAGTGAATACTAATTCATCCTGATAGTCGGATGTTTTAACAATGTTTTGTATATTTTTAATATAAAATGAAATTTTTAATTTTTCATATGCAAAATAATATATATATATATATATATATATATATATATATATATATATACTACATAAAAAACATGAACTAAACATATATATATATATATATACGCCATTTTTTTTGTTAAGGGTTTAAACCGATTATTTAAAAAACAACCATTCTTTACTTGTGTTGATTGCATGAATATCAATAAAAATTTTATTGTTTTAATAATTTGAATGATTATGTGTGTTAATACTTTGAATGATATTTACTGTCATAGATACTGCTTAAGGATCTCATAAGAAAAAAGGTAAAAGTCATTGAAACAAAAATACGGACAAGAACACCAAACATTCAAAGAAAAAAGCATGGGTGAAAGTGGCGGGAAGTTATGTACATCACATATACATTAGGCTGCCAATTATTTTTCAAAGTTGGAATTTGTTTCACGCCAACCCCCAGATTGGTTCGAATTGCTAAAAAAATGATCCCTTGAAAATTTGAGCTCAATCGGATGAGGGGATAGGGTACCCCTGACCCCTCCAAAATCTGCAAAATACCGGATTTTTTACTTTGACTTGTAAAAGTTATAGATCAAACTCAGAGGAACAACTTTTGCCCACAAATTTTTTTTTGCATCTCTAATACCTACCGAATTAAAGCAAGTAAAAGTGCCATATTCGGCTGTACCGAATCTTAAATACCCTTCACAGATGTAATTCTTCTTTCTTTCTTTCTTGCTAAAACAGAAAGTAGGTTTTATTAAAAAAAACAAAATTATGTTATCGGTTACTTTTATATATAAGGAAACGTTTAAATTTTTTGGCTAGGAAGCTAAATGTTTGGATCTTCTTATTTCTAATACATCTGAACATCTTTCAAATATATTAAATATGTTAATATACAAACAAAAAGAAAATATACGTTCCATGTACCCCAAAAAGTTCTAATTGTCCAAACGTCTTTTAGATTTTTTTGGTTTTTAATACCAATTTATTTCTTCCTGATATATAAAGTAAGTATAAATCATTATAAAAATCAGAAATAGCATATTATATGGTTACTTTTATGAATCAGAATATGTTTATGTGGATTTTTAATTTTTTTTTTTGGTTTTTAATATCAATGTAACTCATCCCGAAGTATAAAGAAGATTTCATTCACAAAAAACCAAAATGAGGAACTTATATGGGTATTTTAATGTACTAAATAATTTCGGTTTTCCAACTGTGGAACCGAAGTTTAAATATACATAGGATTTTTAATACCGATTTAATTCTTAGAGAAGTGTAAAATAGGTTTAATTTACTGAAAAAAAACAAAATTGGGAACTTATATGGTTATTTTAATGTACCAAAAAACTTCGATTTTCCAACCCTGGAGCCGAACTTTTAATTTAAACATTTTTAATACCAATTTAATTCTTAGAGAAGTATAAAATATGGTTAATTCACTGAAAAAAAAAACAAAATTGGGAACTTATATGGTTAGTTTTATGTACAGAAAAATATAGATTTTCCAACCCTGGAACCGAATTTTGAATTTTAAAATTTTTAATACCAATTTCATTCTTAAGGAAGTATAAAATAGGTTTAATTCACTGAAAAAAGCCATAATTGGGAACTTATATGGCTACTTTGATGTACCAAAAAATTTCGATTTTCCAACCCTGGAACCGAATTTTTGGGCGATTAGCGCCTCGGGATGGGCTGAGGAACTGGACACATCAGTGAACAGGATGTCAGCACACCCGGAATGTTGATCGTCCGCACTACCCCGGACCTAAGGGATTCACAAAATCCCCCGCGGACCAACCAGAACCAAGCTAGGGTGGTACCCGAATAAAAACTACTATGGAAAAAAACTTAGAATTGATGAAAGTTACGGTGCAGAGCTTAAATAACTCAGTACCGGCGGCTATCGGTGGTGGGCAAACAGGCTCCGAGTCGTCGTCAGCAGGTGACTGTAAGAAAACAACTTCGGGAGTGGGCAACTTGGCCTCCGCTGTTGCTAAAGCTACATGAAGCCTAGGAGATGTAGAATCGGTGGCAAGGGCGATGACTAACCATCCCCAGGCACAAAAGACGGGCGAGGTCTCCGATTCTTCCGATCCAAAAAAACATAACGGAGTCCTCCGAAGTAGATAGGATGGTCGAGGAAATAAGTGCTAGCATAGCCAAACTCACCACGAAAAGGGGGGATGCTACAAAAGAAGGTGAAGCCTCTACACCCATCTCCACGGAGAAGGACAAGAGAATTCGCTCGCCGGAGGAGTAGAACACTGCTGGCCACCGTAAGAAAGTTAAATTAAATTAAAGGGAGTATAGCGGGCGGGGGGTCTAAACGTCCTAAAGAAAACTCTTCGGAGGGCACAAAGGGGGTAGGGACCACACCGTGTGCTAGTACCTCCAAACAGGCGATGGCGTCAGGAAAATCTTAAGTTGTTGGAGGAGCTTCGAAAGCTTCTAAATCAATGAAGAGAAAACCGGACGAAAGGAGGGCTAAGGAGCTGCCCACGTATGCCAAAGTGGCGCGCAGGAAACTGGTAGAAGAGCTGAGCTATGCTGTCATAGATTCCAGCAACCCATCAGGCAAAATCCCAATGCACTACCACAAGTAGGTGGAAAGTGCCATAAACGAATATATTGTGCAGTACATATTGTCAGCTGATGAGGATGCTCCACAAATTCATATTGAAAACAGCAAGTTTGTTTGGGACGTAATGTTTATGCAACTAGAGTCTGACTCCTGTCTTGAGATACTACCAAACCGAATAAACAGCATTAAGGCACCATGGGAAGGTAGCAGACTCTCGCTTATGAAGAAGACGGAAATCCCAGCCCTAACAAAGGCTTCCTTTTATATAAAAAGATGGGGTGGAAGTCTGAAGACCGAGGTCATAACAAATATCATTACCAAGCAGAACAAAGGCCTCGATGCGAGCAAGTGGGAAATCTTCCACGGTGAGGAGGCAGAGGAGGGCACCTTGATCGTGGTGGGTCTGGACAAAGCGTCCATGGCTTACCTAGAGGAACGAAAAGGGAAGGCCCACTTTGCCACCTCGGCTATTTAATAGGGCCCGTAGGAAGGGACTCGATATACACTGGGAAGAATATAAGAGTAAACTTAACGTCTACAATAAGAAAATAAGGGATTCCAAACGTGAGTCCTGGAAGCTTTTCTGCGAACAGGTAGACAGCGTTAATGAAGCTTCCAAAATAAAGAAACTTCTGTCGAAAACCCACACTCAACCTGAGACACTTGTTGACTTGGAGTTCAGGAGGGCAGAAACGATGGAGGAGTTATTAGGATTTCTTATCCAGGCACACTCCCGTACGGTGCAAGAGAGCCGTCCGGAGGCGGTATACCCGCCGAGGAATCCAAGGATAATAATAGATACTCAAATGGTATGTAGAGCGGTGAATAGCTTTTCGCCCTATAAAGCAGTAGGGCCTGATGGCATTTTCCCGGCTCAGTATGGACCTGATAGAGGATAGGTTGGCTAATATCTTCACAATCTGTCTTACTAATGCATATACTCCCCTGGCATGGAGGGAGGCTAGAGTTGTCCTCATTCCAAAACCGGGCAGGGCAAGCTATGCGGATCCGATGGCTTACAGACCGATTTTCCCAACTTCATTCTTGCTGAAGACATTGGAACGAAATGTGGATACAACGTTGAAGGATAGGATACCGGACGATATACTGAAATTTAAACAACACGCTTATATTAGAGACAGGTCTGTTGAGACGGCCCTACAAGAGATTGTATATTATATAGAGTGAACCTTCGCTTTGGGCATGTACAACATGGCTGTATTTATCGATATAGAGGGGGCTTTCAATAAAATATCGACCTCGAGCATTATTGACTCGCTAGGTAACTTTGACTTGGACCAGAGATTGACTGCATGGATCAGTCATATGCTAAGGAGCAGGAAGATAAGTTGCGATGTTAACGACACAAGGGTAAGGGGAATGTGTGTTTCGGAACACCACAAGGGGGAATACTGTCTCCCTTGCTGTGGGTGGTGACTATAAATACCCCACCGAAGACCCAGGAAGGATTTGCTGCCGTCTGCTATGTAGCAATACTGATAAGGGGAAACAGCCCTAGGGTTCTTTGTGAGAAGGCAACACAAAAGGGTCTCGATGTTAACCCAGAGAAGACAGAAATTTGTATGTTTACAAGGAAACGGAAGATTGCACATTTGTAATCACCGGTTTTTCGAGGTAGGACGATACAGATTAATAAGAGGGTCAAATATCTAGGAGTGATACTCGACTGGAGGTTTTCCTGAAAAAACCATATAGAAAGTAGGGTGATCAAGACCCAAAGAGTCTGGAGCTATTGCAGAATGGCAATCGGGTCCAAATGGGGAATGAGCCCAAAGATGGCACACTGTCTCTATACGAGTGTGGTAAGACTAATTGTGACGTACGCATCGTTAGTATGGAGGACGTCCTTAGAGAGAAAGGTTAACATCAAACATCTTCAAAGGATACAAAGACAGTGCTGTGTCGGCATCTGAGGCGCGATGAGAACCACATCAACTAAGGCGATGTAAAATATTCTATCAGTACTGCCTATAGATATACAGGTTAAATACGAAGCAGGCCTGGCTGCTACGAGATTGATGGTGATGGGTGAGTGGCTGACGAGGGAACACACAACCAGACACCAGAGTATAATACACGTCTTACCCGAGAACAACGCTCACACGGTTGCGTGCGATAGGATCCCTATTAGATATGTACAATCACACTGCACCACCAAATATCGGAAGGTATGGAGTCTGAGGGTGCTGGTACAATGAATGCCATAACTAACCTATACACGGACGGGTCGAAGATTGGTGACCGATCGGGTGGAGGTTTCTGTGACATGGGTCGTAACTTTTGCAAATACTTCCGCCAGCCGGATCATAGCACAGTATTTCAGGGTGAGGTAGTGGCTATTGCTGAAGGAATAAAATGGTTGAAGGGAATCGATAACAGACCACCGGTTCGTATATTCACAGATAGTAGGAAGGTCATCGAGGCCCTGAGGAATCATGTGGTTAAATCTCGGTGTGTACTACAGTGCAAGGATGAGATTAACTCATACACGCACTGTGAAGGCATAGAGATAATATGGATTCCAGGACATCAGGGAATACCTGGAAATGTTGAGACAGATAGGCTAGCAAAGATGGGAGCATTAGTGGCGAACATGACACTAGATAGTCCGACGCCATTTCAGGTTTTTAAGAACGAACTGAAGCGATGAGCCATAGAAATGCATACAAGAGATTGGCAGCACTCTACCGTAGGTAGGGTGACTAGAATTCTATGGGGGGACGCAGATGGTAGTAGGACAAAGGAGGTCCTAACGTCGAGTAGGCCAGCACTACGGAGATTGGTTTATTTAATCTGCCTTATTACCGTTCTCGAATAGACTCGAGTGTTTGTAATAGATTAAAGAAAAATCGTGTGTTTTTCTTTAATTTGTTACATTCTTTCGAGTCGAATCGAGAACCGTAATAAGGCTGAATAACAGGACATACAGAATTAAGGAATCACCTGGCACGAATGGGTATCGTTGGCGATATAACATGCAGGGCCTACCAGGAAAAGGACGAGACACTGGAGCACTACCTGTGCTACTGTCCAGCTTTTAGCCACGTCAGAAGACAAACATTTCATCAGGAGACTATACATGGGCTGGAATTTCTTAGAGGCTCTAATTGGAGAGACTTAAGGAAGTACATTGAAGAAACTAGGTTCCTGACGTAATCAAACTCATAGGTTTCCATGCTATCGGTGGAGGCTCCCTACAGTAGAAGCACAACAGGCCTATGAGGCCTAAGTGTAATCCAGGACAGATTGGGATTCCCCTCTTTTCAACCTAACCTAACCGAATTCACTGAAAAAAACAAAATTTGGAATTTATGTGTATGTGTATGGTACCGAATTTTCAATTTTTTAATACTAATTTAATTTTTCCTGATATATTTACCAATGCAATTCTTAGTGAGGTGTAGCATAGTTTTACTTGACAAAAAACTAAAATTTTTAAACTTTTTGGTCACTTTCATGTACCATAAAATATTTTGTCCAACCCTGGAGTAGAAATTTTGATTTTTTAAGATTTTAATACCAATTTTGTTCTTCCTGAAAACAGTTTTAATTAGCAGAGAAAAACAACGCCAATTGCCTTTTTGGTTACTTTTATGCTGAATAAAACTTTCAACTTCCTAACCCTGAAAGTGAAATTTAAATTTTTTTTGTTTTTTTTACCAATGCAGCTTTTTATGAGGTATAAAGTACTGTTATATAAAAAAAATTTAAAATTTTGAACCATTTTGATCACCAACCATAAAATCATGAACCATAAAATATTGCACTTGTCCAACACTGAATTCGAAATTTTGATTTTTTTGAAATTTTTGATACCAATTTTGTTCTTCCTAAAATATAAAATAGTTTTAGTTAGCGAAAAAAGAACAACGTCAATTGCCTTTTTGGTTACTTTTATGTATAAACATATTTCAATTTCCCAGCCCTGGAAGCGATATTTTAACTTTTTAAAATTTTTTTATCAATGCAAATCTACATTAGGTATAAAGTAGTTTTGTTTTAGAAAAACTTAAATTTTGCTACCATTATGGTTTTTACATGTACTACAAAATATATATGTATATATAAATATATATATATATATATATATATATATATATATATATATATATGTATATATAAATATATATGTATATATAAATATATATGTATATACACACACATATATATGTATATATATATACATTTATATATATATATATATATATATATATATATATATATATATAAATGAAATTTATTTGTTGGTGGTTAAGCAATGTCTATATGCATTTCATATATATATATATATACATATATATATATGTACATATATACATATATATATATATATATATATATATATGTATATATATATATATATATATATATATATATACATATTTATACATACATATATATGTATATATATATATGTATATATATATATATATATAAGTCATATATGACAGTGAGATACCCGTCACTGAAGAAACTTGCAATAATATAAACATTTGGCCATCCATTTAGGATTGTGCTTAGTTTGCTAATTTTGACCACACAACGAATTCGTTGTGCGTTGATAACATAGTCCGCTAAAAGAAATATTGATGCTTTAAAAATGTAACCATACCGTTTTCTTGGATTCAGCATAAAATGAATCTCAGAACAAAGAGCTGAAACACATGCATAATTCGTTTGTTTACATTTAAGTATTTGTTTATATTTAGAATATGATTGATTTAAGCTTAACTATAAAATTATGAAATAATAAAGAACAGATTTGTACAAAACCTCAAACCAGTTGGATGTACCAACGGAATATAAAGTAAATCAAGAATATTAACAAAACTGGCGCAGTCGGTAGGATGTTAAGTGAAAAATAACATCCAAGGATATAATGAACCGAATTTGATTGAACCGTGAAGTAACAAGTAATATTTCAACGAAAAGAAAAATAATAATAATAAAAGATATTTAAAATATCTGAAGAAGCTACACAAAGAAGTGGCGAAATATTGGAATAAAATCATAATTTTTATATAAAAATAAAAAAAAAAAAATAATTGACCTTGTGATTAAATAAACATTATATATTAATAATAAAAGAAAATCGAATTAAAATTGCTAAAAAAGTTGAAGTTTCGATATTTGACGATAAAAAAAATATTTATATATATAATATATAAGAAAAGTAAATAAAAAACTTTTGTGCAAAAAGAAAAAAAATAAATGGCAACACTTGAATTATCGGAGTGCTTGAGGGAAGCACGAAGCCTTCCTCCATTTACTGGAGATGGTGGCTACACCCTGGGAAACTATCTTAGGGACGTGACGAATGTTTTATCTTTCACTCCACCAGAGAGTCAGTCAATAGTGAAATCGGTTTTGGCAAACAAATTGCAAGGAAGGGCCCTAAGACGTATAGAGAGGTTGAACAACCCTACTTGGGACGATGTCCTTGCGAAGTTGAGGTCCGAATTTTCCGTCAAGGAGGATTACTTTACACTGCGACAACAAGCAATGGATGTAAAGGTTTCTAGTGTAGAGGAACTCAATTATAAATTAGAAAAAATTCTGGATTTAATGAACACCAAGTTCAATTTGGACATTCAGAAAAATTTAGAATATAGTCCTGATAAGAACGAAAAAATGATATTTAACATTTATATAAACTTTTTACCTTTAAACATTAAAACTTTGTTGATTCAAAATAACATAAATGATATTAATAGTGCTCATAACTATTTTATTCAAAATAATTTAATAAAGGATATCTCGTTGAAGAACAAATGTGAAAATACAAATAAAAATTTTAAAACTTATTTTAAACAAAATCAGTTTAACCAAAATAACAATAATAATAATGTTAAGAGACAGGTTTCGGGAAATTTTAGATCTTTCCAGAATAACCATATGAATCCTTCGGGAGGTTACAGAGGTAATTATGGAGAATTCAGTTAAGCGAATATGATTTTGATATCGATTACGTAAAAGGGAAAAATAATAGAGTGGCAGATTTCTTGAGCCGAATTGAGCAGAAAGACAAATCGGATGAAGAACAGGTTTTTGAATTAAATGACGAAGAGGTTAGAACGGTGCATAGTGGTGAAGAGGACTTGAATGATCACTTTAGGATCAGCGAAGGAATAGTTAACAAATATAGAACCCAGGTACGTATTGTGAAAACAAAAGAAAGAACTGTAGCAAAGTTATTTGGGAAGTATTTGATTTTGTATGTAGATGAGTCTGACTTGTCGAATGAAGGTCATTTGGAAGATCTTTTTAAAGAAAATATATTTAAAGGTTGTATAGGGATATATTGCGAATTGGAAGATACAAAATATAATATTGTTCAACAGAAATTAAGTCAGTTGTTTGGAAATGATAGGAGATTGAAATTTACTAAGTGCAGTACATTGGCCATTGACGTAGAGGAATCAGAACATCTTTACAATGTCATAAAGAGAACACACGAAGAAACTAATCACAGAGGAGTTTTGGAAAATTTTGAGGAGATAAAGGGAAAATTCTTTCATCCCAATTTAACTAAGCATATTAATAAGTATATAAATAGTTGTAGAATTTGTAGTGAGGCAAAGTATGACCGTAAGCCTATTGAAAAGCATTTTCAGCACACAGAAACACCGAAAAAACCAAATCAGATAGTCCACATGGACATTTTTCATGTGGAAAAACAATATTTTCTGACAACTATAGATAGATTCACTATATCTGATAGATTCACAAAATTGGGAAGTGTCCACAGGATTTCAGACAAGAATATGATAACCATTAAACCGAAGTTACAAGAAAGGATTGCTTTGTTGGGCAAACCTCAACTTTTGATTATGGACAATGAATTCGATAATCATTTGATTAAATTGTTCTGTAGTGAAAATAATATTCAGACCCACTTTACTACTCCCCATTCCCACACGGGAAATTCAGACATTGAAAGGCTACATTCAACAATTCTTGAGCACATAAGAATAATGAAATGTACAGAAGGAAGAATTAGTACAGAGGAGCTTGTAATCAGAGCGATAGGTTATTATAACAACACAATCCATTCAACAACTAAACAGAAACCAATGGATTTTATGAATGGATTGGACTTAAATTTTAAGGAAATCGCAGATAGAATGGATAGAAGAAAGAGACATGTAATAAAAGAAATAAATAAAAGAAGAAAACCAGTACCCGATATAGATAAAGAAAAAATTTATATGAAAAATCCCAAGGCAGAAAGACAAAAAACGGCTAAAAGATATACAAAATATAATAAAAGTAATCCTAACAGGATTGATGTTGCGCGAGTTAAGCGACCATTAAAACCCTTTCCATAAATTTCAGGTAATTTTGACGATGATGTTAATTGTGGTAATGTCGACAATTGGCAGAGGCGAAATAATAGTGAATAAGATAGAAACTGAGGCAGGATATATGATAGTGAGAAGTCAACCCGTGACCCTAATTCAGGGTTACTAAAAACTTGTACACATAATTGACTTGAAGGACATAGAGGATACAGTCGGAAAAATCAGAGCTAGCATTGCGGGTAATATGAAGGTGAAGCAGGGATGGATGATGTTGAACCTGCAAAGAGATATTGAGGAGTTGGAACATTCATTGTTGACGATAGAAAGGCATGACAATAGAGAAAGAAGAGCGTTGATTGACGCGGGAGGAAGACTTATTAAATGGGTATTTGGAAACTTGGACGACCAGGACAAACAGGATATTAATAATCACTTTAAAACAGTGGATATCAACCAACATAATATTATAGACAATCTGAATAAACAAATAGCAATAAATAACGATATACAGAAATATATGTTAAATGTTAAACTGATTTTGGAATCTCACAAAGAATTATTTAACGAAACACACAGTAAAGAATTAGAAAACAAATTAGAACTTATAAAATATAATCATTTAAGTTTGTTAATAAACAAAATACGAGATAAAATTGAAAGAATTCAAGATAACATAATGAGTTCAAAACATCAAATAATGAACAGATTCTTTTTAACTAATAAAGAGATTGATTTTTATCAAATTAATAGTGATAAGCTAAGTTATATAAAATGTTCTTTGGGAAAACTATCAAAGGACGTTATATTGTTTGTAATATCAATTCCAATATTTTTGAAAAATGACGAAAATACAATATTTGTTGTACCAATACCAAATATAGATTATATGCAGGTTAACTTAAACATTTCTAAAATCGTAAGCATATAAAATGAAACATATTATGTAAATACTGAAAAAGATATAAATAATCTGGAAAAAACTAATAAATGTATTAAAAATATTATAAATGAATCATATGATGAATGTACAAAAAGAAAGTTTACACAGGAGTTGATACAAGAATTGGATTTTGGAAACCTTTTGTTAATAAATATTAATTCCACTTTAAAAAGTACTTGCAATGAATATAAATATAAACTCACTGGAAACTACTTAATAAATTTTCAAAATTGTGAAATAGAAATAGATGAATATAAAATCAAAAGATTTGAAAGTAAAATGGACATAATTATTCCTAATCAACAGAAGTTAGAATATAATGTTACTGAATTAATAGAAATTCCCAAGTTTGATAACTTAGAGGAAATTAAAGCAATTATATATGAAGATTATAATACGCATCATACTTATATACTTTACTCATTAATTTTATGTATTGCTTGTGTTTTGGTGGCTTTGAGGTTCAGAAAACTTTTGCTTCGAAGAGACTCGAATCATAAGGAGGGGCGAGTCATATATGACAGTGAGATACCCGTCACTGAAGAAACTTGCAATAATATAAACATTTGGCCATCCATTTAGGATTGTGCTTAGTTTGCTAATTTTGACCACACAACGAATTCGTTGTGCGTTGATAACATAGTCCGCTAAAAGAAATATTGATGCTTTAAAAATGTAACCATACCGTTTTCTTGGATTCAGCATAAAATGAATCTCAGAACAAAGAGCTGAAACACATGCATAATTCGTTTGTTTACATTTAAGTATTTGTTTATATTTAGAATATGATTGATTTAAGCTTAACTATAAAATTATGAAATAATAAAGAACAGATTTGTACAAAACCTCAAACCAGTTGGATGTACCAACGGAATATAAAGTAAATCAAGAATATTAACAAAACTTATATATATATATATATATATATATATATATATATATATATATGTATGTATATATATATATATATATATATATATATATATATATATATACAGTTAACTCGCGAAAACGTGAACACTCGAAAGTTGAACGTCCCAGAAACGTGAACAAATTTATTTTTCCACAGAGTATTCTAAAACGTGAACAAAATCTGAAGGCTCTAAAACGTGAACATTTTTTATTTACATATTCCCCCTTATTCTGTAACTGTTTGTCGCCGTCAACGTCAATACAATATGAAATGGGATACTTAGATACTCGTTGTGGTGACTATTCTCTAAGGACTACAAAGTAACAAGAGGCTGTTACAAACAGACAATTGGTTCAGAAAAAGTGCAAATAATTGACTTGTTTTTGGTATTGTCTTGACGTTGACGTCGACAAATAGTTACAGAATAAGGGTGTTGGTTTTTAATCTGTTTTGAAATTGGGAAATCCTCTAAATAACAGGTTATCTCTTTCTTTACTTATGCTAAATCGGTTTTTCTCCTCTATTTATGCGTTGACCTGTTAGTTGCCTTTTGACATTGCTACGTAGATTTTGCAAGTGATTAAAAAATTTTAGCTCGTGAAAGTAAAAAATGCCATTAAAAAAACGTAAAGTGTTAACTTTACAAGATAAAGTTGATATTCGTCGATTACTGCATGGGCTATACTGATTGGATAAGGTTTTAATATGGGCTGAAAACGAGATGGTAGGCCAATGTGACATTATAGAGCTGAGAAAAAGCTCTTGCAAAAGAAAAAACTTACCAAAATAGAATCACTGATTTTTTCTTTTAAGCTTTACTTAACTAATCCTTAATTGTCCAACAAAAAACAAACGTTCCTACTTGTTTTAGTGTATTTTTTGTTGTTCTTGTTTATTAAAAATGAATTTCGTTTGTCCTTTATTTTTTAGATATATTATTTTGTTATTTATCGAATGCAAAGTGAACTGAATATATTGCATTTTATATTTTGTTATTAATAAAAAGTTATAAAACAATTAATTTTAAATAGTGTTGAGCATTTTTACTTGCTAAAATATATATTTTTTTATGTCAAACACGGTATTTTTTTGTAATTTGGGTACTCGATAACGTGAACAAACTCGAATATGTGAACTGCCTTGGAAAAAATTAGTTCACGTTTTCGCGAGTTCACTGTATATATATATATATATATATATATATATATTTATTTACATAAATGTATATATATATATATATATATATATATATATATTTATATATGTATATATATATATATATATATATATAGATATATATATATATATATATATATATATATAGATATATATATATATATATATATATATATATATATATATATATATATATATATGTATATATATATCTATATATATATATATATATATATATATATAAAATTTTAAAGCTTATAATCCACAGCATATGATTATTATTCTTCTGTTTACCCTGTTCATCACAAAGAGAACATAAATATGTATGTATGTTATAACTTTATTGTTTTACTATAAAAAAAAACAACTAACTTTATTAATTTTGTTCTTACAATAACTTAAAATGACTATTATTTTCATGGAAATCAAAATGACACTCAGATTTTTCATTGTTTTATTATTTGGAATTCATTTACCTGCCTGTTATCGTATCAACAATTTGAATTGTTGTGCAAAAATTAGTGATAACGCAATTCAGTATACATTAGGGTGCCAATTAACAATATGGGAACATTTTTCTGAAGAAATTTCTTTCACGCCAACCCCCATATTATTTCGTATTGCTAAAAAAATAGTCCCTTGAAAATTTGAGCTCAATCGGATGAGGGGATAGGGAATACATGATTTTTGAGTTTGATTGTCAATAACTTCGTTTATATTAATTTTACAAAAAAAAAATTGTTAGTAAAGGTTATACATCAAACTCAGAGGAACAACTTTTGTTCACAATTATTTTTTGTATCTCTAATATCTACTAAATTAAAAAACAAGTAAAAGTGCTATATTCGGCTGTGCCGTATCTTAAATACCCTTCACAGATGTAATTCTTCTTTCATTCTTTCTTGCTAAAACAGAAAGTAGCTTTAATTAAAAAATAATTAAAAAAACAAAATAATGTTATCAGTTACGTTTAAATTTTTTGGTTAGGAAGCTAAATGTTTAACTCTTATTACTTCTAATACCTCTGAACGTCTTTCATAAATATTATATATATTTAATTTACAAAAAAAAAAATGCGTTTCATGTACCCCAAAAAGTTCTAATTGTCCAACCGTAGAATCGTTTTTAGATTTTGTTGGTTTTTAATACCAGTTTACTTCTTTCTGATATATAAAGTAGGTATAATTCATCATAAAAATCAAAAATAACAAATTAAATGGCTGCTTTTATGTTTTAGAAAATGTAGATTTTCCAACCCTGGAACCGAATTTTTAATTTGTTAATACTAATTTAATTTTTACTAATATATAAAATAATTTTAATTCATTAAAAACACAAAACGTGGAATTTATGTATGTACTTTTATGTACAAAAAATATTTCGATTTTCCAACCCTGGAAAATAGTTTTTATAATTTTTAATACCAATTTAATTCTTAGCGAAGTATAAAATAGGTTTAAGTCACTGAAAAAAACCAAAATTGGGAACTTATATGGTTACTTATATTTACCAACAAATTCCGATTTTCGAACCCTGGAACCGAATTTATAATTTTTTGATACTAGTTTAATTTTTTCTGATATATCTAATAGGTTTAATTCGCTTAAAGCACAACATTCGGATTTTATGTGTGTACTATTATGTATGAAAAATATTTCGATTTTCCAACTCTGGAAGCGAATTTTTATTTTTTTACCAATGCAATTCTTAGTGAGGTCTAACAAAGTTTTACTTGACAAAAAAATTTTAATTTTGATACACTCACCATTCATGTCCCATAAAATATTACATTTGTCCAACCCTGGAGTCGAAATTTTGATTTTTTTTAAGATTTTAATACCAATTTTGTTGTTCCTGAACTATAAAACAGCTTTAATTAGCAAAAAGAAAAAACGTCAATTGCCTTTTTGGTTACTTTTATGCAGAATAAATATTTCAATTTCCCAACCCTTGGCAACGAAATTTAAATTTTTTTACCAATGCAACTCTTAATGAGGCATGAAATAGTTTTATTTAAGAAAAACTTAATATTTGTAACCATTTAGGTCATTTTTATGTACCACAAAATATTGCAGTTATCCAACTCTGGATTCTAAATTTTGATTTTTTTTTAATTTTCGATACCAATTTTGTTTTTCCTGAACTAAAAAATAGTTTCAATCAGTAAAAAAAAAACAACGTCAATTGCCTTTTTGGTTCTTTTTATGTATAAAAAAAATCAATTTCCCAACCCTGGAAGCGAAATTTAAATTTTTTAAAATTTTCTCTATCAATGCAAATCTTCATGAGGTATAAAGTAGTTTTGTTTAAGAGCATCTCGAATTTTGCAACCATTTTGGTTATTACATGTACTACAAAATATTTCATGTACCAACAAAATTTAATTTTTCCAGCCCTGGAAAAGAAATTTTAATTTTGTTTGTTTATTTTTATCAGTGCAACGCTTTTTGAAATATAAAGTAGTTTTCAAATTTCAAATTTTTTACCATGTTGGTAACTTTCATGTACCATAAAATATTGCACTTGTCCATCCCTGGATTCGAAATTTTAATTTTTATTTTTGAATTTTTGATACCAATTTTGTTCTTCCTAAATTATAAGACAGCTTTAGTTAGCAAAAAACAAAAAGTAACAACATCAGTTGCCTGTTTGATTACTTTCATGCATAAAAAAAATTCAATTTCTCACCCCTGGAAGCAAAATTTGAATTAAAAAAATTTTTTTTTTTTGGCCAATGCAAATCTTCATGACGTAGAAAGTGGTTTTGTTAAAGAAAAACTTAAAATTTTTAACAATTTTAGTTACTACATGTACTACAAAATACGGAATAGGCCAAAAAAAATATTTAATTTCCCATCCCTGGAAATTTATTTTTATTTTTTTAGTTTTTAATAGACCATTAAGCCTCCCCAAAGCACGAAATAGGTTTAACTTACAAACATTAATAAATAATTGATTTTTGGTATAAATTTTGCGTCGAGAAATAGGTGTAAGCTGCCCAGCTCTGGAACCATACTTCGGATCTTTCTGAATTTCAATAGCACTCTATTTAGGTTCATTTCCAATCCAACGGTCCAATCCAAGAACGAAGTCTCTAGCTCTTCCGGGGCTTGGGAAAACCGATTTCACGTACAGACGGACATCGCTCAATCGTCATCGCTATTCATAAGGATCCAGAATATACATATATACTTTATGGGGTCCCATGTGCATATCGAAGAAATTACACACGGAATGACAAACCTATATATACCCTATATAGGTATAAAAATATACCCCATAGGTATAAAAATAAACGAAAAACCATGGATTTATTCATATGCTTATATGAGTGATTTCATTTAGTTAGGTATAGGCGTTACATGAGAAAAAATATTATAAGTTTATATATTAATTTTATATGTGGCAAATATATTTTTGCTTAGTTAAAAAAGTGTTTCTTTATTGTAATTTGGAAAACGTAGCCAAGTTCTTTGGAGGAATTAAATTCGGCAGAACAGCTGGTTAAAACCGAGCCTGATTCAGAAGTGGTAAGACTGAGTTGATTTTTGTTTAGTTAAAAAAGGGTTTCATTATTGCAATTTGGAAAACGTGAACGGTAACAATTGCAAAATATATTGTTTCTGTTCTTCGCTTCTTGATAAAATATTATTATAATCCAGCATTAAAGAGTGGTACTGGGTGAGCACAAGCAATGGCTATTTGCAAATCGCTTTTTTAATGTGGTCTGCAAAATTATGTAAAAGCTTTGGGTTTTGATACGACAGCAGTTAATACCGGACGATTCAGTGGAACTTGCTCAATAATTGAAAATACACTAGAGAGGGATCTGTTGTAGTTTGCTAGTTTTCAGACCACACTAAACATTCATCCTCCAACGCACAAAATTCAATCTTTCGGAAGTGTTTTTATTAATTTGGAACACTTTATTTAATATAGTATTTCCTGCTGTTGCCTACTTTTTGATATGGTCACCGCATCAGCTGTTAAATGAAAAGTATATTTTCGTTACATATTTTCTTACATAAAAAAACTTTTTTTTTAAATAATTACAAAAACGAATTTCTTGTTATAAAAAGAACACTACCGAAGTAATTATTGAGAATATGTAGCAAAATTAATGTCTGTACAATCCGGAATCAAAAGATTACAAATATGTTTACCAAATATACAATTTGTTTTGTTCATTTCCTTTCCAGAAATTTGCATAAATTTCCTTTCCACAAATTTTTTAATTCAGGAAAGACAAAATTGGTATCAAATATTAAAATAAAATAAAAATTTCTATTCCAGGGTTGGAAAATCGAAATTTTTTAGTACATAAAGTACTCATAAAAGTTCCTAATTTTATTTTTTTTTTGTGAATTAAATCTTTTTTATACTTCGGGTAGAGTTAAATTGGTATTAAAAACCAAAAAAATTAGATATCCAATTTCAGGGTTGGAATATCGACATTTTCTGATTCATAAAAGTAACCATATAATTTGAAGGAAGAAATAAATTGATAAAGAAAGAAATCTAAAAGACGGTTGGACAAATAGAACCTGTACATTTTCGAAAATATCACAAAAACCGAAATAGTGTTTTTATACCCTTCACAAAAAAGTAAAGGGTATATATGTATAGGTTTGCCATTCCGTGTGTAATTTCTTCGATATGCACATGGGACCCCATAAAGTATATATATTCTGGATTCTTATGAATAGCGATGACGATTGAGCGATGTCCGTCTGTCCGTCCGTCTGAACGTGACGTGGTTTGTTTTTCCCAAGCCCTCAGAAGAGCTAGAGACTTCGTTCTTAGACTGTTGGATTGGAAATGAACCTAAATAGAGTGCTATTGAAATTCAGAAAGATCCGAAGTATGGTTCCAGAGCTGGGCAGCTTACACCTATTTCTCGACGCAAAATTTATACCAAAAATCAATTATTTTTTAATGTTTGTAAATTAAACCTATTTCGTGCTTTGGGGAGCCTCAATGGTCTATTAAAAACTAAAAAAATAAAAAAAATTTTTACGGCCTATTCCGTGTTTTGTAGTACATGTAGTAACTAAAATTGTTTAAAATTTCAAGTTTTCTTAAAGAAAACCACTTTCTACGTCATGAAGATTTGCATTGGCCCAAAAAAAAAAATTTTTTTTTGAATTCAAATTTTGTTTCCAGGGGTGGGAAATTGAATTTTTTTATTCATGAAAGTAATCAAACAGGCAACTGATGTTGTTATTTTTTGTTTTTTGCTAACTAAAGCTGTCTTGTAATTTAGGAAAAACAAAATTGGTATCAAAAATTCAAAAATAAAAAATTAAATTTCGAGTCCAAGGATGGACAAGTGCAATATTTTATGGTACATGCAAGTTACCAAAATGGTAAAATATTTGCAATTTTTCCTTAATAAAACTACTTTATATTTCAAAAAGCATTGCACTGATAAAAAAAAAAAATTAAAATATCGTTTCCAGGGCTGGAAAAATTAAATTTTTTTTGGTACATGATATATTTTGTAGTACATGTAATAACCAAAATGGTTGCAAAATTCGAGTTTTTCTTAAACAAAACTACTTTATACCTCATGAAGATTTGCATTGATAGAGAAATTTTTAAAAAATTTAAATTTCGGCTCCAGGGTTGGGAAATTGAATGGTTTTTTTGTTATACATCAAACTAACCAAAAAGGCAATTGACGTTGTTTGTTTACTGATTGAAACTATTTTTTAGTTCAGGAAAAACAAAATTGGTATCAAAAATTAAAAAAAAATCAAAATTTAGAATCCAGAGTTGGATAACTGCAATATTTTGTGGTACATAAATATGACCTAAATGGTTACAAATATTAAGTTTTTCTTAAATAAAACTATTTCATGCATCATTAAGAGTTGCATTGGTAAAAAAAATTTTAATTTCGTTGCCAGGGTTGGGAAATTTAAATATTTATTCTGCATAAAAGTAACCAAAAAGGCAATTGACGTTGTTTCTTTTTGCTAATTAAAAATTTTTTATAGTTCAGGAAGAACAAAATTTTTATTAAAATCTTAAAAAATCAAAATTTCGACTCCAGTGTTTAAAATATTTTATGGTACATGAATGTTGAGTGTTTAAAAATTTAAATTTTTTCGTCAAGTAAAACTATGTTAGACCTCACTAAGAATTGCATTGGTAAAAATATAAAAATTGGTTTCCAGAGTTGGAAAATCGAAAAATTTTTCGTTCATAATAGTACATACATAAAATCCAAATATTGTGCTTTTAGTGAATTAAACCTATTAGATATTTCAGATAAAATTAAACTAGTATTAAAAAATTATAAACTCGGTTCCAGGGTTGGAAAATCGGAATTTGTTGGTACATAAAAGTAACCATATAAGTTCCCAATTTTAGTTTTTTTCAGTGACTTAAACCTATTTTTTACTTCGCTAAGAATTAAATTGGTATTAAAAATTTTAAAAACTATTATCCACGGTTGGAAAATCGAAATATTTTTTGTACATAAAAGTACATACATAAATTCCAAGTTTTGTGTTTTTAGTGAATTAAAATTATTATGAAATAAGAAGATAAAAAGGCCTTCATAACCAAAGGTTAACCGCCCCCTTCCACCTCCCATTTCCCATAATCCTTCATCCACCCTTCCCTCCTCCCAAACATCCCTTCCCTCCCCCACTTGTAAAGTCATGGTGATTGGTAGCTGTGCCGAGGACCTGAATGGCTAGTTAGTGGTAAAAGAAGACTAGTCGATAACAGCTCCCCTCCGGCGCCAGGACACGGCCGGTTGTAATAAGAATTTGTCTAGTCTGCGTACGCCGTCACTGCGCAGATGGTCCATACCCTTACTGGCCTACTCGTGGGAACAACATATGGAAAATTTAATTTAAAAAAAAACAAAAAACAACCAAAACAGAAGGGAAGAAATCTCTTCAGAGGACGACATTCTTGCCTCCAGCCAGGAGACAGTAGTCGACCTCTCGGATAGTGAGTGTAAATGACAGAGTACTCCGCTATCAGCACAACAAATGCAAACGGTGCCCCCAACACCGGTAATCGAAGCTGATAACCGGCAGATGCGAAAACCCAAAAAAAGGAGCCAGAAAGAGCTCCTTAAAACTAGATATTCCAAGGCCGTGTTCATTCTTGACAACATCGCCAAGAATGCGGAGAAAGGAGTCACGCACCCACATGATGCTGAGGATAAAATGAGATACCAGGCCATGGTAGAGGAATATCGTAAGTTTATGGATTCCCTACCAAGCACGTCCAGAGCGGCCTCCCAGCAAATAGCCGAAGGAAAAAGTGCAAAAAGAAACCGCTCTCAGACAGAGGGCGGCCAGGAAACAAAAAAAGGAAGGTGCAGAAAACAACCTCTCCCTCAACATCATCTTCGTCGTCCACTCGAAGGCCCTTTAACGAGGTAGTTAAGGATAACCTTCTTGTGGCCTTGGCGAATTCCAAAAATGGGAAGATTCTCCCTGTAACAACGGAGTGGGGGGCTATCGAATCCAAATTGGCTGAGCTCGTAATGGACTACGTCCTCTCCAATAAGGATAAGCCGGCTCCTCGCTTCGACTCCGGTGAGATACACCGGGGTTACAGGGTGATCAAGTGCTTGGACGCGTTTTCTAAGGACTTCCTCTGCGAAAGTATCGCTAAGATTAGTGAGACTTGGGATGGGTTAAGCCTTAAACTCATCAATGCGGAGGAAATACCGATGAGACCGCGGGCAAGGATTTGGTTACCAAAACTGGGAAAGGATGGTAACAAAATGCTAGAGTGTCTGAAGCTACAGAGCCACAGCATTCCAATGGATGACTGGTCAGTCATCCGCACGGAGGCTCATGGCAGTAATGGCACCTGCCTAATCCTCTCCATCACGGAGTCTGGAGCGGAAGCGCTCAAAAAAGCAGGCTCTAAGCTATTTTTCGGAGTCAGGGACGCTAAGGTAAAGGTGTCCCGCCCAACTAAAGCTAAGATCGACGCTGTCGAAGCTGCAAACAACCTCCTGGGAGGGATGCAGCTAGCTGAGGAATAAGCACAATGGCTCTAAAAATCGCCCAGATAAATCTGAAGCACTCGAAATGTGCAACAGATAACCTAACGATTGTCTCATTCGAAGAGAACATCGACATTTGTATGGTGCACGAACCATGGGTAGCAAACTCCGAGGTCAAGGGGTTCCCGAGGTCCACATACAATGTACTATACGCTAAAGGAAATGGTAAGCCCAGATCATGTCTAATAGCCAAAAAGCACATAAAAATTTTTCTCTGTTCACAGTTTAGTACTTACAGTTGCGAGGGTCGAGCCTACAGGTGGAACCAGCTTCCTTATCGCATCATGCTACATGGCGCACGACAAAGCAGCCCTACCAGATGAAGTGAAAGCTCTCATGTCATCTATTGGTGCTGATGAGGACATCATACTTTGTTGTGACGCCAACCCCAGGCATACAATTTGGGGTAGCAGTGAAATCAACGACAGAGGTGAGCATATCCTTGATTTCATAAACCTTAATAAATTAACCATATGTAACTCCGGTTCCTCTCCGACTTTCATCTTTCCGAGTTCGGACAGGTTTAGTGGGTGGGAAGAGGTTCTGGATATCACTCTTGATTTAGACCTTTTGTTGATAAGTGGAGGGTATCCAATAAAAGATCCTTCTCGGATCATTGTTGGATATTCTTCGAAGTCGCGTCATTAGGCAATGAAAAGCAATGCTTCAGGAACCCGAGGAGAACAGACTGGGGTAGGTTTAATGGGATTCTGAAGCAAAAACTAAGAAGAGTTCCAGAGATCGAGAATACGATTGACGGACTAGAACACAATGTGGGGGCGTTTAATAAGGATATAACGAAAGCCTTTGAAGTATCCTGCCCCCTAACAAAGACTAAGAAAAGTTACCCTCCGTGGTGGAGCTCGGAACTCTCAAAGTTACGCAAGGAGGCACGCAGGGCCTTCAATTTATGCTATGAGAAGAAAGCATGGCGGCCTTATCGGGACAAGCTAGCAACGTATAAAAAAGCTATAAAAGTCGCCAAAAGAAACTCATGGAGGAATTTCTGTGAGTCAATAGATAGAACTAGGGATTCCGCAAAGCTTAGTAGGGCTCTGACCATGAACCGCACATGTCCAACCTTCGTTAAAAGGGGGGATGGGTCATGGACAGATTCCTCTGCGGAATTCCTAAGTATTCTTCTCAACACCCACTTTTCAGGCTGTACTGACACGGCCATAGGAATCCTCCCAATTAGTGGGAATCAACACACTGTCAATAGAGATTTAATATCCCCAGAGAAAATCTCATGGGCTATTGACAGCTTCGCACCGTTTAAATCGCCGGGTCCTGACGGCATCATTCCAAAGATGCTACATAGTGCGAAGGGCTCTGTCATTCCCTGGCTTTTTAGGTTCTTTGAACTCTGTCTTACATTCAAATACGTTCCGACCAGGTAGAGGAAAGTAAAAGTGGTTTTCATTCCCAAGATTGGAAAAAGGAGTCACGAGGACCCAAAAGACTTCAGACCAATCAGCCTTTCATCTTTCTTAGTTAAGACGCTAGAAAGATTACTAGACACCCATATTAGGCATCGACTTGAAGGATCGTTTATTCTCTCAGATAGTCAGCATGCCTACCTAAAGGGACGCTCTACGGAAACAGCTCTGCATGAGGTGGTGGGAGTCGTGTAGAGATCCCTAGAAAACAAGCAATATACCTTGGCTGCCTTCCTAGACATAGAAGGCGCTTTCAATAATGTATCAGTGGCAGCCATCCAACAGTTTCTCCGGGATGCAGACGTTGAGGAATACATCAGCAACTGGATCATTACCATGTTGAAGGCAAGAAACATCACTGCAAAGCTAGGTAATAGCGAAATGTCAAGATGGGCATGTAGAGGTACACCACAGGGTGGGGTGATCTCTCCGCTGCTCTGGCTTCTCGTGGTTAACACGATTCTTCTCAGACTAGATGCTGCAGGAGTTAAAGTTGTGGCTTACGCGGACGATGTAGCAATAATGGTATCAGGGATGTTCACGGACGTGATTAGTGATATCATGGCCTTGGGTACACTCAGTAGATGGGCTGCAGGATGCGGTCCAGGAGTAAACCCTAGCAAAACGGAACTGGTACTATTTACTACAAAGACCAAAGTCCAAAGCTTTAAACTTCCTCGGCTGAATAATCTGGAACTGTCCCTTTCGGACACTGCAAAATACCTAGGAGTTATCCTGGACACGAAACTATCGTGGAAACCAAATTTACAACATAGAGTAAAAAAGGCAACAGTTGCCTACTACTCCTGCCGGAGAATGTTTGGCTCCAGATGGGGCCTAAAGCCCATAATGCTTAAGTGGATGTACACAGCAATTGTACGCCCTATGTTGACTTACGGGTCGTTAGTATGGTGGCCCGCCACATGTGGTAGATCAACTATACAGGATACAGAGATCTGCTTCTATCGGGATTACTGGTTGTCTACGTACTAGTCTTTCAGAGGCGCTGAATGCTATACTAAACCTAATTCGGATTGACCTTTATGTACTCGGGGTATCCTCAAGCAGTGCGGCAAGACTAGCGGCATCAGCGAGGTGGAAGTCAAGGAACTATGGCCACGCAGGAATCCTTGGCCGGCTACCACCGACACTGAGGAAGCCCACCGACTATATAGTACCTCACTTAGACTTTAACACTACATTCAAAGTCCTCTTACCATCCAGGCGGTAGTGGAAAAGGAGAAACTTAGAAAGGGAATTCAACTTCAGAGTGTATACTGATGGATCAAGGAATGATCTGTGGTGTAGGCGCTGGGGTCTTTTCGAGGGACCTTGGAATAAGACTCTCGCTCCGTCTCCCAGATGAATCCTGCGTATTTCAGGCTGAGATACTGGCTAAAAGGGAAGCGGCGAGGCTGTTAATTGATAGGGGTGTTCAGGGTAGAGTCGGTATCTTTGTCGATAGCCAGGCGGCACTCCTGTCTCTCAGGTCGTTCACTACTTCATCTACTCTGGCAGCCCAATGCAAAGAGCTGCTATCCACACTGAGAGGTCAGATAGACGCTACCCTCATCTGGGTACCCGCACACAGCAATTTCTTTGGAAACGAACAGGCAGATGAGCTAGCTAAGGCTGGATCTGCTAAGGACGTCTCCACTGCCGTATCGATGGACATGCCGTTTGGCACCCTAAAGAGCACCATTCAGAGCCATTTCCGGCAGAAAGCGGTGGACAGGTGGTGCAAAATGAACACGTGCAGGGTGGCTAGAAGCATGTGGATATGTTATAACGACAATAGAACAGCACAGTTGATCAACAGGAATCGCAGGGACATCTCAAGGCTTGTAGCAGTTGTGACAGGGCACTGGGCAATAGGCAGACATGCAGGCAGGTTAGGTCTCAACCATAATGCATACTGTCGGAGCCGCCGGGATCAGAGCAAGGAAGAGACAGTTTATCACTTCCTTTGCGAATGCCCGGCCTTGCACAACAGGAGACACAAATTCTTAGGCAACAGTATTATAGGCGACCTCGCGGAGATATCAGGTACAGGTCTGGGGGACCTTATTAGATACCTCAATGCGACGGGTTGGATCTAGTAACCATCCGTATCCGAGATCAGGATACGGCTTTCATAGGTAGTCACTGACGAGTGGAGTGGTTTTTCAAAACGGGATCTCAGAGATCCTACTTGAATACTTGCGTGTAGCGGGCAGCCACGTATACCAACGAACCAACCATTAACAAATTAAAAATTCGGTTCCAGAGTTGGAAAATCGTCACTTTCTAAATCATAAAAGCAGCCATTTTATTTGTTATTTTTTATTTTTATGATGAATTATACCTACTTTATATATCAGAAAGAAGTAAACTGGTATTAAAAACCAACTAAATCTAAAAACGATTCTAGGGTTGGACAATTAGAACTTTTTGGGGTACATGAAACGGATTTTTTTTTGTAAATTAAATATATATAATATTTTTGAAAGAAGTTCATAGGTATTAGATATAAGAAATGCCAAACCTTTAGCTTCCTAGCCGAAAACTTTAAACGTTTTCTTATATAAAAGTAACTGATAACATCATTTTGTTTTTTTAATTATTTTTTAATTAAAGCTACTTTCTGTTTTAGCAAGAAAGAAAGAAAGAAGAATTATATCTGTGAAGGGTATTTAAGATTCGGCACAGCCGAATATAGCACTTTTACTTGTTTTGAAGTGTTTGGATTAAAATAACTTTTAAACGGCTTTGGCGATCGATTCCAAAAACTAATCAGCTCTTGACAATCGAAAATCACGTCAACCGGGTCCAAATCAGTTTATGCGTTCCTGAAATTTCGTGAATGAAAACTTCGGAAAAAGCTAGTTTTTCAAAATATTATTATGTGATCAATTAGTGTTGTAGTTTGTTTTACAGGTATCGAATAACAACATCAGTCACCGGGAATCGGCAGACAATTGTCAATATTAATTTCTTCAGACTACATTATTTTATTGACTACACCTATTTTTGCCCAGTGCATGGCATGTTGGATATAAGTTATTCCTTCTTTGACAGAATCTAATTTATATTGTGGTATTGTCACTAATTGTTCTTGTATGGAGTAACTTTTATAATAACCGTTCGTTATATGGGTAAGTTCACTGGTTTTTTATATTGTTAGTTTAATGTATTTATCAGCACTTTGCTAGACTTTTTAGTTACTATCTGTAGATCTTCATCTCCAGGGCATCATACATATCATTTCGGCTAAATCATTTCATTTTCCTAAATTAAGTAATTTGCTACATGATTTTCCATATATTTTCCATATGAGCATATTATTTAAAATTACTAAATTTGCTAGAATTTATTTAGAAATTTGTCTGTGCAATAATATGATTTACTAAAAACTCAATGGTATTTTGCATTTTATAGGTTTTTTTATCTTGCTATTTTTAGTTATTATTTAATATCAGAAAACATACGAATATTACCTTCGTCGTAAAAGCTTATAAAATAAATTTAGGTTTAAGGAATACAATTTATTAAATATTTACACTATTTTTGCATATAATATGTAACTCCAAAAATAGGCTATATAGATCATCTTAGACTACATCATTGTTCAAAAATATGTATACTTAATGGGGTCCAATTCTTTTTGGAGTGCTTCTAAACTGTATTTTCTCGTTGTCGCTCTAGCAAGGGCCGAGGTGCAGATATTTTCCCGAAATTAAACACTAAAAATAAATTTTTTGGATAATTAAGTTTAAAAAATTTTTATTTTGTTTGGTACATTTAGGGGGCAAATGGAGAGGAGGTCGGTAGCTCAAAGAAGGATCAGGTAACGTCTTCGCTTCGTCATAAATATATTATTATTAAGAAATGTGGGCTTAAGCAATACACCCTTAAGTGGGCATACGCCCACTTAAGGGTGCTATGTCAAAAAATAGACTATACAGTATTTATCACAGAGTTACGTATGTACATTGCTAGATCGTTTAAAGTTCATCACTTATCAATAACATATATCCTTTATGGGGTCTCAGAGGGATATTTTGCTGCGTTACACACAGATTGACAAGGTGAATATACCCTCCAGTTCTTTTTTGGGGTATATAAAAATAAAAACACAATACAAACGTTCAGGACAAACAACGTACGACATTTTAAATTTTCTGGTTGAAAACGGATCATCCAACCACGTCTAGTGAGGAAACTTTCTTGGCCTATTATACAAGTAGACATAGTAAAATAGCTTACCATACCTTCGAAAATCTGATTGATAAAAACGCTAATAAAATAAAGTACCTATATTAAATTGAATTAAGATTCATAGGCTAATTGTTCGAAATTTGTTTTTAAATCTCAGAAAGACATGATAAATATTCCAAGGCACAAAGGATAGTCAACATCAGTTTTATTCAACTTACACAGCAGAGCAGAACAGCTGTTTTCGAAAGACGCAACCCTTTCATCATCAGTGCTCATGTGTATTCTGTTTGTCACCACTTATTAGGTGGCTTAGTTGAATTTGATAACAGTTCCTATTTACACAAATTTTATTGTGAAAAAGAATACGAGAACTGTATCAACCTGATGTTAACATGTTATTGTTATAATACCCGTGTTACCGTTTGATTATTTTTCTTCATGTCCCATTTTTCTAAATTTTTTGTTCCATCATACCTAAGTCAAACTTATTTGGTTTGAATTTTATACTTGAGTACATGTGAACGTTTTTCCAATATTTTTTATTATTGGTAACTCAAGCCATAGCTTAAATTTGTATGTAGTAAGAATTTTAACGAACATTTGTATTGCTATATTAAATTGAATTAAGATTTATGGGCTAATTGTTCGAAATTTGTTTTTAAATCTCAGAAAGACATGATAAATATTCCAAGGCACAAAGGAAAGTCAACATCAGTTTTATTCAACTTACACAGCAGAGCAGAACAGCTGTTTTCGAAAGACGCAACCCTTTCATCATCAGTGCTCATGTGTATTGTGTTTGTCACCACTTATTAGGTGGCTTAGTTGAATTTGATAAAGTACCTATTGCTAACATTCCATCACGTGGATAACCATCTTGGCGCGATGTGGTGGCTCAGTGCAGGCTGTTGCAAGTGTCTCTGATTCAGACAGAATCTTGAGTAGGATGACCTTTTTCAAGGTTTTGCTTGTTATTGGTGGCAATGGCCTTAAAAGCTTGAATGGCAAATATTTATCCCCCCTAAGCCGAGGTGTTATGCGACCCGTGCCTGTCGGTTGGTTTGCAGTCAGTGGTAACCGACTGTATTCTTACGGAACCTTGCTGATACCCTAGTCACTGGGGGCTATGATGCGGTAGACATATTCTCCCCTACACTCGTGGGAACAATAAGTGAATTTTTAAAGGAAACAACAAAATCGGACGGGGTTACAAGGGAGGACAGGCAACAGGCCCAAGGAGGTTTTTCAGGGACCAATAGAAAGTGGGGTGGACAGGGCTAAGGGCCAAGGGGGGCAGACTTTGTAGGGGATAGGTGCCTGAGAAGACAAGACGAGACTGTTAGTGACGATGACTCGTTGGAATCTCGCGATCCAACTTCCTTGACTCCCCGAGAGACGGCTCATTCACTGCGTTTGATGGGGCAAAGTGGTCTAAGGGCGGCAAGATAATTGGATGCGGTAATGAGAAGGCTCTCAGCTTTCTCAAAAACAGCGTACAAGAAGTTGGCGAGCTTTGGCCAGGACCCAAAATCGAAATCGTTCCCAAAGACCAAGTTCCTTTTCAGGTGACGGTGAGAGTGTGGATTCCTCCTCCTGTTCTGGAGGATGAGTCCACACTTATACTTATTAAGCGCCAGAATAAGGACCTTGGTAGTGAGAACTGGACGATCGAACGTGGACGTGCCAGGGACGAGGGGGAGGGCAAGGATCTCTGGATCAAAATTGATTCGGAATCTCTCCATCTTCTGCGTCCCAAGAAGGGCGTGATCAAATATGGGCTAAATAAGCTTAGGTTGATTTTGCCCTCGAAGACTCCGACTCCGAACGGCATAAAAGTGGTGAAAATTAATTTGCATCACGCCGAGGCAGCATCGGACGAGCTGTTACGTTTTATGGGGAGAGAGTGCATATCAGTGGCCTTGATCCAGGAACCTTGGCTAGTTGCTAATAAGGTTCAAGGGCATCGGTCTCCCGATGGTGATCCTGGCATCGGCGTGCCTTCCGTATGAGATGGACGACCCTCCTCCGAGTGCGTTGCGCACACTCATTGGCTGGTGCGGGACACGAGGACATGACGTTGTACTGGGCTGTGATGTAAACCCGCATCACACACTCTGGGGGAGTACGGCTATTAATAAACGAAGTGAGGATTTATTACAATTTCTCTTGTCAACTAATCTTAGGATTTGTAATAAGGGCAATAGGCCAACGTTTTTCAACAGGATCAGGGAACAGGTCATTGATTTAACTTTGATTGGTGATAAAGACTCCGTTAGAATATCTGAGTGGAGGGTGAGCCTTAATGCTCATTATCTGATCATAACAATATTACCTTTACGATCGATCTTATTCCGAGTGGGGGCAAGCTTTGCAGAAACCCTAGGCAAACGGACTGGGGAAGCTTCAGAAAGCTTGTGGATGACGTACCACCTCCAGAAGCGGAGCAGGTAGGAAGCATTCGGGAGCTGGAGGACTCTTCAATCCTTTTGTCAAGGACACTGAGGGACGCCTATCATGCTTCTTGTCGGGAGCGGCAACCGTCGACGAGGGTCTATCAGAAGTGGTGGAATCCAGGACTCAAGCAGCTCAGGACAGTCTGCCGGAGACTTTTTAATAAGGCGAAGCGCGATAGAAATCCCATAGACTAGGATAATTATCGTAGGAGTTTCAATGTCTTCAAGAACGAAACCAGGAATGCAAAGAGGGAATCATGGAGGCGTTTCTGTGGTGACTTGGAGAGCACATCTGAGGCTTCCCGCATATGAAAACTACTCTCTAAGGAGCCTGGCACGCCCGGATCGCTGATGAGGCCAGATTTGACTTTTACTGAAAGCAGCAAGGATACCCAGGAGCTACTGATGGAGACTCACTTTCCGGATGGCGAGGACGGGGCAAACGTACTTGGTGTGGTTGTCCCCGTCCAAACAGCTATCCAATCTAGTGATGAGGTGTACTCCATTGTACAGCCAACCAAGATAAGAGGGGCAGTGGCATCTTTTAAGCCCTTTAAGTAAGCGGGGCCAGATGGTATTTTCCCAGCGCTGATGCAGCATGCTATGGAGGCGTTTTTGCTATGGCTGCTAACCATTTTTAGGAGAAGTCTCCTTTACGGGTACATTCCCATGGAGTGGAGGGAGGTGCCTGTGGTTTTCATTCCGAAGGCGTGAAGGTTTAACCACTGCACCGCTGAAGATTACAGACCAATTAGTCTATCGTCTTTTCTGTTGAAAACACTGGAGCGACTGGTTGATTTGTATGTTAGGGAACTTCTTTTGCCGGAGAACTTCTGTGGTGCACAACATGCCTACCAGAGGGGAAGGTCGGTGGAGACGGCGCTTCATGATGTTGTCGCCACTATAGAAGATTCCCTTGACAAAAAGGAGTTTGTTATAGCAGCCTTTCTAGACATAGAAGGCGCTTTTAACAATCTGAACATAGCCTCGATAACTGGTGCGCTCAGGGAGATCACTGCGGACCATTTGATTACGGACTGGGCAGGGAGCATGAGTACGAAGAGGAAGGCCGTAACAAGAGGCACTCCGCAGGAAGGAGTTCTGTCTCCCCTTCTTTGGAACCTTGTCCTGAACAGCATTCTTTTCAGGTTGGACGCAGGTGGCCTCAAGATAGTCGCGTATGCTGATGACGTTGTGCTTCCTATAAGGGGTAAATATCTGCCTACGATAAGTGAGTTCATGGAATCAGCGCTGAACGCACTACTCGACTGGGCCAAGGGAAACGGGCTGGATGTGAACCCTACGAAGACTGTATTGGTACTTTTTATCAGGAGATATAAGATCCCGGCTTTCAGGCCACCACGCCTTGGTGGCACGAGCTTGGAGCTCTCGAGAGAGGCTCGGCATTATTCTAGACTCTAAGCTATCGTGCAAACGTAATGTGGAGGATAGATGGGGATTGAAACCGTACATCCTGCACTGGATGTATACGGCGGTGATCAGACCTATTCTTACTTATGGATCACTTGTTTGGTGGAGGGCTGTGGACAAGAGTACATATCTCTCTATACTGTGCAAGGTACAGAGGTTGGCATGTCTTGCTATGACTGGCGCGATGAGATCGGCCCCTCAGGCCAGTCTGGAGACGATGCTTGACTTGCTCCCCTTGGGGTTTACATCAGGTACATATCTGCAAGATCTGCTCTCAGACTCATCGAGTCTATCAGTTTCAGGCATTACCGTACGGGACATGGCATTATCCTACAAAGGGTAGGAGGGCAGGTCCTGGGGAGACGGACTGATTATATGACTCCGGTCATGAACTTCGACAAGTCCTTCTCAGTCGCGTTTCAGGAGAGGAAGGACTGGATGGAGGGCTCTGCGACTCGCAGCAATGCGACCTTGGTTTTTACGGACGGCTCGAACATGGACACTGGCTCTGGGGTGTATTCCAAGGATGTCGACTTTTCGGTATCGCTCAGGCTGTCCGATACCTCGACAGTTTTCCAGGCGGAGATTTATGCCATTACCGAGGCGGCATTGAGGATTGATGGGCTCAGTTTGGAGGCAAGAATTATTGACATTTGTGTGGATAGTCTGGCAGCAATTAGGGCCCTGGACTCGGGGACAGTGAGGGCGAGATGTATGCTGGCATGCATTCAATCTCTGGCTCGACTTGATCGACATGATGTCAGGATAGTCTGGGTTCCAGGGCATGAAGGAATTCAGGGGAATGAGATGGCGGACGAATGCACTAGAGCGGGTTCGGCCTTGGATGAGGCAGCCTAACGTAGGGATATTAACATTCCCTCAGTTGAGCTGCTGAATAAGAATCAGGAGTGGGCAGAGAGGGAGGTCGCAGGCAGGTGGTCAAGTATTACCACCTGTAGGGTCTTCAGAACTCTATGGACCTCGCTTGACAGAGGAAGGACTAGACAGCTTCTGACTTTTGGGAAAAAATCGTTGGCACTCCTGGTGGGGGTCTTGACGGGGCACTGCGCAATTGGGCACATGTCGGGGCGTTTGAGCTTTCCCCATGGTGGTCGCTGCGGGAGCTGTTTAGATGAGGAGGAAGATGAGTCAGTACAGCATTTTCTTTGCGAATGTCCGGCCCTGCTGGAGCGTAGGCTTAGACATCTAGGCTCATGTTTCCTGCGGGATCTGAACCGCCTCAGGGATGCTCAGCTGGCTGCCCAGGCGGGCTTCGTGAGAAGTTCTGGATGGTTCTCAGGAACCACTACTTCGTTTTGAAAGGATTGTGTAAAGTGTAGTCCTCTGGGCATCACAATGGGCATTTAAAGCCTCCGAGTGTTTTGCTTGCTTATGGTGGGCAGCCCTTCTAACTTAACCTAACCTATTGCTAACATTCAAATCTTTTCATGGCTTTCAGGAAATTACAGCCATAGGGAACTGTCGACCGTAATTCATTAAACTAGGATGTGTTAAGTAACACACGCAAAGAGAAAATAAACAAACGATCGCGCCGCAAGTCCATTGCACTTGAAATGCATATTCTGCCTTTCCATACTTTGCCATAAATTTCCATAAGCCGAGCGGTGCGCTTCAAGTAGCGCTAAATATTTTATAAATATTGTGCACTCAAATAATGTTAAGCATATTATCATATTGCCTATATAAATCTCATAGTAGTAAAATTGTTATTAATAAAATAAACCTCTCAATCATGGATTTTGTGGACGTTCCAAAATTCATGATTGTCTGGTAAAATAATAAATAAATACATTGCAAGAACAGTTAAGGGTAGATCTTGAGTGTGTCTGGAAAAGTCACTAATTTTAGTCGTCTAGAACTACGCATAGACCGTATATAAACGGTTGAAAATTAGTATAACGAGAATAATAAAACTTCAAGCTTAAGAGCTACAAATTCGCTCTAAGCTAAATATAAAACATTTTTCTGCCATAATCCTCACAAAAAATTAAGATCAAAGATATTTATATATATATATATATATATATATATATATATATATATATGTATATATATATATATATATATATATATATATATATATATATATATACATACATATATATATATATATATATATATATATATATATATATATATACATATATATATATATATATATATATATATATACTATACTATACTTGCTGTACCCTGCGCGCGTTGCTGCGGCATCAACTAAAATAAATTTGAAGGACAGACATTACACAAATATCTATGCAATTAATTTCTTTTTGTTTTTGGAATGAGTTAACACTTGGTTATTAATGAAATGATAAATCCTAAAATGTCTGGTATTTGTCCGATCAACACATGATCAAATCATATAGTTTACTATTAAATTCATTTTAATTAATTTTCAGTGGGCACCTGGCGAAAATTAATCGCACCAACTTCCGTCGGTCATGCGCACCTACTTTGCTAAAGATCATAACATAATCAAATGCATAGCTTACAATTCAATACATTTTAATTAATTTTCATTGGCGCCATCTATCGGAAATTATTCTCAAAAACTTAGAAACCTCCGTCGGCTCATGCGCACCAACTTTGCTTAAGATCATAGCATGATCAAATGCGCAGTTTACGATTTAATTAATTTTGAGTGATTTTCAGCGGCGCCACCTGTCGGAAATTGGTCATACCAACTTAGAAACCGTCGGCTCATTCGCAACAACTTTGCTAAAGATCAAAAATGATCAAATGCATAGCTTACGATTCAATAAATTTTAATTAATTTTCAGTGGCGCCATCTATCGGAAATTAATCGCACCAACTTAGAAACCTCCGTCGGGTCATGCGCAACAACTTTGCTAAAGATCATAACATGATCAAATGCATAGTTTACTATTCTATAAAGGACATACAGACATACAAACATTCATATTTATATATATATATATATATATATATATATATATAGTACATATATATATATATATATATATATATATATATACATATATATATATATATATATATATATATATATATGTATATATATATATATATATATATATATATATATATATATATATATATATACATATATATATATATATATATATATATATATATATATATGTATATATAGTGTCCCAAAAAGTACACTAAAACACATAAACAAAAAGAAGACAAATTACAAATTAAAAACCTGACGAATAGGCCGAAGCATCCGTCAGCAGCAAGACCTGTCCAAAGCCAAAGGACGACATCGATGCCAAGTCAAGGACCAAAACCTCTAACAATAGAGGACTACAAAATGCGGCAATCCGCAAAAAAAAATTTTGAAAGCAGACACAGATAACTTAACACAAAACTATAGGTATTTAGTTAGTAAGCTTTAAAGTATACATACATAATGTAAATTTTAGGGCTAATGATGATTTGATTAGGTGTTATTAATTAGTTTGTTAACTTTAGGTCTTTTGTTATAACATAAGGAGTGTTTCGAATTTCTAGTTGCATTAAGATAAATAAAACACAAACCGTGCAATGTAAAAACTATTCAAAATACGCAAATTTATTTCAAAAGGGGATCTCAGATATCCTACTTGAATGCTTGTGGGATACAGGCAGCCACGTATACCAACGCAAATTTATTGGCATATTGTAAAAATTTATTAAAAATTTTTTGCCTTACCAATATCCCTTGGACCTTCTTGTACCCTTCACAAAAAAGTGAAAGGGTATATATAGGTTTGTCATTCCGTTGTGTAATTTCTTTGATATGCACATAAAGTATATATATTCTGGATCCTTATGAATAGCGATGACGATTGAGCGGTTTTCCCAAGCCCCAAGCAGAGCTAGAGACTTCGTTCTTGGACCGTTGGATTGGAAATGAAATTAAATAGAGTGGTATTGAAATTCAGAAAGATCCGAAGTACGGTTCCAGAGCTGGGAAGCTTACACCTATTTCTCGACGCAAAATTTATACCAAAAATCAATATTTTTTTAATGTTTGTAAATTAAACCTATTTCGTGCTTCGGAAAGCCTCATTGATCTTCTAAAAACTTAAAAAACAACGTTTCTTTTCAGGGATGGAAAATTAAAAATTTTTTTTCGGCACATTCCGTATTTTGTAGTACACGTAGTAACTAAAATTGCAAGTTTTTTTAACAACACCTCAGATTCCCACCCCTGGAACAAATTTTGCTTCCAGGGGTGGGAAATTGAATTTTTTTTATACGTGAAAGTAATCAAACAGGCAACTCATGTTGTTTTTTTTTCTTTTTGCTAAAACTGTCTTATAATTTAAGAAGAACGAAACTGGTATAAAAAATTCAAAAAAAAAAACAAAATTTCGCATCCACGGTTGGACAAGTGCAATATTTTGTAGTACATGAAAGTGACCAAAATGGTTAAAAATTTTAAATTTTTCTTAAATAAAACTACTTTACACCTCAAGAAGAGTTGCACTGATAAGAAAAAAAAACAAAAACTAAACAAAATAAAATTTCCCTTCCAGGGTTGTGAAAATGAAAGTTTTTTGGTACATGCAATATTTTGTAGTACATGTAATACCAAAATGGTAAAAAATTTTAAGCTTTTAAAATTTTTCTTCAATAAAACTACTTTATACTTCATGAAGAGTCGAATTGATAAAAAAGCAAAAAGCAAATAAAATTTCACTTCCAGGGTTCGGAAGTTTAAAGTTTTTTTTGGTACATGCAATATATTGTAGGACATGAAAGTGACCAAAATGGTTGCAAATTTTAAGTTTTCTTAAATTAAATAAATACCGAATGAAGACTAGCATTGGTAAAAACAAATTAAAATTTCGCTTCCAGGGCTGGGAAATTTACATTTTTTTATACATTAAAGTAGCCAAAAAGGCAACTAACGTCGGATTTTTACTAATTAAAACTATTTTTTAGTTGGAAAATCGAAATTTTTGGTACATAAAAGTACCCACATAAATTCCAAATTTTGTTCTTTTTTAGTGAATTAAAAAATCTTTTTTATACTTCGGAAATAGTATAAAAGCCAAAGAAATTAAAAATCCAATTTCATGGTTGGAATATCGACATTTTTTTATAAATAAAAGTATCCATATATATTTTTATTTTTGATTTTTATGATGAATTATACCTACTTTATATATCAGGAAGAAATAAATTGGTATTAAACACCAAAAAAAAATCTAAAAGACTATTCTACGGTTGGAAAATTAGATTTTTTTGGGTTACATGAAACGGATTTTTTTTTATTGTAAATTAAACATATTTAATATTTTTGAAAAACGTTCAGAGGTATTAGAAATAAGAAAAGTCAAACATTTAGCTTCCTAGCCGAAAAGTTTAAACGTTTTCTTAAATATAAAAGTAACCGATAACATCATTTGATTTTTCAATGAAACCTACTTTCTGGTTTGGCAAGAAAGAAAAATGAATTACATCTGTGAAGGGTATTTAAGATTCGGCACAGCCGAATATAGCAGTTTTACTTATTTACTCTCTCTTATCCAGGTTTTCTTTCAATGCTCCTTATACCGTTTAATGGAACTTGAAACAGTTCGGGGGCCAACTTTAAATTTTTTTGCTATTTTTTTAATGTCCATGCCGGATTTCTTTGAAAAATGTTGATTATATTTTCACGAACTTTTTTTTCGCATTCCATTTTGGTCGCAATAGCAATTGAAAAGTAATGAGTTTTAAAATAATAGTATCTGACATATCTATAAAAGCTAGCGTGATAAAAAAAATAATTATTTGTTGAACTGTGAATAACTTTTGGCTAAAATAGTAAATACATATTTCAATCGAAACACTCCTTATATTATTTATTGTTAAATGTAATTACATGTGCATGTATACGAGTATGTATGTATGCATATGTGTGCATGCGTGCACATGTATGTGTTTGAATATGTCTGTACCCGGTAGTCAATGCCAAAAGAGAAACAATACTGTTTTACTATTAACATAGTCTTCAGTACTACTTACCTATAATGAATGCCCCAGCCAATGTTATCTACTTTTGACATTCAACACGTTCCTACGAAATCTACCAGTAGACTTTACTACTATTGACGAAGTATACACCAACTACTTCTTTTGGTTCAAATAGACACTTTAGGACCCAAAGATTTACTAGTGTATTTACGTAACTATACGATATTAATATTCATGGACTTAATGCCAATACGAAAACAGTACTGGTATATTATTCACATTGTCTTCCGTACTGTATAACTACTTTACCCCAACCAATGCTATCTACTATTGACATTTTACATAAATTGTTCCTAAGCACTACTGACTATGTAATTCTTTAGGGACCACATGAAGACGTTGGAACCACAGATTCACTAGCACATTTTACCAATTATTGTCTACAGTTTTGTTTTTAAACCATAATTAAAAGAACAAGTAAAAGTGCTATATTTGCCTGTGCCGAATCTTAAATACCCTTTACAGATGTAATTCTTCTTTCTTTCTTCTTTTCCAAAACAGGTAGTAGGTTTAATTAAAAAATCAAAATTATGTTATCGGTTACTTTTATATTTAAGAAAACGTTTAAATTTTTCGGCTAGGAAGCTAAATGTTTGGCTTTTCTTATATCTAATACCTATTAACGTCTTTCAAAAATATTATATATATTTAATTTACAAACAAAACAAAAAATCCGTACCGTAGAATCGCCTTTTAGATTTTGTTGGTTTTTACTACCAGTTTACTTCTTTCTGATATATAAAGTAGGTATAATTCATAAAAGTCAAAAATAACAAATAAAATGGCTGCTTTTATGAATCAGAAAATGTCGATTTTCCAACCCTGGAACCGAATTTTTAATTTTTTAATAATAATTTAATTTTTTCCGCTATATATAATATAGGTTTAATTTACTAAAAACACAAAATTTGGAATTTATGTATGTACCTTTATGTTCCAAAAATGTATTGATTTTCCAACCCTGGAACCGAATTTTTAGTTTTTAAAATTTTTAATAGCAATTTAATTCTAAGCGAAGTATAAAATAGGTTTAAGTCACTGAAAAAAACCAAAATTGGGAACTTATATGGTTACTTTTATGTACCAAAAAATTTTGATTTTCCAACCCTGAAACCGAATTTATAATTTTTTGATACAAGTTTAATTTTTTTCTCAAATATCTAACAGGTTTAATTCACTAAAAGGACAACATTTAGAATTTATGTATGCACTATTATGTACTAAAAATATTTCGATTTTCCAACTCTGGAAGCGAATTTTTATTTTTTTACCAATGCAATTCTTAGTGAGGTGTAACATAGTTTTACTTGACAAAAAAATCAAATTTTTTAAACTTTTTTGGTAACTTTCATGTACCATAAAATATTTCATTTGTCCAACCCTAGGCTCGAAATTTTGATTTTTTAAGATTTTAATACCAATTGTGTTCTTCCTGAATTATTAAATAGCTTTAATTAGCAAAAAGAAACAACCTCAATTGCCTTCTTGGTTCCTTTTATGCAGAATAAATATATAAATTTCCCAACCCTGGAAACGAAATTAAAATTGTTTTTACCAATGCAATGGAATCAAAATTTGAATTTTTTTTAATTTTTGATACTAATTTTGTTTTTCCTGAACAAAAAAATATATTTAATTAGGAAAAAACAAAGTCAATTGCCCTTTTGGTTACTTTTATGTATAAAAAAAATTTCAATTTCCCAACCCTGGAAGCGAAATTAAAATTTTTTAAAATTTTCTTTATCAATGCAAATCTTCATGAGGTATAAAGTAGTTTTGTTTAAGAAAAACTCGAATTTTGCAACCATTTTGGTTATGACATGTACTACAAAATATTGCATGTACCAAAAAAAATTTCATTTTGCCAGCCCTGGAAACCAAATTTTATTTTTTTTGTTTTTTTTTTATCAGTGCAAAGCTTCTTGAAATACAAAGTAGTTTTATTTAAGAAAAATTGCAAATTTTTCACCAGTTTGGTGACTTTCATGTACCATAAAATATTGCACTTGTCCATCCCTGAATCGGAAATTTTATTTTTTATTTTTGAATTTTTGATACCAATTTTGTTCTTCCTAAATTATAAAACAGTTTTAGTTAGCAAAGAACAAAAAAAAGACAACATCAGTTCCCTGTTTGATTACTCTCCTGTATAAAAAAATTTCAATTTCCCACCACTGGAAGCAAAATTTGAATTTAAAATTGTTTTTTTTTTTTGGCCAATGCAAATGACGTAGAAAGTGGTTTTGTTAAAGAAAAACTTGAAATTTTTAACAATTTTAGTTACTACCTGTACTACAAAATACGGAATAGTCCGAAAAAAAATTTTTAATTTCCCATCCCTGGAAAAAAAATTTTCTTTTTTTAGTTTTAAATAAACCATTGAGGCTTCCCAAAGCACGAAATAGGTTTAATTTACAAACATTAAAAAAAATAATTGATTTTTGGTATAAATTTTGCGTCGAGAAATAGGTGTTAGCTTCCCAGCTCTGGAACCATACTTCGGATCTTCCTGAATTTCCATATCACTCTATTTAAGTGCTATAATCCAACGGTCCAAGAACGAAGTCTCTATCTCTTCTGGGGGCTTGGGAAAAACCCCGTACACGTACAGACGGGCATTGCTCAATTGTCATCGCTATTCATAAGGATCCAAAATATATATACCTTACGGGGTCCCATGTGCATATCGAAGAAATTACACACGGAATGAAAAACCTATAGATACCCCTTCACTTTTTTGTGAAGGGTATAAAAAGGTTTATATTATATTAAATTTTATTTGAAGACATAATATTTTTCATATATGTATACATATATATATATATATATATATATATATATATATATATATATATATATATATATATGTATATATATATATATAAGTATGTTATATCTAAAATTGTAGGAACATCAGTCTGGGTATATATTTAAAAAAATACGTACTAATTAAAACAATAATTATATAGCACATTTTTTTCAAGGCTGGCGGAGTTCAAAAATAGACAATATCATGTTTTCCACAGACTAACGTATGGACATTGCTAGACCGTCGTAGACTTCATCACTGGTCAAGAATATATTTATTTTATGGGGTCGAATTCTATTTTGAGGGTATTAAAACCGTATTTTGGCTTTGCTTTGCCAAAAAAATCTAAAAATAAATGCTAAGGATAATTATATCTACGCAAAATTTAATTTTTTTATAGGGTCATGTAAGGGGCAAAGGGGAAGGAGGGTGTAGGGTAGAAACAGGCAGTCATAAAATTCTAAAAATAAATGCGTGCGATGATTATATACTAAATTAATTTTTTTTCTTGATAGGGTCATTTAGGGGGTGAAGGGGTAGGAGGAGGTAGGGCAGAGTAGTACCAGGTTACGACTCAGCTTCGTCATTAAAGCTTCAAAATGTTATTTTTAAGGAATGTAGGCTTAAGTAAACCAATTTGTTAAATTTTTACACTATTTTTGCATATATTATCGCCCACTAAAGGGGGCGGTGTCCAAAAATTATTTTTTATTTTAAGACTCCAAGTTTAATGCGTTGGACCGTATTTGACATAAAAATAAACCATTTGCTTAACAAAATAGCCAAAAAACTTTAAAAATTATGTTGTTTTTTCTGGGTTGGTTTAATTCTTCTTAGGGGAACTTTATGCCCCTTTGCCCGATTTAGATCCGAAATTAACCTGTGCCATCCTTCAAGATATATCGGTACCAAATTTATAGAGTCTAGCTCTTTTCGTTTGGACTAAATCGTGATTTCCACAGACGGACGGACGGACATGATCAGATCGTCTTAGATTTCATCACTGAATATATAATCTTTATGGGATCTCAGATGGATGTTTCGCTACGTTACAAACGGAATGAGAAAGTGAGTATACCATCCATATTTTTTTTGGAGGGTATAAAAAAATAAAGTTAATTTTGCAAAAATATACAATATGTATAATTCTGGTTGCCATTCTTAGCAAATGGAAATGGCGGCCCTAATATAATACTTACATCGGGGTCTGAGTGTGAAACTGAGTCCAATTCTTTCAACTTTTCCTCACCGTTTATTGGAAAAATTTTTTTTATATTTTCTATAGTTGCATTTTGAGAAAGTAATCGATTTAGCAGAACTTTATGCTCAGCTAAAATTTCAATTATAACGTTTTGTTGTCTTTTAATCGTCCAAAACTTCTTCAAAATTTCCCGCTGCATGAAATTTTTAATTATCTAACGCAAAATAAAAGAGAATTTAAAGAGTTTAAAATGCTTAATAAACTGTTATGAAATTTATTTTTACTATACTTATTCTGTTGTGATTTTTGGAAATAGTTTGTAATTTAGAAATTGTGAATTCTCAGGTGGTTTTCAGAAGTATATGCATAAGATAAGAGGTTTTTAACTTTCCAAAACTGTGGTTAAAGTCTACTGATGATTTGGTAAAGCACCAATGAAATGCATATAGACATTGCTTGACCACCAACAAATAAATTTCATTTTGCCAGCCCTGGAAACGAAATTTTAATTTTTTTTGTTTTTTTTTATCAGTGCAACGCTTCTTGAAATATAAAGTAGTTTTATTTAAGAAAAATTGCAAATTTTTTACCAGTTTGGTAACTTTCATGTACCATAAAATATTGCACTTGTCCATCCCTGAATCCGAAATTTTATTTTTATACCCTCCAAAAAAGAATTTGGAGGGTATATTCACTTTGTCATTCCGTTTGTAACGCATCGAAATATCCATCTCAGACCCCATAAAGTATATATATATTCTTGATCAGTGATGAAATCTAAGACGAACTGAGCATGTCCGTCCGTCCGTCCGTCTGTGGAAATCACGATTCAGTCCAAACGAAAAGAGCTAGACTGTTGAAATTTGGCATAAATATATTTTAAAACTTAGAGCAGGTTAAGTTCGAAGATGGGCTAAATCGGGCAAGAGGGAAAAAAGTTCCCCTAAGAAGAACTAAACCAACCCAGAAAAAACAACATAATTTTTAAAGTTTTTTGGTTATTTTGTTAAGCAAATGATATATTTTTATGTCAAATACGCCTTAAACTTGGAGCCATTAAATAAAATAAAAATATTTTTTGACCCCGCCCACTTCAGTGTGCGTTATTATAGGCAAAATAGCATAAAAATTTAACAAATTGTTTTACTTAAGCCTACATTCCTTAAAAATAACACTTTTAAACTTTAATGACGAAGCTGAGACGAAACCTGGTACTACTCTGCCCTACCACCTCCTTCCCCTTCGCCCCCTAAATGACCCTACCAAAAAAAAATTTTTTTTTTTTAAATTTTGTATATAATCATCCCAAGCATTTATCTTTAGAGTTTTATGACTGCCGATTTCTGCCTTACCCCCCCCTCCCAACCCCTTCCTTTGCCCCCTAAATGACCCTACCAAAAAAAAATTTTTTTTTTAATTTTGTATATAGTCATCCCAAGTATTTATCTTTAGAGTTTTATGACTGCCGATTTCTGCCCTACCCCCCCCCCCCCCTCTTCCCTTGCCCCCTAAATGACCCTACCAAAAAAAAATTTTTTTTTTTTAAATTTTGTATATAATCATCCCAAGCATTTATCTTTAGAGTTTTATTACTGCCGATTGCTGCCGTACCCCCCCCCCCCCCCCCCCTCTTCCTTTAAACCCTAAATGACCCTAACAAAAAAATTTTTTTGTTTTAATTTTGAATATAATCATCCCAAGCATTTATCTTTAGAGTTTTATTACTGCCGATTGCTGCCGTACCCCCCCCCCCCCTCTTCCTTTAAACCCTAAATGACCCTAACAAAAAAAATTTTTTTTTTAATTTTGAATATAATCATCCCAAGCATTTATCTTTAGAGTTTTATTACTGCCGATTGCTGCCGTACCCCCCCCCCCCACCCTTTTCCATTGCCCCCTAAATGACCCTACCAAAAAATTTTTTTTTTAAATTTTGTATATAATCATCCCAAGCATTTATCTTTAGAGTTTTATTACTGCCGATTTCTGCCCTACCCCCCCCCCCCCTTATTTTTTGCCCCCTAAATGATCCTGCCAAAAAATTTTTTTTTTTAATTTTGTATATAATCATAACAAGCATTTATCTTTAGCGTTTTATGACTGCCTGTTGCTGCCCTACCCCCTCCTCCTCCTTTGCCCGCTAAATGACCCTATTAAAACTAAATAAAATTTTTTTTTTAATTTTTTTTATAATCATCCCAAGCATTTATTTTTAGAGTTTTATGTCTACCTGTTTCAGCCCTACCCCCTCTCCCCCTTTGCCCTCTAAATGACCCTATCAAAAAAAAGAAATTTTAATTTTGTATATAATTATCCCAAGCATTTATTTTTAGAGTTTAATGACAAAGGTGAAATGTTTCCCCCACACCCCTTGCCAGAGCGACCCCGCCAAAATACAGTTTTTATACCCTCCAAAGAGAATTGTGATGAAGTCTAAGACGGTCTAGCATTGCCCATACGTTCGTCTGTGGAAAACATGATATTGTATATTTTTGAACCCCGCCCCCTTAAGAGGGCGTTGACGTACGATATTATATAAAGGAACTCTGTCCCACCAAGTTAAACATTTCAAATTCACTTACTAAATATTTGGAGGGTATTTAAGATTCGACCCGGTCGAATATAACGTTTTTACTTGTTTATTTTGAAAATGCTTAATAAACATTAAAATTTGCATTAAAAAATTTAAGAGAGAATAGCTTTTTCTACGATAACTTACCTTGAGGAGGAAAGTTTTTTAGTTTTCCTTTAGAGGAATTTGAAAGTCCAGCTGAGATTTTTCTGGAAGATAGGAGTGTAGAATAGTTATTATAAAAAAATCAGATTGAAATGGCAAGCAAATATATTTAAACTGAATATCTCCCACCAAAAATGTCTCCTTTTCACCCAAAGTTAAGTTTGTTTTATATATACCCAGTTCACAAGAATTTACTGGTTCTTCAAAAAAAAGTTCTAGAACCAACAATCGCCGCCCTTCGATGTAAATTCCACCTTCTTTTATGGTATTTTAAATTTTTATAGGAACAAATGATTTCACGCAACAAATATTATTGGGCTCCTTGCAAGAAATAGAACAGTTATTTACGAAAATTTATACAATGATATCTCCATCATATATTATATCAGCACTCTTTGCTTCAACATAGGCTGAGTGGCTTTCCCTTCGCATAATTTGTTGAAGAATCATGGATGGCTTTCTAACGTGTTTTTTTATAATTTGTAATTTATTTTCGAAATCGTATGCTGAAAACGAAATAAGAAGTCCATACATTTCTGCACAGGATGATAAATGTAGCAAATTAGGAACATTAAATGAAATGCTGTCTGATCCAAATACAACGGAGAAGTTTTCTACAAACAATTCTAACAAGTCTTTAGCTTGCTTAATATATTGATGGACGTGGAGAACTAAGTAATCTATAAGCAAAGTGCAAAATTAAAAATTCGTAGAAAATGTCTTCGTGCACGTTGTTGTATAATATAATTATGCCTGTATAGGCAAGGAACTGATGAAATTCTGTTGCTTTCCAATTATGCAGTTCCTCTATTGGTCTATGCTTCCCTGGAAACCCTTTTGGGAAGAATTTCCTTAATTTTACTAAGTCCGAAGATATCAGTAATAAATTTCTCTTCGGAGTCTTTTTTCTACTTTCTTGTTAATAATACGAATTAGCATATATTTCATTACACCTAGGTCTATGAGATGCATAGGATCCAATGGAGTTTGTGATACCATATCAAAACCTATTTCTTCAAGAGGTGTTTTCTTTTCTTTAAACCTCGGTATATGATGATTTGGATATCTTTTCAATGTAAAATAAGCATCCGAAATTAGTGAGCCAATAGCACTACTGTATTAGCCAATTTTTCCGCAATTTGAGTGCACTTCGTGCAGCCATTAACAGAAGTATGTCCTGGAACGCCACAAATAAATGATTTTGCTTGTGCATCACATATTAAGCAACGAAATTTTATGTGAATATTTTTCCCATTTACAAAAAAAGTACCTCTTAATAAAAGAAATTCCTCAGTAAAATTTTGTAAGTAGTCTTTAACGCAATTGGGTTTAGTGAAGCTTTTGGCCACAACTGGTTTCGCGACCTCTTAAACAATGGGATTCCACCAACGTTTACATCCATTATGATCTCATTATATTTTTGCAATATATGCTCCACTTTTCTTAACTACGTTTCTATCCGTATGTGGCAATAAGTTCCAGGAGACACATTTCTAATTAGTGCTTTATCTCTTTTCCCCAACAAGGTTTCTGCTGAAAGTGGAACCTCCAGACCTCCCCCCTTCAATATAAACAAGAGCTTCTCTAAACTTTTTCTTGATGGGCCAGTTTCAATAAACCACTTTTTTAATTTTTCACACAATACCATATTGGGAGTAGGGGAGTTGCCTCCAAAATCTCCTTCAATTTCCACTGTTTCACTTAAAATTGCTTCCTCTTTTATATAAAATTCTTTGCTTTTTAACCTGTTTTCTATAATTTGTTTTACTCATTATGAATATATATTTTTAATCACGATTTTTCACTTTTTAAAATTTTTTATAAATTTTTTTTTTCGCAGGCGCGCACGTGTTTTCACATTGAATGAACTTAAACAATAAAGAAATATAAAAAAATTCTCTACCTATTGAGAGAGATAGAGAAATAAAAAAGCAATATAAAAAGTGCTGACACATTTTTTGAGAATGACGCCAGAAATATACTAAATCCTCATCTCTATATTTTTATACCCTACAAAAAAAAAATTTGGAGGATATATTCACTTTGTGATTCCTTTTGTAACGCATCGAAATATCCATCTCAGACCCCATAAACTATATATATTCTTGATCAGTGATGAAATCTAAGACGATCTGAGCATGCCCGCCCGTCTGTGGAAATCACGATTCACCCCAAACAGAAAGAGCTAGAATCTTGAATTTTGGTACACATACATATATCTTGAAGGATAACACAAGTTAAGATCGGAGATGGGCTAAATCGGGCATGACGGAACAAAGTTCCCCTAAGAAGAACTAAACCAACCTAGAGAAAACAACATAATTTTAAAAGTTTTTTGGTTATTTTGTTAAGCAAATGATATATTTTAATGTCAAATACGGTCAAACGCTTTGTGCAATAAAATAAAAAGTATTTATGACCTCGCCCACTTAAGTGGGCGTTATTATATGCAAAAATAGAATAAAAATTTATCAAATTGTTTTACTTAAGCCTACATTCCTTAAAAATAAAATTTTTAAGCTTTGATGATGAAGCTGAAACGAAACCTGGTACTACTCTGCCCTACCCATTCCTCACCCTTGACCCTGCAAAAAAATAAATAAATTTCAATTTTGTATACAATTATGCCAAGCATTTATTTTTAGAGTTTCATGACCGCTGATTTCTGCCCTACCCCCCCCCCCCCCCCCCCCACCTCTCTCTTTGCCACCTAATGACCCTATAAAAAAATATGTAATTTTGTATACAATTATCCCAAGTATATATTTTTATACTTTTATGACTACCGATTTCTGCCCTACCCCCTAAATGACCCTACCAAAAACAAAAAAAAAACGATTACAATTTTGTATACGATTATCCCAAGCATTTATTTTTAGAGTTTTATGTCTGCCTGTTTCTGCTTTACCCTCTCCTCCCCCTTTGCCACGTAAAGGATCATATCAAAAAAATAACAAAATTTATTTTGTATATAATTATCCCAAGCATTTATTTTTAGTTTTATGACAAAGGTGAAATGAGTCCCCCACAGACCTTGCCAGAGGGACCCCGCCAAAATATAGTTTTAATACACTCAAAAGAGAATTGGACCCCATAAAGTAAATATATTTTTGATCAGTGATGAAGTCTAAGACGGTCTAGCAATGCCCATACGTTCATCTGTGGAAAACATAATATTGTCTATTTTTGCACCCCGCCCCCTTTAGTGGGCGCTGACGTACGATATTATATTAAGGAACTCTGTCCCACCAAGATAAACATTTTAAATTCACTTACTAAATATTTGGAGGGTATTTAAGATTCGACCCGGACGAATAGAACGTTTTTACTTGTTTGTACTCACATGCAGAATTTAAATTGGGGACACGTGAACTGGAGTGTTGTGATAAGGGAAAGGAGTATTGATATGGAGACATATGGTTCTGGTTTGACTAAAGGGTACATATGGATGTCTGTACATACATGTGTTAATTTTATTAAAGCAAATTATGTATGTACATTAGGGGGCCAATTAAATATATGGGAAATTTTTTTTTAAGAAATGTCTTTCACTCCAACCCACTGTGGGAGAAATGACCAATCTAGTGGCGCTTTAGCGAAATTTTAAAATTCAAAATTCGGCAAACTTTTTATACCCTCCAAAAAAGAATTTGGAGGGTATATTCACTTTGTCATTCCGTTTGTAACGCATCGAAATATCCATCTCAGACCCCATAAAGTATATATATTCTTGATCAGTGATGAAATCTAAGACGAACTGAGCATGTCCGTCCGTCCGTCCGTCCGTCTGTGGAAATCACGATACAGTCCAAACGAAAAGAGCTAGACTCTTGAAATTTGGCATAAATATATTTTAAAACTTAGAGCAGGTTAAGTTCGAAGATGGGCTAAATCGGGCAAGAGGGAAAAAAGTTCCCCTAAGAAGAACTAAACCAACCCAGAAAAAACAACATAATTTTTAAAGTTTTTTGGTTATTTTGTTAAGCAAATGATATATTTTTATGTCAAATACGGTCCAACGCCTTAAACTTGGAGCCATTAAATAAATTAAAAATATTTTGTGACCCCGCCCACTTTAGTGGGCGTTATTATAGGCAAAAATAGCATAAAAATTTAACAAATTGTTTTACTTAAGCCTACATTCCTTAAAAATAACACTTTTAAGCTTTAATGACGAAACCTGGTACTACTCTGCCCTACCCCCTCCTTCCCCTTCGCCCCCTAAATGACCCTACCAAAAAAATAAAATTTTTTAAAATTTTGTATATAATCATCCCAAGCATTTATCTTTAGAGTTTTATGACTGCCGATTTCTGCCCTACCTCCCCCCCACCTCTGCCTTTGCCCCCTAAATGACCCTACCAAAAAAATTTTTTTTTTTTTAATTTTGTATATAATCATCCCAAGCATATATCTTTAGAGTTTTATGACTGCCGATTTCTGCCCTACCCCCCCCCCCCCCCCTTCTTCCTTTGCCCCTAAATGACCCTACCAAAAAAAAAATTTTTGTTTTAAATTTTGTATATAATCATCCCAAGCATTTATCTTTAGAGTTTTATGACTGCCTGTTGCTGCCCTACCCCCTCCTCCCCTTTTGCCCGCTAAATGACCCTATTAAAAATATATATACATTTTTTTTTATTTTCTGTATAATCATCCTAAGAATTTATTTTTACAGTTTTATGTGTATCTGTTTCTGCCTTACCCCCCTCCCCCTATGCCCTCTAAATGACCCTATCAAAAAAAAGAAATTTTAATTTTGTATATAACTATCCCAAGCATTTATTTTTAGAGTTTTATGACAAAGGTGAAATGTTTCCCCCACAGCCCTTGCCAGAGCGACCCCGCCAAAATACAGTTTTTATAGCCTCCAAAGAGAATTGTGATGAAGTCTAAGACGGTCTAGCAATGCCCATACATTCGTCTGTGGAAAACATGATATTGTATATTTTTGAACCCCGCCCCCTTTAGTGGGCGTTGAAGTACGATATTATATAAAGGAACTCTGTCCCACCAAGTTAAACATTCTAAATTCACTTACTAAATATTTGGAGGGTATTTAAGATTCGACCCGGTCGAATATAACGTTTTTACTTGTTTTAATATGGCATAGTGAACCAGTGCCAACAAAAAAATTGTTAATAGTTGAAAACCACATATTTTCCAATGTCATCGACCGATCGCAATATAGTAAAGAGCAATACCACCAAATTCAAAAACAAATATGAAATTTTATTAGCAAACTTGTAGAAAAGTAGAAAGAAAGTCATAGGATTTTGGCAGTGTTCGAGGAGCGAAATGAGAAATGGTTGGATGAAGACATTACTTTCCCAGGCCAGCCGTTGTCCAACGTAAACGAAAACCTTTTTCAGAGTGCACAAGTAAGACTAAAAAAAAAAGATTGCATCAATCGTCAATGAAACACGGAACCAAGAGTTAATGGTAGCGGCGAGCGTAAGTCTTTACAAAGCGGGTAAAATAAGTGCTTCACAGGTTGTTTCGAAGTTAAGTTCAGAATCTGCGATAGCCCAAAATATGCTGAAATCTGTAGACTCGGCTCCAAAAACCCCTATTTCGTATACACCTGAAAAAGCTTTAGCTTTTTATATAGATGGTGGATACTCAAGAAGGTCATACAAATTAATGAAATATGGTGCTAAAGAACTAAACTGTAATATTTATCCAAGCTACGATATTTTGGCTAAAACTAAAACGGAGTGTTACCCAAGTAACATACACGTAACTGAACGTTCAGCTGAAGTTGGCTTGCAAAGTCCAAGGTTTTTCAACAGATTTTCCGGATCTCTCGACTGTAGGCAACAATAGCGACTGCATAAAAGCAATATTTAAATGGTTCTGTGATGGCAGCAGTGCTCATTCTATTTACCGTCAACGTTTCAGTGTTTCTAATGCTGCAACAACTAATGAGCATTTATTTGCTGTATGTATTGTTCCCTTGCAATTTAAAAAAGGACCCGCTATACTATGGCAAAATAACGGACCTTCTTCAACTCGGTTCTGCAGACCCATTAAAATAATTTTTGAAAAAGAGTCAGCAGATTTAGTTACGGCTGAGATAGAATATGTAAATCGGCAAATAGCACAAATTCTTCCAACAAAATTAACATTTTTTAAAGTAACACACGAATTTCATTTGACTAAGATCGATCGAAAAGTTTTTAATACCATAGCGGAGTCATCATCACTGGCTTGTAGAATTTGTGGGGGACACCCAAATTGATGAACAATCTTAATTTAGTTCAACTGAGGCAGCCACAAAACCACTTGTACGAATATGGATTGTCGACACTTCATGCTTGGATACGGTGCTTCGAGTGTATAATTCATATTCACATTCCTAAGACAAGTTCGGGGAATACCAACACTGGGAATACCGCCAGAAAGTTTTTCCACCAGCCAACCTTGGCCTCTATAGTAACTGGCGTGCAAGTCGAACTTATAAAAAGGTTTGGCTTAATTTTGCGCAGAACTGCATTTGGGTATGCAGTTAACGTAGAGTCTTTTCGCATTAATGCCTAGGAAACAGCAAAATTGTTTGTTTCCGAATACCCATGGTTTTATATGCCTCCATCAGTACATAAAATATTAATACATGGAGGAGATATTATTGAAAAAGTTTCCCTACCAATAGGAATGATGTCAGAAGAGGAACTTGAGGCAAGAAATAAAGATTTTCGCAGTTACAGGCTGAAGGACTCGAGATTGCATAAATGGAGGACTGCACGCTTTATTCGTTTCGTCGGATCCTTTTATTACATCTAAATCTAAAAGCACTTCGAAATACTCAAAAAACCATATCGAAATAGATGATGAGGTCAAGCAGCTACTTTTAAATGTAAATGACCTACCTGACAGCCTTAATTTGGAAAGCTCCGATTCTGAATATTTTTTTTTTCTTGTGAATCGCAAAACATGTAAAGCAGAAACATATTTTTTTTAATTTACTCGCGTAATGAAGAAAATTATCAACAAATTTTAAAAACAATACATTTTAAAAATTAATGAATTATAAATATTAAATATGTATAAATTAATAAAAGAACAAAAAATTCATTCACTATTTTTTATGTTTTGGAAGTTATTAACAAAGCGCCGCTAAATTAGCCATTTCTCCCACTGTGCATCCACCAGATTGGTTCGAATTGCTAAAAAAATAGTCCCTTGAAAAGTTGAGCTCAAAGGGATGAAAGGTAGGGTGCCCCTGGCCCCCCTAAAATTTACAAAATACATGATTTTTGACTTTGATTGTCAATAACTTCGTTTATATATATTTTACAAGAAACAAGTAAAAGTGCTATATTCGGCTGTGCCGAATCTTAAATACCCTTCACAGATGTAATTCTTCTTTCTTTCTTTCTTGCTAAAACAAAAATGCTAAAAATGATGCTCTCAGTTACTTATATATTTAATGCAACGTTTAAATTTTTTTGTTAGGAGGTTAAATGTTTGGCTCTTCTTACTTCTAATACATCTGAACGTCTTTCAAAAATAATAAATATGTTTAATTTACAAACAAAAAGAAAAAATACGTTTCATGTACCCCAAAGGTACATTTTATTTTTTACTTATCTTAATAATGAGATTTACTTGAGAAAAACTTAAAATTTGTAACCATTATGGTCACTTCCTTGTACTACAATATATTGCAGTTATTCAACACTAAAAATCGAAATTATAATTTTTTTTAATATTTGATACCAATTTTGTTTTTCCTGTATTAAAAAATAGTTTTAATTAGTAAAAAACCGGCGTTAGTTGGCTTTTTGGTTACTTTTATGTATAAAAAAAGTTTCAATTCCCCATCCCTGGGAGCGAAATTTTAATTTGTGTCTTCATTTTTTAACAATGCTAGTTTTCATTACATATAAAGTCGTTTTATTTTCAAAAATTTTAAAATTAGCAACCATTTTTGTCACTTTCATGTTCTACAATATATTGCATGTACCAAAAAAACAATCAATTTCCCAGCCCAGGAATTGAAATTTAATTTTTATACCTTTCACAAAAAAGTGAAAGCGTATATACGGGTCTGTCGTTCCGTGTGTAATTTCTTTGATATGCACACGGGACCCCATAAAGTATATATATTCTGGATCCTTATAAATAGCGATGACGATTGAGCGATGTCCGTCTGTACGTGAAATCGGTTTTCCCAAGCCCCAGAAGAGCTAGAGAGTTCGTTCTTAGACCGTTGGATTGAAAATGAACTTAAATAGAGCGCTATTGAAATTCAGAAAGATCGGAAGTATGGTTCCAGAGCTGGGAAGCTTACACCTATTTCTCGACACAAAATTTATACCAAAAATCAATTTTTTTAAATGTTTGTAAATTAAACCTATTTCTTGCTTTGGGAAGCCTCAATGGTCTATTAAAAACTAAAAAAAAAAAAATTTTTTTTCAGGGATGGAAAATTAAAAATTTTTTTTCGGCCCATTCCGTATTTTGTAGCACATGTAGTAACTAATACTGGTAAAAACTTTAAGTTTTTCTTTTACAAAAGCACTTTATACCTCATGAAGATTTGAATTGATAAAAAAATTTCAAAAATTAAAATTTCGCTTCCAGGGTTGGGAAATTGAAATATTTTTTATACATAAAAGTAACCAAAAAGGCAACTAACTTCGGTTTTTTACTAATTAAAAATATTTTTTAGTTCAGGAAAAACATAATTGGTATCAAAAATTAAAAAAAATCAAAATTTATATTCCAGAGTTGGACAACTGCAATATATTGTAGTACATTAAAGTGTCCAAAATGGTTACATATATTAAGTTTTTCTTAAATATAACTATTTCATGCCTCATTAAGAGTTGCATTGGTAAAAAAAAATTAAATTTCGTTTGCAGGGTTGGGAAATTGAAATATATAAAAGTAACCAAATAGACAATTGACGTTGTTGTTTTTGCTAATTAAAACTATTTTATGATTCAGGAAGAACAAAATTGGTATTAAAATCTTAAAAAATCAAAATTTCGACTTCAGGGTTGAACAAATAATATATATTTTTGGGTTGAACAAATAATATAGTTTAAAAATTAAAATTTTTTTGTCAAGTAACACTATGTTACATCTTTTAATCAAACTTACTTCCTGTTTTAGCAAGAAAGAAATAATAATTACATCTGTGAAGGGTATTTAAGATTCGGTGCAGCCGAATATAGCACTTTTACTTGTTTTTTTTTTGCTTTTTTATAAATGCGACTCTTCAGGAGGTATAAAGAATTTTTATTAAAGAAACATTTTAAATTGTTAATCATTTTTGTTATTTTTATTTATAAAATATTTCAATTTCTCACTTCTGGAAGTGAAATTTTAATTTTTAAAATTTTTTTTATCAATGCAAATATTCATGAAGTATAAAGTGACTTTATTTAAGAAAAACTCAAAATTTATAACAATTTTGGTTATTACATGTACTACAAAATATTGCATGTACCTAAAAAAACTTTAATTTTCCCAACCCTGGAAGCGAAATTTTGTTTTTTTTATATTTCTTATTTTTTATCAGTGCAAGTCTTCTTGAGGTATAAAGTAGTTTTATTTAAAAAAAGTTTTAATTTCTTAACCATTTTTGCCACTTTCATGTACTACAAAATATTGCACTTGTCCGACCCTGGATTCGAAATTTTTATTTTTTTTATATATTTGATACCAATTTTGTCCTTCTTAAATTACAAGACAGTTTTAGTTAGCAAAAAAACAACATCAGTTGCCTGTTTGATTACTTTCACGTTTAAAAAAATGCAATTTCCAGAATATATATATACTTTATGGGGTCCCATATTGATATCGAAGAAATTACACACGGAATAACAAACTTATATATACCCTTTCACTCCCCCCGGGGGTGCCATTGGGGAGCTTGGCTATTATGTCAGGCCACGCTCCAGCACAGATGCGGGGAAAGGGTTATGCAGTTTTTGCAGATGGTACTTTTGCTGATAACCCATAAAACTCATATGTTACCTGCCCAATCCCTGAAGTTGCAGTGCAACGGGAGGGCATATAAAAAATTAAAAAGTAGTAGGTATACCTCCCCAGAAAGTACACCGCCTAGTACGATCCCTGCATGTAGGAGTTTCCTCCGCTCCGAAGCATATCCGAAAGAGGGTCGAGTAGAAATTTGGCAGAGGTTACTCCTATGCAGTCTGTTGTAAGAAAGGAGGTCCAAGGACGCCTCGATCTAATTAAGAGTTCAAAAGTCAATAGAAAGTTGAAACCTATAATGGTTGGCTTTCGAGGGGTTGTTCTGTTTTTCAGGCATAACTTTTGCAGGTAGCCCCGTAAAACTTATATGTTACTGCCCTATCTCTAAAACTGTGGAACGGATGTGTATATAAGAATCTTAAAGAAGTAGGTTCGCCTACGAGCTTGAGTAAGAATTGGCAGGTGAGGCGACATCTGAGTTTGGGTAGAAAAGAGACCGAAGTCGATAGAAAGTTTATAGAACCTACACTGGTTTGACTTTCGAGGCTTTACCAGTAGTTGCAACTGGTACCACGGGATCCAGTACAAGCCTCGCAGTTTACTGCGGCTGGATATTGGAGAGGTCTCCCTCGGGAGTACACATGGTGGCTGTGGTCACCAATTTTTGGAAGGTTTGTCAGATAAGGATTGATGTTCAATCCTTGTCGTTGGACTTCGGTCCGGCTGGTAGTAGCAGAACCTATATGTTGTTGTGAATCAACAAATAAAAGATCATCTAGATAGGATCGGCACTTTAAGCAAGGTGTTAGATCATGGGGCTTACCAAATCATGTTCTAGAAATTGCCACCTGGGCGACCCGAGGTCGCCTTTGTGTGGTTCTTGGGTGCTAAAACGGGTGCTGGTAACACTTAATTTTCACCCGGTGTTAAGAGCACCATCAGGTAGGGCCGCAAGGCTGGTACTGACGTAAATCAGTGACATTTATACCCTTTCACTTTTTGTGAAGGGTATAAAAATGTTAGTAAAGGTTATAGATCAAACTCAGAGGAACAACTTTTGTTCACAAATATTTTTCGTTGCTCCAATATCTACTGCATTAAAAAAAACAAGTTAAAACGCTATATTCGACCGGCTCGAATCTTAAATACCTTCCAAATATTTAGTAAGTAAATTTAAAATGTTTAACTTGGTGGGACGGAGTTCCGCCCCACTAAAGGGGGCAGGGTTCAAAAATAGGCAATATCATGTATTCCACAGACGAACGTATGGGGATTGCTAGACCGTCGTAGACTTCATCACTGAAGTCTAGGGAGAAGGGAGAGGAGGGGGTAGGGCAGAGTAGTACCAGGTTACGTCTCAGCTTCGTCATCAAAGCTTAGAAATTTTATTTTTAAGGAATGTAGGCTTAAGTAAAACAATTTGTTAAATTTTATTTTAAGGCTCCAAATTTAACGCGTTGGACCATATTTGACATAAAAATATATCATTTGCTTAACAAAATAACCAAAAAGCTTTGTGTTCTTTAAAAAACCTTCTATATCTTTTAAACAGTACCTGTCATTTTTTAATACCTTTACAACTCTATATGGACCCTTAAATCTCGGAATCAATTTACTTTATACTCCCGTAATCTGATCAAAATTTTTTATCATAACGTAGTCTCCTTCTTTATATATATTTGCGCTCTCTCTTTTTCAGTCTACGTATAATTTATTACATTGTTGAACTTGTTTCTGTACATCTTCAGCTTTACTTCGTATTTCCTCAACGATTCTATCTTTACATTGAATATCATTTTCTATTACATTTTCTTTTAAACAATCTATCATTTTACCCCTTTGTTCTATCCCGAACAGCATTTTGCTTGGATACTGCCCTATACTTCTGTGTATTGTATTGTCCATTGCATGTTCAACTTCTGTCAAAACCTTGTGCCAAGGAATATCTTTCTCTGCGTTTGTTATTATACCCTTCACAAAAAAGTGAAAGGGTATATATAGGTTTGTCATTCCATGTGTAATTTCTTTGATATGCACATGAGACCCCATAAAGTATATATATTCTGGATCCTTATGAATAGCCATGACGATTGAGCGATGTCCGTCTGTCCGTCTATCCGTCCGTCCCAAGCCCCCAGACGAGCTAGAGACTTCGTTCCTGGACCGTTGGATTGGAAATGAACTTAAATAGGCTGCTATTGGAATTCAGAAAGATCCAAAGTATGGTTCCAGAGCTGGGAAGCTTACACCTATTTCTCGACGCAAAATTTATACCAAAAATCAATTACTTTTTTTTAATGCTTGTAAATTAAACCTACTTCGTGCTTTGGGGAGCCTCAATGGTCTATTAAAAACTAAAAAAATTAAATTTTTTTTCCAGGGATGGGAAATTAAAAATTTTTTTTTCGGCCTATTCCGTATTTTGTAGTACATGTAGTAACTAAAATTGTTAAAAATTTCAAGTTTTTCTTTAACAACACCACTTTATACGTCATGAAGATTTGAATTAGCTAAAAAAATCAAAAATTTTAAATTCAAATTTTCTTCCAGGGGTGGGAAATTGAATTTTTTTTTTATACATGCAAGTAATCAAACAGGCAATTGATGTTAATTTTTTTTGTATTTTGCCAACTAAAACTGTCTTATAATTTAGGAAGAACAAAATTGGTATCAAAAATTCAAAAATAAAAAATAAAATTTCGAGTTCAGGGATGGACAAATGCAAAATTTAATAGTACATAAAATTTACCAAAATGGTTAAAAATTTGAAATTTTTCTTAAAAAAATTATTTTATACCTTATGAAACGTTGCACTGATAAAAAATAACAAAACCAGAGTTGGGAAAATGAAAATTTTTGTTGGTACATGCACTATTTTGTAGTACATGTAATAACCAAACTGGTTACAAAATTTTATTTTTTTTTAAACAAAACTACTTTATACCTCAAAATTTAATAGTACATAAAATTTACCAAAATGGTTAAAAATTTGAAATTTTTCTTAAAAAAATTATTTTATACCTTATGAAACGTTGCACTGATAAAAAATAACAAAACCAGAGTTGGGAAAATGAAAATTTTTGTTGGTACATGCAATATTTTGTAGTACATGTAATAACCAAACTGGTTACAAAATTTTATTTTTTTTTAAACAAAACTACTTTATACCTCATGAACATTTGCATTTGTAAAAAAAATTTAAAAAATTAAAATTACGCTTCCAGGCTTGGGAAATTGAAATTTTTTTTATACATAAAAGTAACCAAAACTATTTTATATTTTAACTAAAACTATTTTATATTTTAGGATGAACAAAATTGGTATCAAATATTCAAAAATAAAATTTCGAATCCAGGGTTGAACAAGTGCAATATTTTATAGTTCATGAAGGTGACCAAAATGGTTCAACATTGTAAATTTTTCTTAAATAACACTACTCTATACCTCATGAAAAGTTACATTGGCAAAAAAAAAAAAAATTAAAATTTCACTTCCAAGGTTGGTAAATTGAAAGTTTTTTTCGTACACAACAATGAGTGTTTGTGCTTCGTCCCGTCCGCACGCGTTTTTTTTTTTTTTTGTAGTCCGCACGTCTACTGTTTTGTTATTTATAGTTACCAAATTATTTGTGTTTAATTGAAACAAAAAAAAATAAACAATATCAACATAAAACAATATCAACAAAAAACTTCATGCACATTAATAAAATAAAACAATTTTTATAAAGAAAAACAACATACAAACCATCAATACCAAATCAAAAAAAAAAAAATAGAATTAAAATTTAAAACAAGAAAACAAAAAAAGAATCGATACAATTTAATAACAAATAAAACAACAAAAACACAATTGAAAGAAGATAAACGGCAGTTTTTTTTTTGTTTATCACTGACGGTCATCTGTGACAGTGATGGCACCGTGGAACAAAGTGACCAGCTCAGGGCTTTTATGTCCACTTCTGCGATTGTGCCTCTCCCCCTCCCCTATCTTACAATAATAATTTTGTATTGTTGATTCCGGCTTGGAGGTTGCTGTTTGGCTGCCTGGTGGTGAAGGTATAGCACTGACCACCTGGTAGCCACTGAAAAGCAGTAATCACCATCGTTGGAATCAATATTAACAAAATAGACGACTATTTGGATTTCCCTTGACTTATTTCATGACAGGTAGATTCAGAATTGACTTCTGCAACATACGAGGCTTGAGAGCGAACTTCTTCTCAGTTTATGCTCACGTTTGTCTCTATCGGCCGGATGTTTTAGCCTTAAGTGAAACCCAGGTATCTGAGGATACTGACCCACAGGATTTTTATGTCTCTGGGTATCAACTTCTGTCCCTTTTTAACTTCCATCGCGGTCTTGCATTATATATACGCAATGATGTTGTGTACCAAAGCCAGCAATCACTAGGCTTGTATGATCTAGAATTTAGCTGCCTTTGGGCTAAATTCAAGATCAGGGCACATAGTTTGCATTTCGGATTCCTTTATAGAAGTCCAAACGCGGGAAGGGAACAAACTTTATCGGGCTTCGATTCCCTTTCCGATTCTATAGCAAAAATCCTCGAAAGTTGTCCGGACAGTAAAATTGTTATTGCTGGTGATTTCAATGTCCACAACTCATCGTGGCTTCGCCATTCGAGCCACACAACTTCAGAGGGCCAATATGTTGAGTTATTCGCCGCGCATAATCACCTAGCGCAACTAGTGAATGAACCAACACATATACCGTGTGTTGAAGGGCACCAACTAAATACGCTTGATTTGTTCCTAACTTCACACCCTCAAAAGTATGAAGTGAACGTCAGTGCACCTCTCGGTAATTCGGATCATTGTATCATCTCCGCTTCTTTTTCGTTCTCGGCACTTCGAAACGTTTCACCCACAGCCACGAAACGTTTAAAATACGTATACGAAAAAGCTCGTTGGGCAGAGCTCAACGAATTCTATCGTACTTTCAATTGGAAACTATGTTTCTTAGATAAAAATATCGATTTAATGGCGGAAATGGTTGGATATATAATTTTGCTGGGAATGAAATACTTCTCCCATCCGAAAAAATTTCGGTTAAGCCGAGACAAAAATCTTGGTTTAACCAATCTTGCAAAGAGGCAATCAGATCCAGAGAGGAAGCATTCAGTACTTGGCGGCCAAGCCTGGAGGAGATTGACGCCAGGAGACAAAGGATGAACGAGTCACTCACAATTGATCTCGTGTCAATCTCCGAATGGGGCCTCGCGAACAGGGTTAACTTTAACCCTCATAAGACGCAGTGCTGCGTGCTTACGCATAGGCGGCTGGTCGAAGGTTCTGCGCCATCCGTGTTTATGGATGGTATAGGTATTGGGGAATCAGAAGCTCTTGATGTTCTTGGTATGAAAATACAGTGTGACGTTCGATGGACAGATCACATTTTTCATATTTCAAAAGAAGCTTTCAAGTGTCTCGGCTTTTTAAGACGGTGTAAGACATACTTCACCCCAACTGATCTCCTCAATATATATACCACCTACATCCGACCAAAGATGGAATACAACTCTCATGTATGGGCCGGTGCTTCAAAGTCTGTTTTGAAGTTGCTCGACCGCGTACAAGAGAGAGCGAAGAAACTCATCGGTGACAGTAGGGTAGCCAACTCTATTGACTCACTGAAGCATCGACGCAACGTGGGGTGTGTTTCACTGTTCTACCGATACTACAACGGAATGTGTTCTGGTGAAATAAGGGAGCTTGTGCCGAATAACCGTTTATTTCTGCGAGCTACCCGCTCTTCACATAGGGCACATCCTTTTGTGGTTGAGTTGTCAGTGAATCGCACCACGCATTACAGAGAGAATTCGTTCTTTGGCCGAACGGTTTGTATGTGAAACAAATTTCCAGCAGAGGTCTTTCCTGTCAGTTTTAACTTGGGGAGGTTCAAATCGAACGTCCACAAACACTACTCCCTCTATCCTCCTTCCCATAACCAACTTTCCTAGTTCTGGCACAATGCATCGCATATGTAGGGGTCATCCCCTGAGTGCTGATCCAAGAAAAAAAAATAAATAAATAAATAAATAAATTGTAGTACATGAAAGTGATCAAAATAGTTGCAAATTTTAAGTTTTTCTTAAATAAAACGACTTTATACCTAACGAATATTAGGATTGGTAAACAAAATGAAAATTTCGCTTCCAGGGCAGGGAAATTTAATTTTTTTTTTACATGAAAGTAACCAAAAATGCAACTAACGTCCGTTTTTTTACTAATTAAAACTAGTTTTTAGTTCAGGAAAAACAAAATTGGTATCAAAATTTAGATTCCTGAGTTGGATAACTGCAATATTTTGTAGTACATGACCAAAATAGTTACAAATATCAAGTTTTTTTTTAAATAAAACTATTTCATGCCTCATTTCGTTTCCAGTGTTGGGAAATTGAAAAATTTTTTTTCTACATAAAAGTAACCAAAAAGGCAATTGACGTTGTTGTTTTTGCTAATTAAAACTGTTATAATTCAGGAAGAACAAAATTGGTATTAAAATCTTAATAAATCAAAATTTCGACTGCAGTGTTGGACAAATGAAATATTTTATGATACATGAAAGTGACGAAAAAGTTTAAAAATTTTAATTTTTTTGTCAAGTAAACCTATGTTACACTAAGAATTGCATTGGTAAGAAAATAAAAATTCGGTTCCAGAGTCTGAAAATCTAAGTATTTTAGTACATAAAAGTTGCCATATAAGTTCCTAATTATTTTTTTTTTTGTGAATGAAATCTTTTTTATACTTCAGGAAGAGTTAAATTGGTATTAAAAACCAAAAAAGCCTAAAAGACTATTCTACAGTTCGACAATTAGAAGTTTTTGGGTACATGAAACGGATTTTTACTAAACCTACTTTCTGTTTTAGCAAGAAAAAAAGAAGAATTACATCTGTGAAGGGTACTTAAGATTCGGTACATCCGAATATAGCACTTTTACTTGTTGTTTCTGAAAAATTTTCAGCTGATACTCATATTGCTTTTGTTGTTCGCCAGGTTTTTGGCTCATGTTGCAATTCGTCGTTCTTATTATCTATTTCGTTGTTTAAAGTTGTATTTGCATTTTCTTTATCTTGTTCTCTTTCGTTGTCTATTTCTAGAACTTCATTTGCATTGTCTTCTTTACGTTTTTTTTTTTTTTTTTTTTTTTTTAGGAGTAGGACCAGCACTCAGGGGATGACCCCTACATATGCAATGCATCGCGCCGGAACTGAAAACGAGGGGATAGTATTAAGGGGAAAGATGAGAAGATAGACAGTTTTTTTTTGTAGCTATTTCAACCTTTTACTTCGCCGGCTAATTTTTGCTACAGGGCCGACGAAGGTGGGTGCTGTTAGTCTGCTTTTTAGTACATGATAGTGTCAGTCGCCGCCAATTATGTTCAGTGACCAGTGACTATGCCTTCATCATTGAAACAGGCAGGCAACAACTAACACAACCACGAACTGATCAGAAGAATTCAACACAATATTTCATGACTCAGCGCGGGCTCGAACTCACGACCCTCCGCTTCATAGTCTCGTGTTCTACTACTTCAGCCAACAGCACCCACAAATAAAGTTTTTGTTAATATATCTGCCGCATTTTCGTTACTTGCAATATTTTTTATATCGACCTCCCCATTGCCATTTTTATCCTTTATGTAGTGATAACGGATGTCTATGTGGTTACTCCTTTTTTGTCCTATAGGATTTTTTACCATAAATGCTGCACTCTGGTTATCACAAAAAATTTATGTGGCCAAATCGATATAATTATCAAAACCCATCTCACGAAGCAAACATCGAAGAAAAATTGTTTCTTTTGCAGCTTGGCACAAAGCGATGTACTCTGCCTCCATCGTACTCAAGGCTACGACCGATTGTTTTCGCGACTCCCATGAAATCTCACCACCTGCCATGAACGCAACAAAACCAGAGTAGGACTTCCTGTCATTGGTGTCGCAGGCCCAATCAGAATCTGTGAAACAATCAAAACTATTTACATCAAAAAAAAGTTATTTTACTTATCGCATTTGTTTTAAGGTATCTAAGAACATGTTTTGCTGTCGTAAAATGCTCTTTATGCGGATGCGTATTAAATTGTGATAATTTAGACACCACATGCATCAGGTCAGGCCTTGATATCACTGCCAAATACATCAATGCTCCAATCAGGCTTTGATAAGTTTTTGTATCTAAGTTTTCGCACTGATTTTTACATTTTTCCAGTACCATACCACTTGGCCATGGATTGGCTGCAGGTTTGCAATTTGACATCCCCCATCGTTCAAGCAATTCTTCCGTGCAGCGCTTCTGATGAATGGTTATATCTCCTCGTGGATCACCTCTATTTATCTCCATTCCTAAATAGAAAGATATTGCACCTCGATCTACTGCTTTCACTTGCTTATTTATGTAGGTCTTTAAGTATATCGTGCATTTCTTGTTCATCAGAGCATGCCAGTAACATGTCGTCAACATAAATAGCGATTAAACACACTTGACTACCATTACGTTTAACGTATACACAAGGATCCGATTTACAGCGACTGAAACCTATTTTGCGTAAAATTTCGATCACCTTGACGTTCCATTCTCTGCCAGCTTGCTTTAAACCGTATAATGCCTTTTTGAGTTTACATACTTTGTTTGGGTGCTGCTTATCTTCAAACATTTTAGGCTGTAGCATGTAAATATCATCTTTTAATTTCCCATTTAGGAAAGCTGCCTCAATGTCGATATGATTTAAAAGTAATTTGTGTCGTGCTGCTAAAGCCAAAAATAACCATATGGTAGAGTGCCTAACTACAGGTGCAAACGTTTCATGGTAATCGAAGTTATATTTTTTTGAGCAACCATGTACCACTAATCTGGCCTTATATTTCTCTATAACACCGTCTGGAGAACGCTTTACAGCAAAAACCCATTTGCATCCTATTATATTTTTACCATTTGGCCTATCGACCAATTGCCATGTTTCATTCTTCATCAATGAGTTAAACTCTTTTGACATTGCCTCCTTCCACTTTTCACAATTTTCTGAATGTAACGCTTCGTTAATGCTGCTTGGATTTTCGATTAACAAATTTAGCATTTCAACTCCATCTTCAGTAATATACACTTTACGAGGTCTACCTCTACCACCTGTTTTTACTGTCTTAGGCCTTCCTCTCTTTCTTCTTTTATCAGCATGAATTTCGCCTTTTTCATCTTCTCTATCAGTTCCACTACTTGATAAACCTGTCTGATAATCATCATTTTTTTCTTCTTCTTCATTATTACCTGGCTCAACACATACTTCGTCAGCTTTACTATCTACATTAATATCTTCTATCTCTGTATTTTGTGTATCAATGCCCCAATAAAATTTGTCTTTTTCTTCAACATGTAACGGCATGTTTTCAAAAGAATTCTCAAAAAATACAACGTCTCGAGCGACAACAATTTGTTTTGTTGCAGGATTATATAAACGATAACCTTTTGTATACGGTTGGTATCCAATAAATTTTATTTTTGACCCTTTTGGTAAAAATGTATTGCCTTTTGGCTTAAAGCCTTTGTTTAACACTACTGCATCACAGCCAAATACTTTGAAATGAATTACTGATGGTAGCTTACCTGTCCATCTTTCATAAGGTGTGACATCTCCAAGAGCCTTTGTGGGTGACCTATTTCTAAGGTACGTAGCCGTGTTAACAGCTTCACCCCATAAACTTTGTGGTAATTTTGACTGCTCTAACATACTGCGCGCCATCTCGACTAGAGTTCTGTTGGTCCTTTCTGCAATACCATTCTGTTGCGGCGAATAGGGTACCGTTGTTGGATGCACTATTCCTCTTTTGGCAAAAAAATATTTAAAATGCTTCAACGCATCACTTTTATTTTTAAGAAAACAGGTTGTAGCATACCGAGAATAGTCGTCAATTAATGTCATATAGTATAAATATCCACCAACAGACTTTGTACCAATCGGACCAACTAAATCGGTATGAACTACTTCTAACAAATCCTTTGTTTGTATACTTGAATAAGATTTGTATGGTTTGGCAGAAATTTTGTTCACAGCACGCGGGTTAAATGAGTTATTTATTATTCTTCCCTATAGTAAGAATAATACACAATACTTTTATTGTTTTATGTTGTCAGCTCTTCAGAGTGACAACTTAATTTATTTAAATCGATCTTAAGACTAATTTTACAAAATATTTAAAATCTAATATAAACTAAGTAACGTCAGTATTTTTATGCTTACGTTACTGTTTAGCAAAATGTAAGGTGTAACTTGAGGTAAGCAACGTAAGTATTTTATGCTTACGTTGCTGTCTAGCAAAATGTGGGAATAAAACTTTAGGGTTTCGCTACACTTTGCCAGCCATTATAATTATTTTGGGTATCAGGATGTGACTCCTCCACCCATAGTCTAAAACACTCCTGGGTTTTAATATGTACATATGTAAGTATAAATTTTTGTAATCTTATGATAAGCCATACTTTTCCTTTATTCTTTTTAGTTCAAAATCTTCCGTTTCTGGCTTGTTTCTAATTTTAATTTTGTTTACTATAACATTATTTTTACTTTTTATTATTACAATTAATATAATTACGATTACAAGCACAAATACTAGCCCAATTCACAATCCCGTGCAAATGGTCTTGCATTATAGCATTTGCAAAGTGAGAGAGTATTTGAGAGCATTTTCAATGTATTTTGTTGGTGTAGAGTACAATTATTTTGCTCATGCTACGATGCTAGACTACTTGCTCGAGATTGTGAACTGGGCTACTATGTTTATTCCATAGGAAATATTTTTGTGGATTTTCAATTCCTCTATTTCTTTTACATTCTCAAAGTTTCTTAGTTCTATTTGCTTAAAATTAATTGGTATTATATTAGAAATTGAAAAGTTGTTATTCGGGTAAAAATATCTGTCCTGAAAAGCTATTCTATTATTTTTGAAGATTTGGCTGTTAATTTTCAGTTCGCAATCATAAAAGAAAAGCAAATAATTTTTATTAATTCTTAGCTTTCGATCATTCGATTTCTAAGTCGTTGGCATTTTTCATTAAAATCATATCGTCTTCAAACGTTTCAATTTCGGTTGCATTATTATACTTAAAATTACAGTTGTTCAACAAAGTGCAGTGTTTACTATGCTTTAAATTTTTGAGATAAACATTCTCCTCATAAGTAAAAACATGGTGTTCAATTTCAATAACATAGCTATTTGGCTCATTAATTTCCATACAATGTTTATTTGGTAAAGGTGTAATCATTTTTAGGTCAGTTTGATTGTAGTCAATTGGAATTTTTATTGCAATAATCAGAATTCCGTCTTTGTAGTTTAAAACGTCAGCTTTCATGGATTTTAATTTAAATAAGTCAATTTCGAATTTATCAATTTCTTCTGATGTTAAGATACTTGGGTGAAAAATGTGATTCTTAGCAGAAGCAATGTTGTCCTGAATATGTTCGATTTTTCCTTTGAGGTAATTGAGTTTGAACATTTGATCTGTATATAGAAGACTTTGAAATATTTCGCTCTGTCTATTATTAAAACTTGCGAAAGCATTTCTAATATTTGATCTGTCCTCTTCTACAGCTGATTTTAAAATTTGGACCGATTCGTTAAACTGTGTGTTTATATAAATTTGCTTATTTACTGCACCTATTGTATTATGACTGTTCTCATCTATTACACTAAGATGCTCAAGGATCTCTTAACGATCATCATCATCCATAACTCCAGCCAACCACTTATAAGCATGACCAACGAAGTTAAACAGTCCCCTTTTTCTCCTTAGTTCCATCGGAGTGATTGATTTCAATTTAGATTTTATAATTTTTATTTCCGTTTCGATCATTTTCATGTTATCAAGGTATACATTTTTTATATTATTCTCGACCTGATTTAAAATCTGATATAATTCCTTGGTATCAACTAAGTGCAATACTGTAATCGTTTGGTTTATCACCTCAACTTTCCCTACCTTAATTTGTGCATAACCTGTCTCCTCAGTGATTGGATTAATCTGTAGTGTTGCCTGTGTCTCAGTTGCTAGAATCATCATTACCATTACTATCAGGATCTGCAAATTTAAAAGATTTTTAATATTGACGATAAGAGCGTTTTCTAAAGTTTTTTTTTTATTGTTTTGGGACCTGTTCGTTTCTAAAACGCCTTTTGAGGTTATTAAAACGTTCAAACAAATGCTCAAAGTCAATATCGTCTTCACCATTATTAGGATTCGTTTTGTCTATACCGTCAACTTCATATATTAAAGACCTTTTAACGTTGGATTCATGCACATTTCGCAACCCTTTCTTAATAAACTTTGGTTGTTCTTTGTGCCTTAGGCTTTTATAATTCTTTATAAAGCCTTCTTCTCTGTTTTCTATGTAGTTTTCGCGAGATTTATTTCTTTTTTGGATTATTTTAGTTTTAGCATCTTTTAATCTTTCTTTTATAATGATATGATCAATCAATTTATTTTGTACATCTAGGGGACTGCATTTTATTGCGCTATGGTAAGTACTATTGTAGAATTTTATTGCCTTAAGGATTTGAGTATTTATTGGAAGTTTTTCTTCCAAATTAAGGGCTCTGACTTTTTCTGTGACTGTATTGTTGAATCTTTCAATATCCGAATTGCCAGTATGGCTATTCGGTTTCGTAAAATGATATTGAATTCCCTCTTGATCAAGGTAGCTCCTTACATTGACGTTATTGAATTACAAATTTGGTAACATTGCCTTTAGTGGCTAAAAATGCTCTAATTTTCCTAACTAAAGTTTGACTATTTCTGTCGAGCAAATGGAATGAAATTACATGTTTTGAGAATTTGTCGATAAAAATTATGAATGAGTGTTTACTGTTTACGTAAGTATCGACGTGAATTATTTCATTTGTGGTGGAAGGGGTTTCAGTTATTTTGAACTTACTTTTTATTGGGTTTCTGTCATATTTAGCTGACGAACAAATGTGACAGTTATTTATTATTTTATGTATCGAAAATTTCAAATGTGGATTATATATCCTATGCTTGATACTATCGTAGGTAGCTATAATACCTGAGTGTCCACTTTCGTATTTATGGAACAACGATATCTGTTTATTGAGTTCATTATCATCCTCAATATCTCTAGCTAAATAAGAACACTTGACTAATTTAAAGTTGTTTCTGTCTGGAAATTCCGCTACCAACTTCAGTTGAACTTTGTAATATTCGTGATCATTTAGTTTGGAAAATATCCCTATTTTTCCTTTAGCAACCTCCCTCCTTAAAATATTGGATATGTTATTATTTGCGATGTCGTGTCTGTCTATATAAAGTCTTTTATTGCCAAAAACCGTTTCAATGTCTTTCTCTTTAATATCCACTACAATAATTTGAGTTTTAAAACGATTTACTACCGTATCCAATATTGGAATACCATCGTGGAGATCCTCCTCTTGAGAGTGTGCAGTCTCAACATCTAAAGAATCTCCAATATTATTTGTTTCACCGCAGTCCATCAACTCCTCTGATGTATTTATCTCGTTTCTTTCGACATTGATTCTACTTAGGAAATCTGCTATATAGTTGCACTTCCCTTTTATATATTCTATCTTAAAATTATATTCGCCTAAGTCAATCAGGTATCTTTGTAGCCTAGGGCTTATATCTTTGCCTGCATATTTACTTATGAGTCACTTCAGTGGTTGATGGTCGCTTTCTAGGTCGTATTCTTTCCCATAAATGTATGGCCTAAAATATTTAACACCCCAAACTATTGCCAACAATTCTTTATCAATTGTTGCATAGTTTGTTTCGTGTTTGTTCAACGTTCGCGAAGCATATGCTACTGGGTGACCATCTTGAGTTAAGACAGCTCCAATTGCGTTATTGCTTACATCAGTGACGATTTTGAAACGTTTTGAAAACTTTGGGTATCTCAGTATGGGTGAACTCGTTATAAGCTCCTTAAGTTTTTCAAAAGCCACTATATAGCTAGGGTCATTCATATTAATTTTTGTGTTTTTCTGCAAATACTTGGTCATTGGGTATGAATTTTTGGCATAGTTGTTAATAAATTTTCTATAGAAACCGGTCATTCCTAAAAAGGACTTACTCTGTTTTTCAGTACTTGGTAGTTTCAAATTTTGTATTATTGTGATTTTGTTGAGATCTGGTTTTATACCATTAGTTGTTAATATGTGACCCAAAAACTGTGTTTCTTTCTTGAGAAAGTCACACTTGTTAATTTGTATCTTTAGCTTAGCCTTCCTTAAGGTTCTAAATATATCCTTTATATTATCGATATGTTCCACCAGAGATGAACTGAATATTAAAATGTCATCCATATACACCACACATGTCTTGTTTATGAAATTTCTTAGCACAGAGTTCATCAATCTCTGAAAGGTTGATGGTGCGTTACGAAGACCAAAAGGCATTCGAATAAATTCGTAATGCCCAAAAGGTGTAGAGAATGCCGTTTTCTTTCGATCTTCCTCCTTAAGGAGTATTTGATGGAAACCTTTTGCCAGATCCACAGTCGAAAAATATTGGGCTCTGCCTAATTTATCTAAAATACTGTTAAGGTTAGGTATAGGGTACCTGTCTTCTACTGTAAATTCATTTAGTTTGCGATAGTCTATTACTAATCGCCATTTTTTCTCTCCAGAATTATCGGCTTTTTTGGGCACAATCCATTAAGGACTATTGTATGCAGAATTGCTCTCACGAATATAGTTTTGCTTTCACATATCTTTTATTTGTTTGTTTATTTCGTCTTCATGAATTTGGGGGTATCTGTATATATTTGAATAGAGTGGTTTGTCAATTGTAGTAACGATTTGATGTTCTGTTTGGGTTGTGGCTGAAAGATTATCGCCTTCTACATAAAATAAATCTTTAAACTCAGTAAGAAGATTTTTGATTGCTCTACATTCCTCTTCATTTAAGTGACAAAAATCAAGTTTGTCTACGATATTTGTTTTTGTAACTGGTTCCAATACACTTATATTCTCATCAAAGAAAGAACAGTACATTTCCTCAAAAAACAATTTTTTGCCTAAAATTTCTACATATATAACCATGTTCGTTATTTATTTTTGTCTTAAGGGGCACCAAAAAATTTTGTCCGATTATTCCATCATATATATTATTGCTGAAATTAATAATTTTCCAACTTAAAGTTCCTTGAGCAGAAAATTCCTTTGGGAAGGGAGTTACAACTTTAAATTTAATTATGTTTGTACCGTTAATTGTTCTGTATTGAACGGGTTTCATTAATTCTTCTATTTGAAAATTTTCTTTCAAAACGTGAGGTTTAATAATGCTGGTTGAAGAGCCAGTATCAATTAAAAATCGTATTTTTGTTTCCCAATAGTGAGTATCACTATCGGTAATTGGATTGGGGAGGCTGTATTAAAAAATTAACTTCTTTTTCCTCTCCATTTCCTATGTCCATATGTGTAGTTTGCTGATCTACACTCATGTGAGAATTCCTTGTCCTGTTCGAACAGCTTTCGTTTATTTGATTGTTTTGAAAGTTATCTCTCTCATTATACCTATTAGTTTTATTTTGCCAATTCCCCACATTATTATTCTGACGATATCGCTCCTGTTGATTTCTTCCAAAGTTTCCACTGCTTTGTTCTTGAAAATAATTTCTTTTAGAACTACTACTTGGCTCATATTGAGAGCTGTTTGTCACAGAATTTTTCCAACTGTTATTAGGGTTTGACTCGGACTTTTGCCGATTGTAGTTTCGATTAAAATTTTGATGTCCGTTCGCCTTGTTCCTATAGTAATCATTACTGAAATTTTTTTTGCCTTATGCCTACTGTCAATAGCTCTACTATCGTCTAGCAATCTAAGTTTAGTATATTTGTTTACTATGTCGTTTAATGTCAAAGTTTCATCTAGATGAACTCTGAGTGGTCCATCTATTTTTTCAATTAAGATATTCACTAAGTCCCTGTCTACATTTTCTGAGCTATACAACATAGCTTTATTATTATCTAGTTCATAAATTTCGCTTATTTCATTTTTTGTTAATTCGAAACAATCAAAAAGTTCTCTTAAGTTACTCACTTTAATGTATCGACACCTGTTAAAAATCTCGGCATACGATGCCTTCGGTCTGGCTTGGGCCTTCAACTTTGCTTTTAATTGATCCCATGAGATGTCTCCAAGTTGCCTTATATATGTTGCGAAGTCTGCAGTGATTTTTTCGTTTATTATTATCTGGATTCCAAACTTAATTAATGCGGTGTTAGCTCCGCAAAGACCTATTAACATCTCTATGGATTTTATAAATCCATTGATGCTATGGTTGTTATTCAGTGGTCTAATTTGTCGAAACTGCTGAATTATGTCTTTCGGTTCCATTAGGAGATAATTCTGCTGATGAAGCTGCTGTTGGTGTATTTGCTGCTGCTGTTGCATTTGATGTTCTTGATGTAATTGCTGTTGTTGTTGTTGTTGTTGTAGCTGTTCACGTTGTTGCTGCTCTTGCTGTAATTGCTGTTGTTGTTGGAGTATTTTTTGTTCTTGCAACCGCAGGACCGCCTCTAATTCAGCTATCTTTTCCTGCATTGCCCCGTCGGCTTGATGCAGATCCCTGTTTGCATCAAATCTACTCATCTTTTTTACAGTAACTTTGCCAATATTTGTTTTGTTTAATTTCTTAAAATTTTTAAGTTTCTTCTATTTTTTTGTATAGAATTTTTCCACTTCTTATTTGCCAACAAACAATTTTTAGTTTTGTTGATCTTTGTTGCTTTTAGTTTTAATAAATTAACAAATTGTTGTGTAAAAAAAATTGTATTCTTTCTTAAAAAAAAGTTTCTTCTCTCACATTAGTATATTTTCTTTTAAAGTTCTCTTTATAATTTTTGTTTATTCACTTTTATACAATTTTCTTTTTTATTCTTGAAATTAATTATTTTTTTTTCAATTAATTTAATATTTATCCGAAGTTTTTCACCGACTGCGCCAGTTAAATGAGTTATTTATTATTCTTCCCTATAGTAAGAATAATACACTAAATATTTAAAATCTAATATAAACTAAGTAACGTCAGTATTTTTATGCTTACGTTACTGTTTAGCAAAATGTGGAAAATATAAAGGTGTAACTTGAGGTAAGCAACGTAAGTATTTTATGCTTACGTTGCTGTCTAGCAAAATGTGGGAATAAAACTTTAGGGTTTCGCTACACTTTGCCAGCCATTGAACTTTCAAATTCAAACCATTCACCATTCTTTTAGCTGATAACTTATTCAAATCATTTCCGTTGATGTGTCCATATCTTTCATGCCACCTTTTTATCATATTTTCTTCATGTATATAAATTACACTCTCTATATTTTCCACAACATTTACTTTTGCAATAAACAAACAATCATTCAGATCAGCTGATAAAATATTTATATGTTTACTTTTCATGAAAGCTTTATTATTCTGAAAGTTAACAGAATAACCCGCGTCTAAAATTTTATTTATGGAGATAAAATTTGAATGTAGATTTGGCACATACAAAACATTTTTTAATGTAAGATTACAGAATTCTGTCTGCAATTTTACATCACCAACCCCTTCAGCTCGTACGTTCTCACCAGATGCTAGCACAACCTTTCGTTTACATTCTGTTAATTTAATAAAATTATTTCTGGTTCTGCTCATGTGCGATGTTGCTCCGCTGTCAAATATAAAATTATCTGATACACCGTTTGAGCTTTCATGTAATGAGCAAGCTAAATCTGTTTTTTCGTTGCCTTAACATTGAGAACGATAATGTCCCTTTTTTCCGCAACGAAAACATTTTATGTTATTTACATTTGTATCATAAAGCTTCTTATCAGATAGATCAACTCTTTTGCCATGTGATCTGTATTTATTAAATTTTTTGTTCCTTGTACAATCGTTCGTCGAGTTTGCTGCAAACACAGATTCACTCTGATTGTAATTTTTATTTGACTGCCGATTTTCTTCTTCCAGAATTTTGGAAATCAATTTATCGAAACTTGGCAAACTGTCTCTGCTTTCTATAGTAATTACGAAACTTTCTAGTTCGTCTGGTAGACTGCACAATAGCAAAATCGTCAGCAAATCATCATTCAAGACAATATCAATTTCTTTCAACTCGTCAACAACAGAACTAAATAGATTGATTTGTGTGGTAAACTTGAAACGAACGTGTTTTTTAAGCAAGTTAACTTTTCTTGATGCCGTATTCGCTTTGTAGAGGGAACTTAAGATATTCCAGGCACTTTTTGCAGTCGTACATTTTTTAATGTGTATTAATTCGCTTGGCTTGACACTTAATGCTATAGTTGTCAGCGCTTTGGAATCATTTGTCATCCATACACCCTTCTTTGGTTCTGCGTCTGGGATTTTTTCAACTATTGTGCTCCAAAGATCCAAAGTGATTAGCAAATTTTTCACTTGGCTTGATTTTTTTCTTTTTTTTTTTTGTGACAAGGAAAAACAATCCCAGTACGCTTTAACCTCAAATTTTTTAATTCTGCAACTTGAAATCTGGGCCCATAACCTTTGTTGGTTATTTTTGGAATTGCAATTATACCTTACGTGAAAGTTTACGTGATTCCCAGAGGTTGCAAATTAAATAAGTAATTAGTTTGTTACTTCAAAATTACAATTCATTTTATTAAGAAAAACGTGTAGCTTACTATAGAGTATAAAAAGGAAGTGAAAGAAAATATTACATTATACAACTGTCATCAAGTTGCACAGTTGTAATCATTTGGTTTGTGAAGTAAGGTTGCATATTTTCTTACATATAGGTTTGTCATTCCGTGTGTAATTTCTTCGATATCAATATGGGACCCCATAACGTATATATATTCTGGATCCTTATGAACAGCGATGTCCGTCTGTACGGTTTTCCCAATTGCGCAGAAGAGCTAGAGACTTCGTTCTTCGACCGTTGGATTGGAAATGAACTTAAATAGAGTGGTATTGAAATTCAGAGAGATTCGATGTACGGTTCCAGAGGTGGGAAGCTTACACCTATTTCTCGACTCAAAATTTATACCAAAAATCAATTATTTTTTTTTTAATGTTTATAAATTAAACCTATTTCGTGCTTTGGGAAGCCTCAATGGTTTATTAAAAACTAAAAAAATTAAATTTTTTCCAGGGATAGGAAACTGAAATTTTTTTCTGTACATGCACTATATTGTAGAACATGAAAGTGAAAGAAATGGTTGCTAATTTTAAGATTTTTGTAAACAAAACTACTTTATAAGTAATGAAAACTAGCATTGGTAAAAAAGACAAACATTAAAATTTCGCTCCCAGGGATGGGAAATTGAAATTTTTTTATACATAAAAGTAACCAAAAAGCCAACTAACGCCGGTTTTTTACTAATTAAAACTATTTGTTAATTCAGGAAAAACAAAATTGGCATCAAATATTAAAAAAAAACAAAATTTCGATTTTTAGGGTTGAATAGGTTAGGTTAGGTTAGGTTAGATTGAAGAAGAGGGGCATAAGCATCCCAATCCGTCATGGATTACACTTAGGCCTCATAGGCCTGTTGTGCGCTCTATAATAAGGAGTTCCCATTCCACTGTAGGGAGCCTCCACCGATACCATGGAAACCTCTGAGTCTGATTACGTCAAGAACCTAGTTTCTTCAATGTACTTCCTTAAGTCTTTCCAATTATAGCCCCTAAGGAATTCCATCCCCTGTATAATCTCCTGATTAAATGTTTGTCTTCTAATTTGACTAAAAGCTGGACAGTTGCACAAGTAGTGCTCCAGTGTGTCGTCCTCTTCCTGGCAGGCCCTGTATGTTATATCGCCAACGATACCCATTCGTGCCAGGTGAGTCCTTAACTCTGTATGTCCTGTTATTAAATAAACCAACCCGTAATCGATACAGCACTGTCTTTGTATCCTTTGAAGATGTTTGATATTCACCTTCCTCTCCAAGGACGTCCACCATACTAACGAGGCGTACGTCACAATTGGTCTTACCACACTCGTATAGAGCCAGTGTGCAATCTTTGGGCTCATTCCCCATTTGGCCCCAATTGCCCTTCTGCAATAGGTCCAGACTCTTTGGGTCTTGATCACCCTACTTTCTATATGTTCCTTCCAGGATAACCTCCAGTCGAGTATCACTCCTAGATATTTGACCCTTTTATTAATCTGTATCGTCCTACCTCGAAAAACCGGTGATTCCATATGTGCAATCTTCCGTTTCCTTGTAAACATACAAATTTCTGTCTTCTCTGGGTTAACATCCAGACCCTTTTGTGTAGCCCACTTATAAGCTAAATTCAGGGCCTTTATTGCCTTCTCACAAAGAACCCTAGGGCTGTTTCCCCTTATCAGTATTGCTACATAGCAGACGGCAGCAAATCCTTCCTGGGATAATGTCTTCAGTGGGGTATTTATAGTCACCACCCACAGCAAGGGAGAAAGTATTCCCCCCTGTGGCGTTCCGCAACACACATTCCCCCCTACCCTTGTGTCGTTAACATCGCAACTTATCTTCCTGCTCCTTAGCATATGACTGATCCATCCAGTCAATCTCTGGTCCAAGTCAAAGTTACCTAGAGAGTCAATAATGCTCGAGGTCCATACATTATTGAAAGCCCCCTCTATATCGATAAATACAGCCATGGTGTACATACCCAAATCGAAGGTTCTCTCTATATGATATACAACCTCTTGTAGGGCCGTCTCAATAGACCTGCCCTTAATATAAGCGTGTTGTTTAAATTTCAGTATATCGTGCGGTATCCTTTCCTTCAACATTGTATCCACAATTCGTTCCAATGTCTTCAGTAATAATGAAGTTAGGCTTATCGGTCTGTGAGCCCTCGGATCCGCATAGCTTGCCCTACCCGGTTTTGGAATGAGGATAACTCTAGCCTCCCTCCATGCCAGGGGAGTATATGCATTTGTAAGACAGATTGTGAAGATATTAGCCAACCTGTCCTCTATCAGGTCCATACTTCTCTGACGAAGAGCCGGGAAAATGCCATCAGGCCCTGCTGCTTTATGGGGCGAAAAGCTCTTCACCGCTCTACATACCATTCGAGTATCTATTGTTATCCTTGGATTGTCCATATTCCTCGGGGGGTGTACCGCTTCTGGACGGTTCTCCTGCACCGTACGGAAGTGTGCCTCCATAAGAAATCCTAATAACTCCTCCATCGTCTCTGCCCTCCGAGTCAACAAGTGTCTCAGGTTGAGTGTGGGTTTTCGACAGAAGTTTCTTTATTTTGGAAGCCTCACTAACGCTGTCTACCTGTTCGCAGAAAAGCTTCCAGGATTCGCGTTTGGTATCCCTTATTTTTTTATTGTAAACGTTAAGTTTATCTTTATATTCTTCCCAGTTTATATCGAGTCCCTTCCTACGGGCCCTATTAAAGAGCCTTCTAGTTTCTCTCCTGAGATTCATAAGTTGACCCGTCATCCAGGATTTTTCTTTTGCGTTTCGCCTATTTCTGAGTGGACAACTGTCCTCAAAGGATTCCCTAATATCAGTACTTAGTCTATCTATCTCTGAATCTATTCGCCCTACAGTATCTACTGGTGGTGGATAGTTCTCGAGTTTGTTTTGTAAACTAGACCTAAATATTGACCAGTCCGTCTAGGCCCTATTCCTAAATGTTATGGGGTTAGGATCAGGATGGTCTAAAGTCATGAAAATATAGCAATGATCCAAGAAGGAATGCAATTCCGACACGTGCCAATTGCTTATTTCATCAATTAAATTTTCTGAACATATAGTGATGTCAATAACCTCTTCCCTAATCCTGTTAATGAAAGTTGGTTCATTCCCAGTATTTACTGTGAAGAGGTTATTTGCCTTTAAATATTCAAATAACGCATCACCTCTATTGTTACAATTAGTGCTACCCCAAGAGAGATGATGCGAGTTGACATTACAGCTATTAAGATATTCCTACCTTTACTCCTGGCGGAAGATATAATGCGCCTCAAATCCGACGTTGGTGGAGGTGTCGGGGTATCCGATGGTAGATACACTGAAGCCATCAGCATGTTTCGACTGCTATATACTAAAGTTGTGGCGTCTGATGATGATAATTCTGGGGAAAAAAGAAAGTTTAGCCCCTTATGGCATAGTATGCACGCCCTGGGTCTAGCCCCGGTCATTGCATAAAAAAGTTGATAATTACCGTCGTTCAAGCCAGAAACCTTGTTCTTAATTGTCCATGGTTCCTGTATGAACACTACGTGTATCTTACCTTTAGTTATTTGCTCCATCAGGGCTTGGGTCGCCGTCTTACTCCGATGGAGGTTTATCTGCAGCAGGAGCAGCATCTTTATGAGACGGCTTGTGTTGGGGCCTCTTGAGATACACTAATCTCCGATTCCATTTTTTCTTTAGGCTCCGCCTTATCCTTTTTGACTTTCTCAGTCGGGCCTACTGACCAGCCAATGGGAGTCTTCCCGACTTTGAAATATATGGCCAAGGTGGCAAGGAAGGCCTTCCCTTTTCGTTCTCCCAGGTAAGCCATGGACGCTTTGTCCAGACCCACCACGATCAAGGTGCCCTTCTCTGCCTCCTCACGGTGGAAGATTTCCCACTTGCTCGCATCGAGGCCTTTGTTCTGTTTGGTAATTATATTTGTCATGGCCTCGGTTTTCAGACTTCCACCCCATCCTTTTATATAAAAGGATGCCTTTGTAAGGGCTGGGATTTTCGACTTCTTCACAAGCGAGAGTATTCCACCTTCCCATGGTGCCTTAATGTTATTTATTCGGTTTCGTAGTATCTCCACACAGGAGTCAGACTCCAGTTGTAGAAACATTACGTCCCGAACAAACTTGCTGCTTTCAATATGAATTTGTGGAGCATCCTCGTCAGCTGACAATATGTACTCCACAATACATTCGTTTATAACACTTTCCACCTCCTTGTGGTAGTGCACTGGGATTTTGCCGGATGGGCTGCTGGAATCTATGACAGCATAGCTCAGCTCTTCTGCCAGTTTCCTGCGTGCCACTTTGGCATACGTGGGCAGCTCCTTAGCCCTCCTTTCGTCCGGTTTTCTCTTCAGTGATTTAGAAGCTTTCGGAGCTCCTCCAACCACTGAAGATTTCCCTGACGCCATCGCCTGTTTGGAGGTACTAGCGCCCGGTGTGACCCCTACTCCCTTTGAGCCCTCCGAAGAGTTCTCTTTAGGAAGTTTGGACCCATCGCCCGCTACACCCCCTCCCTGCGGGGAGCGTTTTAATTTAAATTTCTTACGGTGGCCAGCAGTGTTCTGCTCCTCCGGCGAGCGAATTCTCTTGCCCTTCTCCGTGGAGATGGGTGTAGAGGCTTCACCTTCCTTTGAAGCATCCTGCTGATTCCTCCGTTTCAATTTTGCTGCCTTCCGCCGTTGTGCGCCTGAAAGATTCCTCCTTTTCGTGGTGAGTTTGGCTATGCTAGCACTTACTTCCTCGACCATCTTATCTACTTCAGAGGACTCTTTATCTTTTGGATGGGAAGAATCGGAGACCCCGCCCGTCTTTTGTGGCTGGGGATGGTTTGTCATCAACCTTGGCACCGATTCTACCTCTCCTAGGCTTCTTGTAGCTTTGGCAACAGCGGAGGCCAAGTTGCCCACCCCCGAAGTTGTTTTCTTACAGTCACTTGCTGACGACGACTCGGGGCCTGTTTGCTCACCACCAATAGCCGCCGGTACTGAGTTATTTAAGCTCTGCACCGTAACTTTCATATTTTTTAAGTCTTCTTCCATGATTATTTATTCTTCGGGTACCACCCTAGCCTGGTTTTGGTTGGTCCGCGAAGGATTACGTGAATCCCTTAGGTCCGGGGTAGTGCGGACGATCAACATCCCGGGTGTTCTGAAATCCTGTTCACTGATGTGTCCAGTTCCTCAGCCCATCCCGAGGCGCTAATCACCCACCCTACTCCAAACCCCCCCTATCCACCACCTGGGGACGCGTCCGATGGGAGCAAATCCAAGCAAACATCTCCACTCGGATAGGGTTGAATAACTGCAATATTTTGTAGTACACGAAAGTGACCAAAATGGTTACAAATTTTAAGTTTTTTTAAAATAAACCCCATTATTAAGAGTTGCATGAACCTCATTATTAAAATATTTTATGGTACATGAAAGTTTTTGGTCACTAAAAATTCACTAAGAATTGCATTGGTAAAAACAAAATAAAAATTCGCTTCCAGAGTTGGAAAATCGAAATATTTGTGGCACATAAAAGTACCCACATAAATTCCAAATTTTGTTTTTTATTGAATTAAACCTATTTTATACTTCAGGAAGAATTAATTTGGTATTAAAAATTCGGTTCTGGGGTTGGAAAATCGAAATTTTTTAGTACATAAAAGTAGCCATATACTTTCGTTTTTAATTATTTTCGTATTAAAAACCAAAATAATTAAAAATCCAATTTCAGGGTTGGTATATCGACATTTTCTTGATATTCTTTTTTTTATTTGATTTGTTATAATATCAATTCTATTTACATTTATCTTAAGAAGTAAAGAGTTTAGGAACTACGCTCCTTTTCTACTTAGTTTTTTAATTTAAATATAATATTTACATATGTAAAAATTAATTACTTATTATGTCTCAGGGAGGAAAAATTTACTAAAACCTATATATAGCGAGTAGGTTAAACTAATTCTACAATACTAATAAAATTACGAGGAACTAAGTTCATTAATATGAGTGTGTTTCGAGGAATTACATCTACAATTAAAGTTGAACGTTAAAGTAGTAGTTCTACCATAAACGAGATCAAATCCTGATAGAACATGAAGTCGACTGGTGGAATAATGCCTTCGTAGATTAAATATCATTTTGAGGAGTTTGTTTTGAGCTATCTGGAGTTTTTAAGGTGACATTTTGCGGACGACATCCAAACTGGTTCACTGTAAAACATTACGGGTAAAAATATTCTTTTTATTCGAAATATTGAGTTTTGACTTTCTGTTTATTACTGGATACAATATTCTGGTGATTTTGTTCATTTAATTTATTATGTACGATATGTGATTGTTAAAGTTTAGTTTAGTATCTAGAATTACTCCCAGATATTTAACACAGCTTTCCCAGGTAATATCAACATTCATGATGTTCAACGATGTCTGGGGAATGGAACAATCTTTACGTTTTCTCATAAAATAGATGGCTTGAGTTTTTTCTGGATTTATTGCTATTCCATTTGTTGAAATAAGATATAATATAAGGTTCAAGAGAGCTAATTGCAAGTTAGTTGTTATATCGGTTGAATAGGTATCGGAACAAAGTAGAGATGTATCATCAGCAAATATGGACATAATACAGTTATGATATTCAGGAATATCTGCAGTGAAGATAAGAACAGTATTGGTGAAAGGCATGATCCTTGAGGACAGCCTGCAGGAAGATAAATTTGTTGGGAGAAAGTGTTTCCTACAAATACATTAAAGTATCTAGAAGAAAACTTTGAACCATTTTTATGATTTCTAATGGAAATCCAAATTTCTTTAGTTTGAAAATAAGTCCATTGTGCCAGACGGAATCGAAAGCCGCCTTGATGTCCAAAAGTACTATTCCAGTAGATTTCCCAGCATTAAACTTGTTTTGAGACGTGTTGTGTTCACTTTTAAAACCAAATTGTTGAGGTGGCAAAATGTTTTCCTGATCCAAAAACATGTTTATATTTTCTTTCAATATTTTTTCTAATATTTTACTACATGATGGTAGAAGACTAATTGGCCTATACGAAAGGGGAGAGGCTACAGATTTGGTTTGTGTATGGGAATTGTTTTCGAAGTTTTCCAAATGGAAGGGAAATAGTTTAATTTTAAGCAAGAATTAAAAATAGCTGTGAGAATATTTAAACCTTTATTTAGCAACATTTTTAAACATTTATTATTGATTCCATCTGAACTTGGAGATTTTTTGAATTTTAGTTGTTTTATTATAACAGTTATCTTTCCACGGGATACAAAATAATTTATTTGTGAACTTGCAGTTGTGTTTTTTACTTCAGACGCAATATAGTCAACCTCTGAAATCGTAGCCGGATCGCTCGGATGTGAAGATATGCTGTGGTTTGCTTTGAAACATTCGGCCAAAATTTCAGCCTTCTCGAGTTAGGTGTGGAACATTCGGTTATTGTGTTTCAGTGACGAAATATTGTTAAATTTTTTCTTCAAGACTTTGGTAACTTTCCAAAAAGCAGGTGAAGCGACATTTTCTGATTCATAAAAGTAACCATATAGTTTGCTATTTATGATTTTTATGATGAGTTGTAACTACTTTAATATCAGGAAGAAATAAATTGGTATTAAAAACAAAAAAATCTAAAAGACGGTTGGACAATTAGAATTTTTGTGGTTTTTAAATTAAACATATTTAATATTTTTGAAAGACGTTCAGAGGTATTAGAAATAAGAAGAGCCAAACATTTAGCTTCCTAGCCAACAAATTTAAACGTTTTCTTAAATATAAAACTAACCGATAACATCATTTTGTTTTTCTAATAAAACCTACTTTCTGTTTTTGCAAGAACGAATCAAAGAAGAATTATATCTGTTGTAGAGTATTATAAAATAATAAACATAAGCATACACATATGTTCAATGTTCACACTTTTTACGAACATTTTTTCTCGAGTGTAAACTTAGGAATTTCTTTTTAATTGCCACCAACAATTTTTACTTTATTTTTAAGAAAGTTATTATGCTGAATACAAACATGTATCTAAACATTTATCAATATTAGTTATTGTAATTAATAAAACACTTATCTGGAATTATCCTGTTAATTACATATAAAAGGATCAAATTTTGCAAATAAAGATCAATCAATATCTTGTCTTCAAATCGGCAGTTTTATTTAAAAAGCATATAAACTTGCTACTTTAAATAGGCATATTAAATTGCCTCTACAAAATTCATGCCCGTGGCGTTCTTAAGCGCCGGCACAAAAATAGGCAGTCAAAAATTAGTTATATCGAAAACTGAACCTTTACATGGCGATCCTGCCAAATAATATAAAAAAAATATACCAGTGGAGGAGTTTGTGCCCGTGGATAGCGCAAATAAAGAGGCAGGTCCGAAGCTTTTAACTTTGGAGGAGTATAGAAAACGCCAGGAAAAGAGAAAAGAACAACGACTTACCGCGGTTCCAAAAGTGGATAAGCCGAAACACAGGCGTGGAGGTAAGCTGGTGAAGATAAGGCGGAAGCTGGCAGCGTTGAAAGCAGCAGTCAACGCAGATCCACCACCACATTGGGAAATAGCCAGTGAACTGTGGCTGCAAATCGACCAATTGGAAAAACAAAAATTGCACCACTACCACAAATAAATTTTTTTTTTAAATGTTTTTGTAAAATGTTTATTAATTTAATTAAATAAAATTTTCTACTTTTTTTTATGAGTTAAACAACACTTTGGCAAATTTAAATAATACTATGTAAATAAGATTATAAATAAGTAAGAAATTGAATTAATGTAATTGAAATCCCGCACAAAGTAAAATTGATAAAAAACACAAATGCAATTTTAGTGCTCTCCGATGCAGTGTTGTAAAATAAGTAGTATTTAATACACTTGTATCAGTGACATTAACATATATGTCTAGTATAGTGGCGGCATATATAAGGAAATTAGTAAATATTAGTACATATGGAAGAATTTAATAGATATTATGAAGAATTAAGGAAGTTATACACAAATATAAAAAAAAGTAAAGATAGAATTTACTCTGCAAATTATATAGGCGATAAGCTAGAATATTTGAAAACAGTAAATGCGGAAATAGATTTATTATTAAAAAAAATTCCGATAGAAGAGTTGAACAATTTTCATGAATTGTATGAAAAATTAGTAACTACAGTTTCAAATTTAAAAGTCAAGGAGGTAGGTAAGAAAGTTGAAGAATTATTGAGTTCTAAAATGGCGCAATTTGACATATCTGTAGTAGGTAAAAACCTACATATTTTTAAGGGTACTTATGAGGAGTTGGAAGATTTTATAGTACAGACAGAGTTGCTACATGATATTTTAAAACCAGAGGACAGAGGAATGTTCATTAAGTATGTCTACAATTTCAGGCTTTCGACTCATGTACGCAGAATTTTGGGGCGCTCTAATAAACCAACAACATTTATAGAATTGAAAAGTCAATTGGAAAAAGGTTTTCCGAATCCTAGAACATTACAACAAGTGTTAACAGAGCTAGGTACAGCTAAACAGGGCAGATTAAGTATTTCAGAATATAGAGAGAAACTTGCTATGTTGACTGAACAATTAAGTGATTTTGAGATAAAATCAATAGAGAATCCAACAGTAGAAACAAAAGACGCGATTTATAAAATGAGCGAAAATATGGCCTTAAATGTTTTTACAAAGGGGGTCAACGTGGAATATCACAACGTTTTACAGGCTAGTTCACCAAAAACTTTTATTGAGGCTGTAGAAAAGTGTGTGACACTAGAGAGAAATATGAAAACAAATGATAGTACAGTATTTAGAGTGGAAAGGTCTAGTAATAATTTTGCAACAAATAGAAACAGAAACCATAACACACAAAATCGTGGCAACGGTTATTATAATCAAAACCGTGATTTCAACAGAGGTTACAGCGCCAACAATCACCACACTTCACACTGGAGCAGAGATATATATTTGTAAATTAGGGAATTTAAAGAACATTGATACCAAAATCATATCGTCACTTTCTGGTATAACAAGTGAAAAGGTAGATAGCATTGGGACATCAGAGCTGCATTTAATGATTGGTACTGAAGAAATCAAACATAAATTTCATGTTGTTGAAAATAATTTTCAAATCCCTGCAGATGGGATAATAGGCCGAGATATTTTGGAGAAATATTTGTGTAAAATAGATTTTGAAACGTATTTAATAAATTTTGTAGTTAATAGCACTGAAATATCAGTACCAATCAATCCCAAACGTATTTATAAAACAGAGATTTCGGTACCAGCTCGTTCGGAGGTAATAGTACCAACAAGTATACGTCCACAAGAGGAAAGTATAGTTTTGAATAAAGAGGTGATCAAGGGTGTATATAAAGGAAACAGCATAATCCCATCTACAGGCATTTCACATGTAAAAGTACTAAATACAACTGATAGAGATGTGGTGTTAAAGGATGTAGATTTTGAGGTTGAACGTCTGGCAAATTACACTGTATACACTTATTCTAATGGCAGCACGGTGAACAATGAAAGGTTAGAAAGGTTACTTAACAGTTTGCATTTGGAATCGATTGATCCTGTGGCAAGACAATCAGTCGTAGATATGATAAAAGATTACAGTGATATTTTTCATTTGGATGGAGAGGAACTAACCAATAATAATTTTTATACGCAAAAAATACAAACAATAGATTCTGCACCAGTATATATCAAACCTTACAGACTACCAGAAGCACAAAGAAATGACATAAATAAGCAGGTGGATAAACTTTTAACTGATAACATTATTGAACCTTCTTGTAGCCCATACAATTCTCCATTATTGGTGGTACCAAAAAAATCATCTAGTGGAGAAAAAAAATGGAGACTTGTAGTTGATTTTAGAAAGTTGAATGAAAAGGTCGTGAACGATAAATTCCCGTTAACACGAATAGAAGATGTTCTTGATAAATTAGGTAGAGCGAAATATTTCTCTACGTTGGATATGACAAGTTCTTTTCACCAAATTGGTTTGGAAAAAGATTCGAGACCGTTGACAGCATTTCCTACAGGCAACGGACATTTTCAGTTTACGAGATTACCATTCGGGTTGAAAATATCGTCGAACAGTTTTCAACGAATGTTGACTATAGCATTGAGTGGTCTTAATGCAGAAGCGTTTTTATATGTAGATGACATTATTGTCTTTGGATGTAGTTTACAACACCATAACGAAAATTTAGGAAAAGTTCTGAAAAAGTTGAGGCAATACAATTTGAAGATAAATCCCAGCAAATGTTGTTTTTTACAAGCAGAAGTAATTTACCTTGGGCATCTAATAACAAACAAAGGAGTGCGGACAGATCCAACGAAATATGAGGTTATAAAAAACTACCCTGTGCCAAAAAATGTTGACGAGGTCAGACGTTTTGTGGCCTTTTGTAACTATTATAGACGTTTTATACCTAACTTTGTACATATAGCAAAAGATTTGAATAATTTACTTAAGAAAGGTAAACCTTTCGTTTTCGATAAAAGTTGTCAAGAATCCTTTGAACAGCTAAAAAGCAAGTTGATGAACCCGCCAATCCTTCAGTATCCGAATTTTTCTAAAGCATTCGTGTTAACAACAGATGCCTCAAATTATGCACTCGGAGCAGTTTTGTCGCAAGGAGAAATAGGCTCTGATTTACCAATATCATTTGCCAGTAAAACACTTTCGAAACATGATTTGAATAAACCAGTTATAGAAAAGGAATTATTAGCCATACATTGGGCCATAAACTTTTTCCGTCCATACCTTTATGGCAGAAAATTTTACGTGATAACAGATCACAGACCATTGGTGTCCTTATTTTCTCATAAGAATCCGTCATTCAAGGTGACTCGTATTAGGTTAGATTTGTGTGATTATGACTTTGAGATTTCATACAAAAAAGGAAAAATGAATACTAATGCGGATGCATTATCGAGGATAATTTTAGATAGCAACGCATTAAGAGCAATGATGCCTAGGGAAAAAGAAAGAGATACAAAAGAAATCTTAGCAATAACTCGAAGCATGAATAATAACGGAAATTTACATCAGGACAGTGGCGTAAAACCTAATGGAAAACCTGATCAACTTTTCATTTGGGAATGTGCATCACTATCTGACGTAAAAAACGTAAAGAGACTTCATTTCGAGATAGACCCCGGTTTACGGAAACCACAGATTTTAATTAAAGATATAGAAGTGATAGTAAGGTGTAGTGATAATCCTCTGAACATTAAGATGTCTTTGGAGAAGCTTTCATCAAAAATGCTATCGTCGAATATAAAGGAGGTTGCGTTAAGAGATAGTGAAGAAATATTTAAAGTGGTAGAGAAAGAAACATTTAAAGATATATTTAACAAATTAAAAAGAAACAAAAATGAGAAATTAGTAATTTTGTTATACAGGGAACCAACAAGGATAAACGATAAGAATGTACAGAACAAACTTATTGCGGAACACCACAGTTCAGCGTTAGGAGGACATTTGGGCATACGAAAAACAATTATGAAACTTAAACAAAGGTATATATGGAAAGGAATGAGTAAAATGATAAAGGCGTACATATCAAACTGCAAAGAATGTAAATTGAACAAACAAACAAAGCATACGAGAGAAAGGTTAATTATAACAGATACCCCAAAAGGTAGTTTTGAGGTTGTCTCAATAGACACAGTAGGACCTCTTCGATATACTAACAATTTCAGATATGTATTGACTATGCAATGCGATCTGACAAAATACGTAATAGCATGTCCGATTGAGACAAAAGAAGCAAAAACAATCGCTAGGGCTTTAGTCGAAAATTTAATTTTAGTATATGGTCACTTCAAGATTCTTAAATCTGACAAAGGCACCGAATTTGTAAATGAGTTGATGTCAGAGGTATGTAAATTATTAGAAATAAACCAAAAGTTTAGCACACTGTACCACCATGAAACAATGGGGTCCATAGAAAGAAATCAAAGAGTACTTAATGAATTTCTACTGAATTTTTGTAAGAATGTCGAATGGGATTATTGGATCCCATACTTTTGTTTTGCCTATAATACAACTCCTCATGTAGATACAAACTGTACGCCATTTGAACTAATATTTGGAAAACTTCCTAATTTACCAACTGACAACATAATTGGTAACAAACCAATATATGATACAGAAAGTTACGCATCAGAGTTAAGAGCAAGGTTGAAATTTTCCTTGTCAAAAGCGAGAGAATTGATGAAAATTGTGAAAACAAAACGCGTAGAGAATTCAACAAGATTAAATCCGTTGAATATAAAAGAAGGAGACATGGTAATGGTAAGAAATTTCAACAGAAAGAAAAATCACTCACCATACCACGGTCCCTATAAAGTATTAAAAACAGGAGTAAATTCTATCTTAGAAATAGGAGATAAAACAAAAAAAATGCACAATAATAATTTAAAGAAATATTGAAAGATGAATATATATATATATAATTCGTAAATATATAATTATAAAATCTTTGTTATATTTATCATTATAAATATGTAAGTCGTAGAATATTACTTTTTATACTAGAACACTTGTTATTAATATATATAAAAAAAAAAATAAGAAAAATTCATAATTATAAAATTTCCATTAAATCATGTAAATTTTTCTTAGGGGTTAGGGTGTAGAGTATTATAAAATAATAAACATAAGCATACACATATGTTCAATGTTCACACTTTTTACGAACATTTTTTCTCGAGTGTAAACTTAGGAATTTCTTTTTAATTGCCACCAACAATTTTTACTTTATTTTTAAGAAAGTTATTATGCTGAATACAAACATGTATCTAAACATTTATCAATATTAGTTATTGTAATTAATAAAACACTTATCTGGAATTATCCTGTTAATTACATATAAAAGGATCAAATTTTGCAAATAAAGATCAATCAATATCTTGCCTTCAAATCGGCAGTTTTATTTAAAAAGCATATAAACTTGCTACTTTAAATAGGCATATTAAATTGCCTCTACAAAATTCATGCCCGTGGCGTTCTTAAGCGCCGGCACAAAAATAGGCAGTCAAAAATTAGTTATATCGAAAACTGAATCTTTACACTGTGATTCGGCACAGCCGAATTTTTAATTCGGTAGGTATTAGAGATGCAAAAACATATTTAAGCAAACGTTTTTCCTCTGAGTTTAATCTATAACTCTTACTAACAATCTTTTTTTGTGAAATATATATCGAAGTTATTGACAATCAAAGTTAAAAACCAGGTATTTTTTAGATTTTGGGGGGTCAGGGGCACCCTATCCCCTCATCCGATTGAGCTCAAATTATCAAGGGACCATTTTTTTTTAGCAATTTGAACCAATCTGGGGGTTGGCGTGATACAAATTCCAGCTTTGAAATATAATCGGCAGCCTAATGTACATCATGTGTTATTTCTGTTATTATTGTTACATATATGTTGTATGTATTGTGTTTATGTACATATACATATATGTCTGTGCATATATATATATATATATATATATATATATATATATATATATATATATATCCCAGTAAAAAATATATGGATTAATCCATAATCGAGCAATACAGGAGTAATGACTGGTTCATCCATTTGAAGTAATAAGCGATCTATCGGACCTTTTTTGTTTGTTTTGTCGTTTATGCCTCGCTTAATACTCCAAATAGATCAAAGAGGGATGTAGCAGTTCGTTTTTGTTTTTATTTTCTCTGACATAACTATTAATTGTTGATGTTTTCGTTTTGTTTTTCTATTTAGCCCATTTATTTTTTAAAAGTGAAAGTGTTATTGAAAAAGGTACGGATATAGTAACAAATTGCTAAAAATGTGTCAAAATTTAGTTTCTAAGCGTCATTTAAAACGACTAGTTCAAAAAGAAATTGAAAAATTCTCAAATTGTAATCGGGAGATTTTAAGTGAACAAGAGGCATCAGCACCTAACAAAGTCAGTGAATTATCAAATGAAGATAGCCAAACAGAAATGAAGATAGCCAAATTGTTTGGAGGAATTAAATTCGGCAGAACAGCTGATTAAAACCGAGCCTGATTCAGAAGAAGAAGGTAAGACTGAGGTTTTTTTAATTCAATCAGTTAAACAAGTATTCAAAATTCTTTGTTTTTTATTTTAATTTATTCCAGATTTCGTATATTAATTGAGGTTTGACAAAATCAAAATTGAAAAAGCACTACGCAAAATGATCGGCGAAAATATGTTGCTCAAATTAAATTGGGATGGATCAAACAATATGATGGCGTTAAGCAAATACAAATTTCTTAACTTTTTTTAATTAGGTAATAGCTGAATTTTTAATATCATATCTTAAATAATATATTACATGTTATCTTTTCTTTAATTTTCTTGCAAAAGCACTTAAAGGCACGTATCCAACATACCCGGAATATGAAAAATCTTTCAAACTGGCATTTCGTAAATGTACTCGTAAGGCAACTGTTTACCGGCAGACCTACTCGACAAAAACTACGACCTCGTCGAATCCAACAAAAAACAATAATGACATTTTTGAAAAAATTTTAAACAATAAATGAATATTTTCTTGTTTTTGTAAAAAATAACCAAGTTTGTATTTTATATGAATGTTTACTCCCTTTATGCTCTTTTAGGAGACAAAAACGATTACTCCCTCTGTCGTCATTTTCAAGATCAAAGGGAGTACTCCATAAGGAGCTTAAAAGGAGTACTCGTGTCTGCGGACATGCTGTGCTAAAAATCTAATGAGGTTTGGATTTTTTGTAGTATTCCATATATATATATATATATATATATATATATATATATATATATATATATATATATATATATATATACACATTTAAAATATTTTATTTTTGTTTGAATTATTTATATGCGCCTGTATTAATTTTTCATGTTGATGTTTTTTGAAGAAAACCCTAAAATTCAATTTACTATGACTTATTCCTGATTATGTTAACGAATTGTTGACGAAATATTGAATAATAAAAGAAAATTGAAATAGTTTTATATAAAAAATGACCTCGAGCTTAATAAATAATACAATATCCCAGTTCACAATCTCGAGCAAGTAGTCTAGCATCGTAGCATGAGCAAAATAATTGTACTCTACACCAACAAAATACATTGAAAATGCTCTCAAATACTCTCTCAATTTGCAAATGCTATAATGCAAGACCATTTGCACAGGATTGTGAATTGGGCTAATATATTACCAAAATATAGGTCAAAATAGCAATGAAATAAGGGTTCTCTTAAACGTCAATTAATAAAGATTGATACCGACACACAAATAGCAACCGAAGCGCTTTTTCAGGATATAAAAAACGGAGCAATACAAATAGTGGAAACAAAAGCTGTCAAAATACAACTACCACAAACGTTGCATAAAAAATAGATATGCAACAAATTTTTATATTAAACACACCCATAATGACACAAACAGCAATAGACTTTCTAAATACAGCTGCAAAACTAATTACATATTTCGATGGTAAATCTGTAAATTTACAGCCATTTCTAGGCTCACTGTTGTTGTTTGATTCCATAAAAGGCAATCAAAAGTCGGTGGCAGTAAACTTAATAAAACAAATCTGAAGAGTAATGCAATAAACCTTTTTAATACAGAGAGCAGAATAGCTGAAATAAGCAATAAGTTAGAGAATAGCATAAAAGGCGAGACAGGAGAGGTACTGACAACCAATATGAATATAAAATAAAATAATAATGAATATTAAATAAAAAACCAGAACAGCAAATGCATATTGCAATGAAATTGAAATCCTTACAAAATCATTCGAAGGAGCATACATATCAGATGGATCAACATCGGAAATCGTAAATAAATATGCCACGCAAATGGCTGTAAAGGCCATGACTAAGAACTGCATCAGGAACTACAGCAGGACAGTTTAATACAATGTGAACGAAGCTGTCAGCAAAATCGTAAATAGTTACACAGAAGCATTTGGACAGCAGAATGTGATACGGCATTACCAACAAATATCAAATTTAAATAAATACCGGAGAAGTTACAAAAAGTTCAGTGGAATACATAACCACGCATGTTATAATTACAATAATAATTTCAACCGGAATTATAACAACATAAGTCACCTTACCAACACTATTAATAAACACTGGAGCTGGCATTTTATTGGTAAAATCATCATATATTAAAATTTAAAAAATAAATACAAGTAAAACCACAATACTGAGCGGAATAGGACAAGGTAATATTAAATTCTTACAATCTAAAACTATTGCTGTAATTTACGTTCATATTTTCCATAAATTCCTGTTGAAAAAATCGTGTTGTTTAAAATTACGTGAATTTTGATCGTACAGCAAAAAAATGAATGAGAAATAAACATAATTTGTCCTATTTTAAACAAAGTATTAATTATTATGTGAAAATTGTCCCCTTTCAAGCAAGTTAAAAATGTGTTCAATACGAAAAATGTTTAATATTAAACACATCTATCGAAAAACACAACACTTAATGTAATAATAGCAACTTTTTCATAAAGAAGAAGCATTAGAGAGTTTTCATTTTAGGTGTGTTTCTTTACTTTTTGGGTAAACTTCGGTAAAATGAGAGTTAACTATAAATTCTCTCAATAAAAGACAAAAATGTGCAAAAGTACGGGAACGCGAAAAACCAAAACTATTGTATGTCAAAATTATTATATAAAAACTTGCATGTAGTATATACATACATACTTACTTACGTATGTTTTATTTACATGTTGCAGCGTATCTATAATATTTTCTTTCTTAATTTTATGTAAAAACTTATAAAACTTTGTTCGCCAGAAGTTTTTAAATCTTTTTTGCAACAACTTTCCAATTTTTTTATGTTTTTTTGTCAATTTAATTTTTCTTTGATGTTGTTTATTTACTTGCCCAAACTACCCCGAAGAAAAAGTACGGGCTGTTTCGTGCAAGAAGAAGAAGAAGAAGAACATTACTCTCTCAAAATGTCTCTCATTTGCCCAATTTTCGAGTACGGGAACGCTTTTCGGTAAGATTGGGATCCCGCGGGCGCCCAATTTAGAGTAAAGAAACACACCTTTTATAGCATATGGCGTGATATTTTCTGTGAAGGATAAATAGATACAAGTAATATTTAAAATATTTATAAAAAAAGGTATAAGCAAAATGTTAAAATGCCTAGTTTGTGAAAAAAAAATTGAAAAAAACAATGGGTTTAAGTGTTTGCTTTCCAGATGCGGAAAAACTTTCAATAATTATAATTCTTATGCAGTGCATTTTATATAATATAATACCGCATTTGAAATAAATATTTTTATTTTAGTTTGTATTTTACATATGTATTATGTACGTACATTAATAAGTAATGAAATACTAAATATTTAATTTGTTTTTACGTAAGTTTTTATATCTTTTTTAAAATAAATATAATTTTAAATAATAATTGTACAAGTGCATTTTATTTAATTATATAGGATTAAAATTAAAGATATATATACCAGAGAACTTCACTTGCTGATTAAAAAACCGTTCAACAATAACAAAGGCACAAAAAACTTGTTTTTTATTTGCAAATGATCAAAATTGCCCGCACACTCTTTTTTGTTGTTGATTTTAAAGCAACCGAACATATGCCTCTTTATTGGTTCTGATGCTAAACACATCGGCTGGCGCACAACAATAATCTTTTTGAAGCTAGGAATAAAGGAATTAATCAAACTTGCTCAAACTTTTATATGCGTTGTTAATTTTAAGGCAATCGAACCACATGCAGGTTGAACACTTGCTTATTTTCATCATAGGTCAAACTTGTCAACTTGTGTACTTGTCTATTCCGCTCAACGCTCAAAAATTTGATCAACATTAAAGTACAAAAAGCAAGGAATCATTGTGTATGAATTTGTTCATTCCTATCAACAAACGCACACTTGTTTTTTATTTTAATTTACAGTGGTTTATGATGTCTATTCGTGTTGTTTATGAGTAAATAGGAAATTTTTGTAAGAAAATATTAATTTTATTTGCAGTTCGATATTGCAAATAATAATTTTTGTTCTCCTTTACAGTGGTATGTGGAACTTTCTTTGTGTTATTTAATTTGTATATTTTATTAAGTTAAAATTGTGAAATACAAATTGAAATTAAGGAATTTAAATTAAAAAAACCCCACAAGCAAGATTTTTGAACCGCTTGTAAGATTTTAAGATTTAAGAATATTAGAGCTAAAAAGCGGTTAGCACCTGGGTCTCCTGCTTGTTGGTTAAAGTGTCAAATTCGAGAACAGTGTAATTAGTGCATCATGATACAAAAACAGTACAATTAATAAAAAATAGAACATTTATTTTTAAGTAAAAACAAAAGACAACACCTTTTTTTGCAAATGATCAAACTTGTCCATACACTCTCATTTGTTTCCATTTTGTAAAAAAAATGTCATAAACCACCGTGCATTTGCCCATGCGTATTCCCTTTAACTTTGTTTTTGATAAAAAAATTCAAATAAAGACTAAACCTGTACCTCCACTCATGTGTCAGTGTTGAATTGGTTATGTTGTTTGCATTGTTCGTATATCATATTGCTCAAGTCACACAGACGGTCGGTTCAAACATGTTGTGTGAATTAATGAGAATATGAGCGTTTGGACACGATGAATTTACTACAAGCCCTTCTCTTGCCTGTGCGATCTTGCTCATAAAATGCTTTTGTTAATTCTACTCATAATCAGAATTTGATGTATACAGCAGAATGAAATGATTTTTAATCATCATTGAATTTTTCTTTAATCTTTAAAATGAACAAAAATTTTTGTGTTGAACAAAATCAAGAAAAATCGTGATTATGAAGTACTCTGATATATACCTAAAATAGCGGGAAACTAGACACAATATGTTTAAAAGTAGTAAACATCTTTTGTTCAATATTGAACATATTTTGTTCAAAAATCCACAAATTGCTTGAAAATATATGTTGTGTAATTTTATGTCAATTATATTCGGTATAGTGTTGCCGACTATTATTGACGCAAATTTCAACAAAAATGTTTTAGAGTGCAGGTAGTAGATTTTTCGATATGAAATTAAAAAATTGCACTGTACAACAAAATTAAATTTTTTCCAAAATTACAAGGTCCGACCTAAAAATGTTGATAGTGGAGACAGCAAAAAAGACACGTGTATCGGCGTTTTGAAAATTTACAACTGAATTTCATTTGAAGGTCCATTAAAGTTTCCAAGCTCTGGCACATTCTTATTGTTAATCGGCATGAGAATCCATGTGATCCTTACATTTTAGGTACAAAATGTGCTGAGAAAATTAATGCAAAATGTTACGGAGAACATTTTTGTAGAATATGTTAACCCTCTAACTCTTCAAGGTATGGGTCTTTTTTGTCCTTCTTTTAAGAAAGAGCAAATTTAACTGAAAATCACTAATATCTCTATTGTTTTACCTTCGATAGCAAATTTGGATAGGAAGTATTCATTAATTAAATTTTTTTGCTCCAGGCAATTTCACTTCATTATCATACAATGTCCAGCATATTTCAGCGATAAGCGAATGAATGCTTTTGCCTTTATAGCGTTTTTCAATGGGTGCGCATGTCTGATGAAATTTTTTATAATGCTCGTCAGATTTTGTTCCATCAACATAATGACTAGGACTTCGACGTTGTAGCACAGGTACTGGAAGTTCGGAACTGGGATCATGGCTGATAGTACAGCTTTGTATACAAAACTCTTTCGTCTATATCTATTCAACTTTAATATAGCACTATTTTGGCACACGTAGCATGTAGCGTCATTATGTTCACCTGGATCTAACCACCGCATAGGAATACCAAACTGCATTGAATTTCGTTGACCTTCAGCGAGAGTTCAAAAATAAAACTATAGTTTTTGAACAAAAAAATTAATTACCTTTGGACAACCAAAATTAAACCGTTTAACAAATGCGACAGCAATGCTTCGGCGTCCACAGTTCATCCCGAAAAACTTCTACCTCAAAATATCTTTTATAAATGTTTTGAACTTTACTATTGAAAAACGTAACTTTATATTCCGGTATGGTATGTTTACCGCAGATATAGCAAAATAAATCAAATTTTTCCAAACAATTGGACATTTTGGCAAAACAAATCTTACACGTAAAGTTTAATTGTTTACTTTCATTTTTTGTTATTTGTTAAGTAAAACACTCAAATCACAAAACATATTATGTACACAATATATGCACCGCAAATTGACACGTTTTCAGTACAATAAGAAATATAGCACTTGATATTTGTTTTGATTTTGCTTTTCATTGTTTTTGTTATAATGTAACGGATAACACTTTTGCGAAACATTTAATCCCTTAAATCACTGATTTAATGGTGCTTTTTGCTCTTTTTTAAAAGAAGGACAAACAGACCCATACCTTGAGGAGTTAGAGGGTTAACATATTTTACATAAATTTTTTTAACACATTTTGTACCTAAAATGTAAGGATCACATGGATTCTTATGCCGATTAACAATAAGAATGTGCCAGAGCTGGGAAACTTTAATGCACCCTCAAATGAAATTCAGATGTAAACTTTCAAAACGCCGATACACGTGTCTTTTTTTTGTCTCCTCTATCAAAATTTTGTAATTTTTTTTGTGTTGTACAGTGTTATTTAAAATACCTCATACCTTTCAGGTAGTACATCCAGACTCTCCAATAGCTTGTGATGCAATCCTTGGCATGGATTTCTTCAATAGTCACAATTGTATATTAGATTTTAATAACACTTACCTCGTTTCACAACCAATAGAAATATCACTTACAAGCAATCACCATACAATCTTACCACCAAAACTCGATGCTATATGCAAAATTCAGGTTGAAATTTCAGTTCCAAGCCAGGAAATTTTAGTTCCAAATCAAGAAATTGCACCTGTTGTCTTTATGCCAAACACACTAGTTAACACTAACAAAGCATACATTCGTATTTTTAATACTAACGACAGTATAACAACAGTTAAACAAAATAAAATAAAAACCGAAAATATATCTAATTATAATATTATCACAACAAAATCAACCAAAAATCCACAAAAAAAGTAAAAAATATTCGTAATTTTAAAAAAAATTTCCAGACCAATTTATTAAAACATTAACGAAACTTTGTTCTTCATACAATGAAACGGAATATGGTTTAAAATCAGAAACAACAACTAATTTCTAAGAATAAAAGTTGAGAGTAAAGGATTTACAGCCATTATATATAAAAAATTATCGTATTCCGCATACACATAAGGAAGAAATAAAGAAAACCAATAAAAATGTATTTATTAAGTAAATTTAAAATGTTTAACTTGGTGGGACAGAGTTCCTTTAAGACATTTCTGTACACAATTTTACATCCCTATTTTGACAGAGTCATTACGGGAAGGGCCGTGGAGTACAGTTTCACTTCTGCAAGATCGGAGAACATCTCAGCTTACGTAATACAAAATTGTTCAATAAAAAAAGTGTATATTTTCTCCGTGGGGGAGACATTTCATCTTTGCCATAAAATTCTAAAAATAAATGTTTGGGACAATTAAGAGTAAAATTTACTTCCAATTTTTTTTTTTTTTTTTTTGATATGGTCATTTAGGGGGCAAAGGGGGGCTGGGCAGACTAGTATCAGGTTACGTCTCAGCTTCGTCATTAAAGTCCAAAAATATTTTTTAAGGAATGTACGCTTAGGTAAAACAACTTGTTAAATGTTTCACTTTCTTTGCATATAATAATGCCCACTTAAGGGGGCGGGGTACAAAAATTTATGGTTTTTATGTTATGGCTCCAAGTTTAGCACGTTGGACCTTCTTTGACATATATATATGTCCTTTGAATAACAAAATTACAAAAAAGCTTTAAAAATCATGTTGTCTTTTATAATTTTTTTTCCCTCTTGCCCTATTTAGTCCATTTCCGAACTTAACCTGTACTATCCTTCAAGATATATTTACGAGGTCTGATCAAAAAATTACTGTTATTTTCATCTTTTTTGAATTACGTATGTTCGATTATCGCATTTTTTTTCTGTTATGTTGGTACACATGTCTGTTATATATGTTGGTAACATCAGCCATTTTGGATTGTCAGTTTGTTTTTGACAGATAAAAAGGTTAGTCGTGTTTTGGTGTGCTCTTCGATTTTTTTACTATTCGAAAATATGGGTCAAGAAAAGTTTTTTGTAAAAATGAAATTAAATGCGCAAGGACATTTGAAATGTTGACTGTATCGTTTGGCGAGTCAACTATGAGCAGAACACAAGTTCAATTGTGGTATAACCGGTTTAAGAAAGGCCGAGAAGATGTCAATGACGATGCTCGTCCTGGTCGCCCGAGCATGTCAAAAACCGATGAAAACATTGAAGCAGTGAAGAAAATGATTTTGGATAATCGTCGAATCACTATCAGAGAGGTTGCTGATGATGTTGGCATATCGTTCGGCTCATGCCAAGCAATTTTTACAGATATTTTAGGCATGAAACGTTCGGCAGCAAAGATTGTTCCAAAATTGATAACGCACCAGCTCACACATCGATGCATGTGCGTGAGTTTTTGGCCAAAAACAAAATCGTTATCATGCCTCAACCACCGTATTCACCGGGCTTGGCCCCCGCTGACTTTTTCCTCTTCCCAAAACTGAAGACACCGATGAAAGGAAAGCGTTTTGCTACGACTGAGGAGATAAAAGAAAAATCGAAACAGAAGCTGTTGGCGATACCAAAAAGCGCGTTTCCGGAGTGTTTCGAGGATTGGAAAAAGCGATTACTTTGAAGAGGACAAGATAGTTATTGATGAATAAATAAATACTTTATTTTTTGATCAGACCTCGTATATCAAATTTCAATAGTCTGGCTCTTTTCGATGGACTGAATCGTGATTTCCACAGATGGATGGACGGATATGGCCAGATCGTCTTAGATTTCATCATTGATCAAGAATATATATAATATATTGGGTCTGCGATGGATATTTCACTGCGTTACACACGGAATGACTAAGTGAATATACCCTCCTATTATTTTTTTTGGAGGGTATAACCAGTAAGCAAAGTAATAGATGACAAAATAGTAGAACCATCAAATTTGGAATACAATAGTCCAATTTTATTAGTACCAAAGAAATCCCTTCGATGTTCAGAACAAAAAAGATGGAGGTTGGTTAAAGGCTACAGACAAATAAATAAAAGGTTAGTAGCTGAGAAATTCCCATCCCTAGAATCAATGATATTCTAGTCAAACTTGGCAGGGCGAAATATTTTTCCTGTTTAGACTTAATGTCAGGGTTCCATGAAATTGGTTTGGAGCAAAACTGTAGATACTTTAATTCATTTTCAACAAATAAGGGATCGTGTAGATTTACTAGATTACCCTTTGGATTACGAATAGCTCCCACTTCATTTCAACGAATTATGAAACTCTTTAGTAGACTAAAATCAGAACAAGCATTTCTTTATATGAATAACATCTTAAAGACGTTTTCGAAGTATGTAGAAAATGCAATCTAAAATTACATCCTAAAAAGTGTTCATTCTCCATGCGGTAGGTGACCTATCTTGGTCACAAATATATTGATAAAGAAAAACTCCCTGGTAACAGTAAATATTCGATTATAAACAAGTAAAAACGTTATATTCGACCGGGTCGAATCTTAAATACCCTCCAAATATTTAGTAAGTAAATTTAAAATGTTTAACTTGGTGGGACAGAGTTCCTTTAAGACATCTCTGTACCCAATTCTAAATTTCTCTTTTGACAAGTCATTCCGACACGTTTCACCTCTGCAAGATCGGAGGACATTTTAGCTTCTTATAGGCTTAAGGAATAAAAGTTGTTCAATATTTACACTATTTTTGCATATAATGTCGTACGTCCACTCCCACTAGAGGGGGCGGTGTCCAAAAATAGACTATATCATGTTTTGCACAGCAGAACTTATGGGCATTGCTAGATCTTCTCAAACTTCATCACTGATCAAGAATATATACTTTACGGGGTCCAATTCTTTTTGGAGGGTAACAAAACTGTATTTTTTCGTGGTCTCTCTGGCAAGGACCCGGTGGGGGGGGTTGGGGCTCATTTCACTTTGCCATAAAACTTCAAATATAAATGTTCGGGTTAATTATATGTAAAATTTAGTTATATAAATTTATTTTTTTGTTGATAGGGCTATATAGGAGGCAAAGGTGGAGGAGGGATTAGGGCAGAGGAGTACCGGGTTACGTCTCATCTTTGTCACTAAAGCTTAAAAATGTTGTATTTAAGGGATGCAGGCTTAAATAATACAATTTGTCAAATTTAAAAAAATTTTTTTTGCCCACTTAAGGGGGTCTAAAAATTAATTTTTTTGATTTTATGGCTCCAAGTTTAACCCGTTGTACTTTCTTTGACATAAAAATATATTATTTGCTTAACATAATTACAAAAAAAACTTTATAAATAATAATAATTGTTAATTTTGGGATTAAGTTCGAATCTGCATGACTGCAAAGGTTTTTTTTATTATTTTATTAATAAATGAATTTGTTCAAATTCTATTTATTATTTTTTTATATTAAGATTGGAATTTTAAGAATATTTTCAATAATCATCAAACCAGCAGAACGGATCAGTACTGATTTCGAGGCCGCTACGCCATCTCATCAGCGTTCTTTGTTCAATTTGTCCACTTTTGCAAGTGGTGCTAGATAGTAGGAATATCAACTATTTAACCAATGTTATTAACGAAAATTGAATATGAGAACTTCCCACATTCATATTTTTAAGTTATAACGAATTAGTACGAAATTCCCCAACCCTGACGATTAATATTCCCAATATTCCATGTATCTCTTTCACTTTTTCCAGAGCCATCGGCTGCTGATTGCTAAAACTTCTTTGTTATTTATGTTCAAGTAATTGAATTTAGTTGTCAATTTACAATGAACAAGTGCGCGAATTATGTTTTATAACTTTATTTGATGAATTGAATCTTAAGATTAAAAATTATTTTAACTTAAAACTAACTTAAGCTAAGCAACGTAGGTAATTTTATGCTTACGTTGCTGTCTATCAAAATGTGAGAAAATAAAAATAATAAATGAAATTTAACTTGAGGTTAGCAACGTAAGTATTTTATGGTTACGTTGCTGTCTAGCAAAATGTGGGAATAAAACTTTAAGGTTTCCCTACACTTTGTCAGCCATTATAATTAGTTTGGGGATCGGGACGTAATTCCTCCACCCCTTGTCTGAAACACTCCTGAGTTTTATTTCTTTAAAGTTCTATTACACTATTTATTTAGTAATCATTGTTGTCATCAATATTTAAATCGCAAAAAATTTATTTATCTTGGGTTTTATACCTTCTTATAATCTCATTTACATTATCGTTCATTATAATATTTTCTTTAGTTTGCTTTTCTTCAATATTTATTTTAATTTTATTTCTTTTTATAGAACAATACAATATAATGATCGCTGCAGTGAAAGGAATTATCAATGTTACATTTACGCCATAAAATACATTCTTATGGAATTTTAGTTCTTCTATTGCCTTAATATTATTTGTATGATCTAAAATAATATCATCAAACTCAGGATTTGGATTAGTTATGTTAACAATCTGCGTTGGTGGAAAAAAAATATTTCTCATGAATTATGTACTTATTGTTTTCAAAAGTCTGATCATTAATTGCAATACTGCAGTTATTAACATATATTAAATAATTTCCAGATAAACTTAAATTTCTATTGTCACAAGTTTGCTTTAGTTTTATTTTTCTAGCGTTTTTTAATAAAATAGTTTCATCATCTATTTCTATTGTATCGGTTCTATTATTGAATATATATTTACAATTATTTTTAATTGAACAATGATTACTTTTTTTGAGATGTTTAAGTATTATATTTTCTTTATATTGTAAAATAACATTATTTATTTCTATGATTTTTTCGTTACGTTCGTCAATTTCCATACAATAACTATTTGGTACTGCAGTGAGTAATCTTAACTGTATGGTTATAAATTGATTAGGGATTTGTATAGCTATTATTAAGGAATTTTCCCTATAACTCATCACTCCGATTTTTAGAAGTTTTAATTTGTAAAAGTCAATATTGAATTTTTCGATCTCTGCTTTTGTAAATACACTAGGATGAATGAAATTATTTCTTGCAGATGCAATATTGTCTTGTATTTTTTCTACTTTGTCTTCTAAAGCATTTAATTTGGACAATTGGTCGAGATATAGATATCGCTTTACAATCTCATTATTAATCTTCCTGACCTGTTCTAGAGCAGATTTGATATCAGATCTATCCTTTTCTATCGCATTTTTCAAAATGGTATGTGATTTATTAAATGTGTCATTTATGATAATCTGTTTGTTTACTGGATTTATAATGTTTCTATTATTTTCTTCAGTTACAGAAATATGCTGCATTATTTCCTTCCTGTCGTCATCGTCCATTGTTCCGTACAACCGTCTTTGTGCGGTACCTACAAAATTCACTAAACCTCTCTTTCCCCTTTGTTGTCTCGGTTTTATTGTCAGAATTTTTTCATGTATGTTACGTACTTTTTGTAAGAGGATTTGCCTATTGCTTAAGTCTATTGTGTTAATATTTTCCTCCAATAAGTTCAGTGTTTCCAATATTTCGCCAACATCAATGATGTGAATTACTGTACTAGTAGTATTAGTTATTTCTACATCGCCAATCTTTATGTCGATAAATTCATTGTTATCTGTCTCAAGCTTTTATAGTTTTTTATAAAGCCTTTCCCTCTATATTCCACATAATTTTCTCGGGACTCATTTCTCTTTTCAATCGTTTTTGATTTTGCCTCTGCAATCTCTGTTTTATGATACTGTGATCGACCAATTTATTTTGCACGTCTAAAGGACTGCATTTTATCGTGCTATGATACTTACTACTATAGATTTTTATTGCCTTAATTATTTGGGTGTTTATTGGAAGTTTTTCCTATAGGTTAAAAGCTCTGATTTTTTCTGTTATCGTATTATTAAATCTCTCAATATCCGAATTACCGGTATGGCTATTCGGTTTTGTAAAATGATAATGAATTCCTTCTTGATCAAGGTAATTCTTTACATTTGCGTTATTAAATTCGTTATCAAGTACAAATTTGGTAACATTGCCCTTAATAGCCAAAAATGCCCTAATTTTTGCAACGAGAGTTTGACTATTTCTATCGTGTAAGTAAAATGATATTACATGTTTCGAAAATTTGTCAATAAATATTATGAAGGAATGCTTACTGTTCACATACGTATCCACGTGAATTATTTCATTGGTAGTTGAAGGGGTTTCAGTCATTTTGAATTTATTTTTAATTGGGTTTCTGTCGTATTTAGATGCTGAGCAAATTTCGCAGTTATTAATTACTTTTTGGATCAAATTAGGATTGTATATTTTATGCTTAATTTTTTCACAAGTTGGGATTATGCCTGCATGGCCTGTTTCAAATTTATGAAATAGTGCAATTTGTTTTTTCAGTTCGTTCTCTTCGACAATATCTTCAGCGAACTTGGAAGAGTTAACAAATTTAATTTTTGTGTTTCCGGGAAATTCGGAGATAATAATTCTTTGCAATGTATTATACTCATGTCCATTCAGTTCGGAAAATATTGCAACTTTTCCTTTTGAAATTTTCTTTTGAGAATATTTACAACATTTCCATTCGCACAATCATCTCTATCGATAAATATCCGCTTCTTTCCGAAAATTTCCAACATAGGAATATTTTTCTTCTGTACTAAAATAATTTGTGTTGCGAAACGGTTTACTACGGTATCTAAAATTGATATATGGTCATTGTTTTCTTCTTCCTGCGAATGAACGGTTTGAACCCGTAAAGAATCTTCATCCCCCTTTTTATATGATTCGTCAGTACCATTCTCCATTAAATGATTACTTTCATTCATGTCGGAGTTAATACGACTTAAAAAATCGGCAACTTTGTTCAGTTTACCTTTTATATAATTCACCCGCATATTATATTCTCCCAATTGAATCAACCATTTTTGGAGACGTGGGCTGATATCCTTACCCGTATATTTTACTTGTAACCACTTCAACGGTTCGTGGTCGCACTCTAGATCGAACTCTCTTCCATAGATATATGGTCGAAGGTATTTCACACCCCAAACTATCGCCAACAATTCTTTCTCAATTGTTGAATAGTTTGTTTCGGTTTTATTCGGAGTACGAGAAGCATATGCAACTGGGTGACCTTCTTGTGAAAGAACGGCTCCAATGGCAAAATTGCTTGCATCAGTGGTTATCTTGAACCTCTTGGAGAATATTGGATATCTAAGGATTGGTGCATTGGTGACAATTTCCTTCAATTAGGATCATAACTATTAATTTTTTCGTTTTTTCTGAGTGTCTTTGTTAAAGGGTTTGCAATTTTCGCATAATCCTTGATAAACTTCCTATAGAAACCCGTCATTCCCAGAAATGACTTGATCTGTTTGGTTGTTTGCGGCAGTTTTAGATTTTGTATTACTTAAATTTTTGTGGGGTCCGGTTTAATGCCCTTATGAGTCAGTAGGTGTCCCAAAAAGTGAGTTTCTTTCTTCAGAAAATCGCACTTATCTATTTGGATTTTTAATTGGGCTTTTCTTATAGTGTTAAAAATTGATCTCAGAGAATTTATATGTTCCTCCAGAGATGTGCTAAATACTAAAATGTCATCCATGTATACAACACAGGTTGTATTGATTTGGTCACGGAGAATATAATTCATCAGCCTTTGGAAGGTTGATGGCGCATTTTTCATGGCAAAAGGCATACGAACGAATTTGGGTTTCCACCAAATTTACCAAAATTTGGTGGAAACCCTTAGCAAGGTTCAATGTAGTAAAATATTGGGTCTTTCCCAACTTGTCTAGAATACCGTTAAGATTTGGTATAGGAAACCTATCATCGACTGTGTTCTCATTGAGTTTCCTATAATCGATAACAATTCTCCATTTTTTTATCCCAGAATTATCCTGTTTTTTAGGCACAATCCATATGGGACTGTTATAGGGAGAATTACTTTCCCTGATAATATTTTGTCGAAGCATCTCTTTGATTTGCCTCTGAATTTCATTTTCGTGAACCTGTGGGTATCGATAAACCTTCGAATATAATGGTTTATCCGTCGTAGTGACTATCTCATGGCAGATTTCGGTTGTTGCGGATAAAGTGTCGCCTTCTACAAAAAACAAGTCCTTAAATTTATTCAGCAAATTCTTAATTGAATCCTGTTCCTTTTGACTTAAGTCATTTATTGGGAATTTGCTTTGTATGTCTTCACCCTGCGAGTACTGAAGATTTGTTATCATCTCGAATGCTAATGGATAATTATGCTAATGGATTATAATCATTCTCTTCAAAAAATATTCTATTTCATAGTATTTCCAAATAATTTTGATCAAGGTTTATTTGAGCCTTGAAAGGGACCAAAAAATTCTGACCTATTATAGCATTATAATTTCCATTTTTGAATTCGACTACTTTCCATGAAAGAGTACCTCTAACCGGAAATTGGGTAGGTATTGGGGTAACAACGTAATAATTTACTTGGTTGAAGCCGTTAAGAGTTTTAATATAAATAGGTTTTTTCAAATTCTGTTTCGTATAAAGGAAAATGAGTTTGGTTTCACTACGCTTGTACTTGCCCGGGATCTATTAGGCATTTAAAACTCTGTTTACCTGTAGACAAAACGATTACGGGTAGTTTGAATTTTGAGGCGGTTCTAAAAAATTTGTGTCTTCATCGGGAACTATTTCAGCTTCCTGTAAGGTATCAATTTCCATATATTTAGAATTATGAGACCTTTCTGAATTTATATTAGTATCAATACTCATATGCGATAAACGTGTTTGGGATGAACTGGGTTTTTCATTGTAACTACAAGAATTTTGAGGTTGATAATTTCCATTTTCCTTTTTGTTGAATTTTTGTGCCTGACGAGAGTTAAAATTACGATTGTCATAATTGTTATATTTATGATTGTGTTGGACCTGATTACTGCCATAATATTTTTTCCTATCATTTTGGATAACACTTTGAGATTTTCTTTGATTTACAAAATTATTAGAATTGTTTTGATTAATTTTAAAATTTTTATTAACTTTATGTCTACTATCAATAGCCCTATTGTCGTCAAGTAATCCTAGTTTTGTGTATTTGATGATAATATCGTTTAATGTTAAATTTTCGTCCAAATGAACTCTGAGTGGTCCATCGATTTTTTCAATGAGGATATTGACTAAATCCCTATCTACATTTTCAGATTGATACAACAGAGGTTTACTATCATCGAATTCATAGATTTCACTTATCATATATTTAGCCTTCTCAAAATAATTAAACAATTGCCTTAAACTACTTACTTTAATATATCGACAGTTATTAAACACTTCTGCATACGATGTTTTTGGTCTAGCTTGGATCCTTAATATCGCTTTCAACTGCTCCTAGGAAATGTCTCCTACTTCATTATATATGTTCCGAATTCAGCCGTAATTTTTTCGTTGATAATTATTTGAACTCCGAATCGTATTAATTCTTGATTATTTCCACAAAGTCCTATTATCATTTCCACGGATTTGATGAAACTGTTAATGCAACGGTTGTTATCCAGCGTTCTAATGTGCCAAAATTGTTGAATAATGTCCTTTGGTGTCATGAAGATGCAATTTTGTGGTATAAATTGTTCATATTGTTGTTGTTGAGGTTGTTGTTGTACTTGTGGTCGCGCTTGTGGTTGTTGAGCTTGTTGTAGTACCTGTTGTTGCGCTTGTAGTTCTTGTTGGGCTTGCTGTAGCTGCTGTTGTTGTTGGTATATTTTAGCTTCTTGTTGCTTAAGAACAGTGATGTCAGCGTCATACACAATTGTGGAAACAAAACTCACATGTACGCTTACGCTCTTTTATGTTGAGAGCGTAATATATAATTGTTTACTGAGGAACACTCTCATTCATTAAATGAACAAATTTGACGAAAACCGTCCGATAAACATGAATGAAAATTTGCAAAGAATAGCAGAACTTGAAATGGTTCTAAAGCAGTGATGTCAAATATGATTGTGTTGGTGAAATCACTCTTATCTCTTACATTCCCAGCGGGAGAAATGTGCGGTTGCGAGGCCTAACTAGTGGCCTTTTCTAAGAGTATCCTTTTATTTACCAATAATATCTTCTAATTTTATAAGTTGTAAAAATGGGTTTCGAAAATTGCCGTGCTCAGATATATAATTTTAAAATATTTCTCCATTTTTAAGCTGAACATTTGGTTAGTTTATATACAAGAGAAACAATTTTTACAAAAAGTATTACTTATGAATTAATTTAAAAGCTACTTTAAGAAATGTTCGAAAAGATGTACCTACATACAGTGGCTCCAACTTATTTCAAACCTCTTATATATATTGTATATTGTTATCATCACTGTAATGCGAATGTCGACGGAAGAAAAGAAGAGAAATAAGTCATAAGAGCATCAGCGGCAGAGTCGACAACGTGTTTTTTATTCGCCATTAATAATTGTACTAAAGTTTATTTAATAAAGTGTTATTGTAATATATTATCAAAAAGAAAGTGGTTGTATATCAGACACAACATAATTGTGGCGACGAGGATTTGTGGAAAAATAAAGTGATTAATTCACTGGAAAAAACCAATCAATTGCGAATATACCCCCACGTGTATTTTTTCAAATACATTCCAAGTGAACTTTACCGTCTCTTTTCAAATCAACAAAATAAATTGTGAAAGAAAATAGGCCATCCAGAATGACCGACAAATGTCTTGAAACCTTAACCAGACTCCTGCAGAACCATGATGCAATACTGCAGCAACTCGTGCAGAAAAACGAGGTAAAAAACATAACCTCAAATACGGCATTCGACCTCTCAAATCAGATAACTGAATTTTGTTACGACGCTGAATCGTGTGTATTCTTCGAATCGTGGTATAAAAGGTATGAACAACTTTTCAAAGAAGATGGCAAAAATCTTGATGATTCCACTAAAGTGAGACTTCTTTTACGTAAAATTAACACATCAAATTATGAGAAGTACTTTAATTTAATATTGCCAAAGAGGACACACGATTTCAATTTCAATGAGACCGTGCAAAAACTTACCAATTTGTTTGGTCCGAAAAAATCATTATTTCATCGCCGATATGAATGCCTCCAGCTGGAGAAAAGTGATGTAGAAGATTTCACTTCATACGGTAGCAAAGTCAACAAACTCTGTGAAAGTTTCGAAGTATCAAAAATATCATCAGATGAATTTAAGAGTTTGATTTTTATACTCGGGTTGAGATCATCGCGTGATAAAGAAATCCGCACACGTCTTTTATCTTAGCTAAATGATGGTACACTTAATGGAATTGATAAGCTTATAGGCGAATGCCAAATGGTTATAAATTTAAAATCAGATGGCTGTAAATTCTATCGCACGTTCAAAAAAGTTTACAACAATCTTCCATCAGGTTCGAGCGGAAAGCGGCAAATCAGCTGACAGGGCATGTAACACACCGCGCACACCATGAAAGACTGTACATACAGAAGTCACAAATGTAAGCAATGTACACGGATTGGGCACAAGGAAGGATATTGTGGCTGTTTTCCAAACAAACAGCCAAGCAAGATAAGTACCTCTAACAAACAAAATCGTGATAAAGCTTTTGTAAAAGAAATTTCCGTTAACAATGTAGACAGTTTGCAAACAAAGCGCAAATTCATCACAGTACAAATAAACGGCGTAGATGCTACTCTGCAGGTCGACTGCGGGTCAGATATCACAATCATATCGAATTCGATGTGGGAGCATATAGGCAAGCCGGAATTATCGAAACCGATGTCTACGGCACATAATGCAGACAAGCGTCTTCTTAAGATGAATGGGCAATTTGCCTGCGACATTAGTTTTAAGAACGTTACTAAAAACGGATTATGTTATGTGGCTGACCACATAAATCTTCTAGGCATAGATTTTATAGAAAAATTTAATCTATGGGACGTCCCCCTACGGGAAGTTTGTAATCACATCACAGAAGATTACACATCAAAACATCCAGTAGTATCACGGTTTCAGAAATTGTTTAAAGGGAACTTGGGGCTGTGTACAAAGACAAAAATTAAACTTCATCTCAAGCAGGGCGCGAAACCCGTTTTCAAACCAAAACGACCGGTCGCTTATGCTGTTCTACCACTAGTAGATGACGTATTGCAGAGACTGCAAAAGTTAGGAATTATTTCACCCGTTGAATATTCTGACTGGGCAGCACCCATCGTCGTTATCAAAAAGAAGGAGGGGAACGTCAGAATCTGTGCAGATTACTCAACAGGTTTAAATGAAGCGCTCCAACCCAATCAATTCCCACTGCCACTGCCAGAAGCAATATTTGCGAAAATCGGAAACGGTAAGATTTTCCGCCACATTGACCTTTCCGACGCTTTTTTACAAGTCGAAATTGAAGAAGACTCACTTAAAATACTCACTATCAACACACACCGTGGTCTATTTACATTCAATCGTTTACCGCCAGACATAAAATCAGCTCCGGGAGCATTTCAACAGATTATGTCAACCATGGTCGACGATATAGATGGTGTTGCCGCATACATGGATGACATCATCGTCTCAGGCACTAGCCAAGCAAATCACGATGCGAATCTAATGCGCGCTCTCGAGAGAAGAGACGATTTTGGTTTTACACTGAAAATTGAAAAATGTAAATTTGGCATGCGATCCGTACGATATCTTGGCCAGGTCATTGACAAAGATGGTCTTCGCCCAGACCCTGGCAAAATTGGGGCAATAACAAATATGCCACCACCTTCTTACCTAGCAACCCTACAGTCATACCTGGGCGCAATAAACTATTACGGCAAATACGTCAGAAAATTACATGAGCTGCGCCGGCCGTTGGATGCACTGCTATGCAGAAACGCTGTATGGATCTGGACGCCAGAATGCCAACGATCTTTTAACAAATTCAAAGAGATCCTCAAGTCTAATCTTCTTCTCACACACTTTGACCCAGATATGGAAATCGTGGTAGCCGCTGATGCATCCAATGCAGGCATTGGGCATTAGGGCGTCTCGAAAAAAAAAAGTTCGCCGTACACCACAGAATATAAAGTATTGTTGCAAGGCAGTTTTGAAAAAAAAATTTTTAATTTTTTTTGCCGAAAGTAGGGGTCGCCAAACCACATTTTTCGTTATATCTTCGACATTTATAGTCCTATCTCAAAGTGTGATACATATATCGATGTTTTCGTCTTGAGGAGGCCAATATTTTGATTTAATAGTCATTAACCTCAAATATCTCATTCTAGTATTTACCTACCAGATCTCAGTTTCTACCACCCTAATGTACCACCCTATTGTCAGAAAATTAAAGCCCGCAAAAAATCATTAAACTTTTGTTAAAGAAGTTTTTCGATATTTCCAACAGAACTGTTAAAAAATACAATTTATGTTTTTTGCCGAATGTAGGGGTTACCTTTTTGAGTATTTTTGTCAGATTTTCTGTATTTACTGTCGGATCTCACAGTGCGATATATCGATGTTTTTGTCTCGAGGAGGCCAATGGTCATCTTTAATATTCATTGACCTCAATATAACCGTTCTAATAGTTAAGGCTGTTCTTATGAAATATTTCCATAATTCCGGTAGATCTATAAGAAAAAAATTCATGTTTTTTGTCGAGCCTAGGAAATGTGATTTTAAATTGATTTGAAATTGATTTGAAATTTTTCGTACAAAATTTTATACCCGGAAATCCATCTTTCGGTTAGACGTTAACGGGAGATTAAGTAAATTCGAGTTAGTTTAAATCCTCTAATAATGGAAGTAGTACCGTTATTACTCTCATAGTTTATTTATTTTTGTATTATCCATGAAATATCTGTTGGAATTATCAATATTTAATCGTGTCGTGTCAAGAATTAATTTAAATAAACTAAAAAATGTCTTTTACTATCAGTGAATTAAACAACACTAAATTACCAACTAAGGGTGATGTTATTAATTTCTTTTTACATCTTCGGCATAACGCTGGTAGAATTCGAAAGCTGGGTGCTTTTAAACAAGAAGTTTTGAGAGGTATCATCATTTTGTGGCAGCGCGCAGGCATTCCAGTAATGTCGGTAAGTGGTGTTCGTAAAAGTTTGGATAAGCTTAATTAATTTCACAGAATATCCGTGCCATTCTCAAAACACCGAGCGTTTTGTTCATGTAGTACATGAGTCTGCCATGGCTGTTACCGATGAGCAACGCCTACACATTGGGAACGCGTACACATTGATTACGCTGGCCCAATTGAAGGTATATATTTCCTTGTGGTAATAGATGCTTATTCCAAATGGCCAGAAATCATTGCAACAACATCAACAACAGCAGAAAAAAACAATTCAACTATTAGAAACCGTTTTCGCTAGATTTGGGCTTCCACAAACCTTAGTTTCGGACAACGGCAGCCAATTCACTTCAGATCGATTCAAAATGTTCTGTGCTCAGAATGGAATTGACCATGTACGGACAGCTCCGTACCATCCGCAATCCAATGGTCAGGCCGGAAGGTTCGTAGACACGCTTAAACGATCGCTTCACAAAAATCAAGGGGAAGGAGGCTTACAGAACGCACTTCAATTGTTCTTGTCCACTTACCGTACTACCCAACCCCGTGCACGCCTACGCAAAAGTCTCCAGCAGACCTTATGCTAGGATACAAAATAAGAACGCCACTCGACTTACTTAAGCCGGGCAATGCTCATCACGATGACAAGTATGATACACGTCAGCAAACCCAAAATAACCAATTCAACGAATATAACAGAGCTAAATTCCGTCAATTTCTAGTCGGAGACACCGTTGATGTAAAACTATACCACAACAACAAGTATAAATGGTCAACCGGATCAGTCACAGAGCGAATAGGCAAGGTAATGTACCGTATTTTGCTACATGAATCCTCTAGGACTATCAGATCTCACGCAAACCAAATGCGATTCCGGCCGAGGCAATCGAAAGTTGAAGAAGCAGATGCAGAACTACCCTTAAATATCTTATGTGATGAAATGGGGCAACAAGTGCCTCGACCACAGTCAATACGCCTATCGGTTCAAACCGAACAAGAAGATAATATACCAGCGACAGTTCGAAGACCGTCCAGAGACCGCAGACCACCCCATAGGTTCAAGGATTTCATCCTCTGATGAGGGAGGTGTTGGCATCACTGTAATGCGAATGTCGAAGGAAGAAAAGAAGAGAAATAAGTCATAAGAGCATTAGCGGTAGAGTCGACAACGTGTTTTTTATTTGCCATTAATAATTGTACTAAAGTTTATTTAATAAAGTGTTATTGTAATATATTATCAAAAAGAAAGTGGTTGTATATCAGACACAACATATATATATACATATATATATATATATATATATATATATATATATATATATATATATATATATATTTATATAAATATATTATTTCTGTTTAGCGGCCTCAAAACAGGACTTGCGATACTTCCCGCTGAATGAGAGTGTTTTTCAGTAAACAATTATATTTTACGCTCTCAAAAAAAAAGAGCGTAAGCGTACATGTGAGTTTTGCTTCCACAATTGTGTATGAGGCTGACATCACTGGAATAAAACTATAAGGTTTCCCTACACTCTCTCAGCCATTATAATTAGTTTGGGGATCGGGACGTAACTCGCGTGCCCCTGCAATGTTTTAAATTATGTATGAATTTTTATTAGTCGAACTTTCTAATGTAAATTGTCAATTTTGGGCTTAAGTTCGAATCTGCATGACTGCAAATGATTTTTTATTATTTTATTAATAAATGAATTTGTTCAAATTCTAATAAGTGGTGACAAACACAATACACATGAGCACTGATGATGAAAGGGTTGCGTCTTTCGAAAACAGCTGTTCTGCTCTGCTGTGTAAGTTGAATAAAACTGATGTTGACTTTCCTTTGTGCCTTGGAATATTTATCATGTCTTTCTGAGATTTAAAAACAAATTTCGAACAATTAGCCTATGAATCTTAATTCAATTTAATATAGCAATATAAATGTTCGTTAAAATTCTTACTACATACAAATTTAAGCTATAGCTTGAGCTACCAATAATAAAAAAATATTGGAAAAACGTTCACATGTACTTAAGTATAAAATTCAAACCAAATAAGTTTGACTTAGGTATGATGGGACAAAAAATTCAGAAAAATGGGACATGAAGAAAAATAATCAAACGGTAACACGGGTATTATAACAATAACATGTTAACATCAGGTTGATACAGTTCTCGTATTCTTTTTCACAATAAAATTTGTGTAAATAGGAACTGTTATCAAATTCAACTAAGCCACCTAATAAGTGGTGACAAACACAATACACATGAGCACTGATGATGAAAGGGTTGCGTCTTTCGAAAACAGCTGTTCTGCTCTGCTGTGTAAGTTGAATAAAACTGATGTTGACTTTCCTTTGTGCCTTGGAATATTTATCATGTCTTTCTGAGATTTAAAAACAAATTTCGAACAATTAGCCTATGAATCTTAATTCAATTTAATATAGCAATATAAATGTTCGTTAAAATTCTTACTACATACAAATTTAAGCTATGGCTTGAGCTACCAATAATAAAAAAAATATTGGAAAAACGTTCACATGTACTTAAGTATAAAATTCAAACCAAATAAATTTGACTTAGGTATGATGGGACAAAAAATTCAGAAAAATGGGACATGAAGAAAAATAATCAAACGGTAACACGGGTATTATAACAATAACATGTTAACATCAGGTTGATACAGTTCTCGTATTCTTTTTCACAATAAAATTTGTGTAAATAGGAACTGTTATCAAATTCAACTAAGCCACCTAATAGGTGGTGACAAACACAATACACATGAGCACTGATGATGAAAGGGTTGCGTCTTTCGAAAACAGCTGTTCTGCTCTGCTGTGTAAGTTGAATAAAACTGATGTTGACTTTCCTTTGTGCCTTGGAATATTTATCATGTCTTTCTGAGATTTAAAAACAAATTTCGAACAATTAGCCTATGAATCTTAATTCAATTGAATTTGTTCAAATTATATTTATTATTTTTTTATATTAAGATTGGACTATTAAGAATATTTTCAATAATCATCAAACCAGCAAAACGGATCAGTACTGATTTCGAGGCCGCTACGCCATCTCATTGCGCCGGAACTAGAAAGGAGGAGATAGTATTAAGAGGACAGATGAAGAAAGATGAGAAGACAGATAATTTTTTGTAGCTATTCAACCTTTGTACTTCGCCGGCTAATTTTTTGCTACATAACCGACGAAAGAAGGTGCTGTTACTCTGCTTTTACATGATAGTGTCAGTCGCTGCCAATTATGTTCAGTAATCAGTGCTATGCCTTCATCATTCAAACAGGTTGGCGACAACTAACACAATCATTCACTAGTGCTGATCAGAAGAATTCAACACAATATTAGATGACTCAGCGCGGTGTTGAACTCAGGACCCTCTGCTTCATAGTCCCGCGCTCTACTACTTAAGCCAACAGCACCCAACTTCAACGCGCACATTCGATATTTCGTATTTGCTTATACTATAGGACCGTTTCCGAAATCAATCAATTACAACGAGTATGCTATTACTATAATTTGTGACCTAACAAAGTATTTGGTAATGTAGGCAAATTAAACACGTTTTCTCTGGTTGGTGTCTATTTTTTATTAATTATTATTTTTCTTTTTTCAAACATGACAAGCTTAATTCTAAACAGAAGTTTTTATTCTAGCCTACTTTAAAAAATATCGTAACAGGTACCTACGGCTACAACTTAACTAACCGACGATATCACAAACTACTACAATTCGACCATCCTGACCATGAGACCCCACTATATGGTTTTCGGGATTGTTGAAACCCCTCAACATCCTCCAAAACATAACGATCATTTCGTAAAACCCTCGATATTCTGTACGGACCTCTATATTTTGGAATCAGCTTACGTGATACACCAGTCGATGAATCAAAATTTTTCACCATGACATAATCTCCTTCTCTATACTCTGTCGGACGCTTCCTTTTCCTGTTAAAATTCTCCTCGTTGTAGTCCTGTAACTTCTTTTGCTTCTCATTCGCTCTAGACCTAATTACATCATGATCCTCACGTACACCATCAGTGGCATCAATTAAAGATTCCCTAAGCGAATCAATCACCCTTCCCCTCTTACCAAATAACATTGTACTTGGATGTTCTCCAATCGACCTATGAACAGTATTATTTAAACAATATTCAACATGTTCCAATACGTTGTCCCAAAAAATGCCCCTCTGCGGATCCACTAATTTTGCCACCATCGGACCTATCGACCTATTAACCCTTTCGACCTGGCCATTCGCCTGAGGCGAACCAGTGGCGATCAAAATGTGGGACATATTATTTTCCCCCAAAAAATCCTTAAAATCTGTTGAAGTAAAACAGGACCCACGATCACTTATCACACATCTAGGGCGACTATAACATCGAAAATAATTCTTCAACGCTAGAATCGCTTCCTTCGTGTTGGTTGTTTTGGTAGGATATAATCTGACAAGCTTCGTACATGCATCAATTATCACAAGAACGTGTTTTAAAGCCCTGCCCTTATCTATTGGACCGATATGATCCACGTGAATAACATCAAATGGTCGACTCGATTTTGGTATACTGTGTAGAAAACCTTCCACCTTTCCGTGATTTCCGGAATACACGATGCAATTCATACAATTTGCTATATGATCAGCAGTCTTCAACCTCATTTTTGGGAACCAATAATTTTTTGAAATAAGTTCCGTCACTTTATCAACTCCTAGATGTCCCATCTCATTGTGATACTTGTATAGAATGTGATTCTCCATGTCCTCAGGAACATAGAACTTAAAGTTACCATCACCAGTCTTCCTATACAACACTCCATTTCTCATCTCGTACAACGCGTGCTCTCCTTCCTGTAATGATTCCCTCAAGTTCCGATCCCTGTTCTGACATATAACTAAATTCTCCTCGAATGTGTTCGACTCTATAAACATAACATTTGTACTCCTACTTAGTGCATCGACATGCTGCATCCTCTCACCCGACCGATGTTCCAATACATAATCGTAGTTCTGAAGATCCAAAGGCCAGCGCGCTATTCTTGGATTTAGTTCCTTTTTATTCAGTGTCATAGTCAAAGAATTGCAGTCGGTAACGATTTTGAAATTCTTTCCCTGAAGATATATACGAAAACGCTTCAAAGCATAAATTATAGCCAGCGTTTCAAGTTCAAAACTATGATACCTAGACTCAGTATCGGTCGTACTTTTGGAAAAATAAAAAATAGGGTGAAATCTGCCATCATCCTTCCTTTGCAGCAAAACAGCACCGAACCCAACGGAACTCGCATCACAATGGAGTTCCGTTTCATCCTTAGGGTCATAGAGCCCCAAAACTGGTGATTCCATCAATCTCCTTTTCAACAATTCAAATGCTTTGAGTTCGCCCTCGCCAAACACGAACTTCTTGTCCCTTCTAGTCAAGTCATACAATGGCTTAGCAATTAGAGAAAAATCCTTTACAAACCTACGAAAATATGAGCATAAGCCCAAAAAACTCTGAACTGCTAGTTGCCTATCAGGTACCGGAAAATCCCTAATCGCCTGTAGCCCTTTTTCATCCGCTCGTATACCATTGCCATCAATGTTGTATCCCATATACTTAACCGATCTCTGTAAGAATTCGCACTTATCGTACCTTAGTTCCAACTTGTTCTCAACCAACCGTGTAAAAACCTCCCTGAGAATCTGAAAATGCTCATCTATACCCACAGTGGCAATCATTATATCATCCAAATAGATTATACTTTTATCGTCCCTAATCATGTCAGAAAAAACTCTATTTACAAATCTTTGGAAAACAGAAGGTGCATTTCTCAAACCAAAAGGCATCCTTGTAAATTCAAATTGGCCCATGGGAGTCACAAACGATGTAAACTTCACAGAATCAGGCTCAACGAACACATGAAAAAATCCATTCTTCAAATCCAACTTGGTAAAAAATTGTTTTCCTGAAAGCCTATCCAATAAATCATCAATCAATGGTATAGGATAGCAGTCCCTCACCGTGACTTTGTTCAAATTCCAATAATCCACACACATTCGCAAATCTCCAGTCTTTTTTCTAACCAAAACTATTGGTGAAGCAAACTCCGATTCACTCGGTCTGATGTATCCTTTATTCAAATATGCATCTAACAATTTTTGTAATTCGCCCTTTTCCGCGTATGATAATCTCCTGGGGCTACAACTAAATGGTTTATCATCACTCAGTCTGAGTCTAATCTCACTAAATACCCCTGGTTTAGAAGGACGCTCCGGTTTCACATAATATTCATCAAATAATTCCTTAAGTTTACATCTATCACTATACTTAATACAATCCCCAACAATAAAATCAAATTCCCGATCACTACCCAAATCAATAGACAATATCTGTTTACAAAAATCTTCACCATTCCCGATACTCCCTCTCTCCCCTACTCCACATACTAATTTATACCCCGCCTTTTCAAGAAAATCCCTTCACAACACACATTGATAGGAAGTTGTTTCATCAGACACGACTAACATATCCAAACACACCTTCTTATTATCAATATCAACAAAAAGTTTTACTTTTCCAAACACAACCAAACGGGAAAAATTTATTCCAAAAAATGCATTTGCATCACAAAAACATAAAAACCTATTCAAGTCAACGTACTTCGACACATCTGATCTTCTCATAAAACTGATCCTACTGCCCGAGTCCAGTAGACACTCTAAAGAGAAACTAGTTTTAAACTTAAAATCTAAAGAAAACTTACAATACTGAACATACTCATCGTTGATAAAATGTACGGCTGGTCTTTTTTCTGGGCAAGTAGCCACACGGTGCTCCATACTTCCACATCCGTAGCAAGCCCCCATTTCACGTTTCGGTTTTTGGCACTGGGAGGCAAAATGTCCAAATGAGTTGCAGTTATAACACCGGATTTTATTTTCTCCTACTTTGATGATTGACTCTCTTTTTTGAAGTTGTCCAGACTGCTTTAATTGGATTCCAGAAAACGCTCGAAGCAGCAACCCTTTTTCTGCATAACATTGCAATTTTGCTTGTGTCTTAAGCTGTACATCAGGAATGCCATCAATAATTTCATCGATGAGTTCATCCTCATCAATCCCAATTTTATTAGATAACATAACCTTATCATTATAATATTCGGAAAACGTTTCACCATATCTCCACTTCCGCGTTTCAAAATTTCTTCTTAAAGTTAACTTATTTTCTTTAGAACAGAAAATTTGCTTCATTTCGTCCAATATATTGTCGGAACTTTCAAAGATGAAATTTGGCTTTGAGTGTAGCCATGCCTGGGCTCTACCTTTCAATTTACACATCAAAAGTGTTTTCATCATATTTTCATCAGCTTTATACAACTCGCTTATGCTTCTAAATTGAGATATCCATACCTCTGGTAAAACTCCTCCATCATACTCTGGAATCATGTCTTTTAGTATAGTAAATGACATGCCCATTTTTTTTTATCAACATCGGTTTTCTTTAAAGTTTCGTTCGCTCCTTGATCATTACTATATTTATTGTCTATTTCGAATTTTGCATTTTTCTGTTTAGTTTCATTTTCAACGATCATTTTAAGCAAATCATTTTCTCGACAAAGAGGTTCTTTTTCATGTTGAATCAATTTCAGTTCTTTTTCCAATAGAAGATTTAAAAGGTTGCTATCATTGTTGTTTTTGTTAGTACTACAATCATTTTTCTCTGCATGACACTCATTTGTATTTACGCCATCATTTTCCGCAACATTTCGTTGTAAACCACCACTCCTTTGTTGTTGTAAACCACCACTCATTTGTTGTAAACCACCACTCATTTGTTGTAAATCACCACTAATTTGTTGTAAACCATTTCTAGCTGTTTCTTCAGAATCACTTGCCACTTCTTCTACATCATTTTCAGGAACACTCTCCCGATCGTTTTCAAATAAATGGTTTACGTTAGGATTTTGATTACCCGCTTCTAAAATTGGAAACTCACGTCTAATCGCCACAGGAACATTATTAATTCTTATTACAATAATAATTCACTTTTGGAACCTGCTGATGGAAGGCCAAGATGCTGTAGCCAGCGGCGCAACTGCGGAACAGTATAATTTGTGCCACAAACTTCCTCCATACCCTTCTATTTTATAATGCAATTTTTTTTTACAGCGTCGTTAAAAAATTTTTTACTATTTTTTAGCTATAATTTTTAATGTTTTTAATATTGGAAATCCCACTTCTGAAAAATTGTAGGCAAATTAAACACGTTTTCTCTGGTTGGTGTCTATTTTTTATTAATTATTATTTTTCTTTTTTCAAACATGACAAGCTTAATTCTAAACAGAAGTTTTTATTCTAGCCTACTTTAAAAAATATCGTAAGAGGTACCTACGGCTACAACTTAACTAACCGACGATATCACAAACTACTACAGTAACTACATATACCAATTCAAGACAAATCGACCAAAACAGTCGTTAAGGCGATATTTAAAAATTTTGTGCTTACCTCTGGACCTCCGAAGACGTTCATTTCAGAAATGGGTACAGAATACAAAAACTATTTTGACAGAGCTGTGCAATCTTATTAGAATTGAAAAATTAACATCAACAACACATCATCACCAGATGTTGGGAACGATAGAACGAAGACATAGAACTTTCAATGAATATCTTCGTTCGCACCTATCAGGTGACAAAGACGACTGGGATGAATGGCTAAAATATTTCACATACTGCTTCAATACTTTACCATCGACAACGCATAGTTACTGTCCATACGAAATTTCCGTCTAATTTATCAGAAACCCCAATCTATTTTGTCTTTATAAAAAATGCGTATTTACCATTTTGTAAAACAAGAGTACTTTAATCAAAATCAGGAACGTATAGACAGAGATATAACGATTTTGGTACAAAAGGGGAATTCAGTTCATACACTTGTAAGAAACAGTATTTATGTATATACATAAGTATAATAACTTAAAATTACAATTACATACATAAAAATAATAAACGTTTTATTTAAGCGCTTTGGTGTAGACAATATCTTTGTTTTACTCCCTTCAGCAAGAACATCTAAATTTTTTGGTTGTCCAACTCTTCAACACGCAACATATAACTGGCCATGCGAAAAAATGGATTTTCTAAATTCAGTCCGCATACCTGTAGTGACTGTCCCTGCGACTTGTTGATTGTAATTGAAAAAGCAAGGCGAATCGGAAACTGCAATCGCTTGAAGTTGAACGGCATGTTGGTGGGAGTCAAGGGAATGCGCGGAATAAGCACATCTTCTCCTTTCGACTTCCCGTTAACCTAAGTTTAAGAATGTATTGGTAGAACATTTTATATATTTATGTATATCATAAAACAAATAAAAAATTTAACTAAATAGAAAAAATGTTTGTGAGTGCAAATATAATACATTTTACCGGATTTTAAAGTGCAAACATTACGCTCGCTGATGTGCGTTACGTTGCCTCTCTCAAGTTTGTTGAATATACAGAACAAATACGTGAAGAATGCTGTAATTTTTTATTGACAGACCGAGAGTTGGAAATCTACGTATTTATTTATGGCGTATGTCTCCTTCTGAAAGAAGGGGTATCAATATTTTAAATGTCACCAAAATCAAATTGAGACTTTGTCCCCATTTCTTCCTCCTGGTCCTAATTTTAAAAATGTACATAGCCTATGTGACTTCTAAGGTACTGATCTATCCTTGTTCTAAGTTTCATTAAAATCGGTTTGAACGTTTCGGAAGGGCGAAAAATTCCCCCCTATCGCCTTCCTCGTCCTGGTTTTGAAAATATACATAGCCTATGTGAATTTTTAGCCGCAGATCTATCTACGATCAAAATTTCGCATAAAATACGAACAAACAAACATTACTTTTTATATATTAGATTAATTTCATAGATCTCCGAAGTTGTGATTTACAATAGCTAAGTATATAAATTAAATTAATGGTTTGACTAAAATTGAGTTGTAATGAATTTAAAAACGAATTGTATATTAGTTTTTCAAAATATTAACTCAAATATTTCGAAATGAATGCAGGGTTCACTAAAATGGATATAAGTCATGAACCAATATACATACGGAGACCGTTTATACATAAAAACCTTGGTATTGACGTCGCCTTTCATATAAACTTTGCAGACGGTTGACGCATTCCAGAGAACATCAATTACTAACACAATGCAACTTATTTTTATATATATATATATATATATATATATATATATATATATATATATATATATATATATGGATTAAAATATTTTCTATATAGTTCTACATGGAATTTAAAATAACTTAAGTAATTAACTAAAAATGCTTCTTTTGTCTTTTACGGCTATACAGACTGTCATCTGTTTCTCGTTTGAGTGACCAGCAGTAATTTGCAAAAATTTTTAGCTGGCTTTTGGCCTGGTAACGTTTTTCAATGGCTAAAATTTCTTGGTAGAATCTTTCACAGTGCTCATCACAGAGTTTTCCAAGATTTTCCGGGAAAAAATACAAATGGGCGTGTAGAAAATGAATTTTTATGGAAATTCGGCACTCCATTTCAGCATAGGATGCAAGAAATTCATTTAGTACCTGAATATAGTTTTTACTTCTTTCGTTGTAATGTACCTATTTATGTATATCATACGTTAAATTAAACTGGCGTTTTTTACAAAAACCTTATATCTTTCTTAATTGAAATAGTTTAGTTTCACAAAATGTTTTTGTTTTTTATCGATAACTTTTGATTTTGAGGGTATATCGAAATTTCTAAAAATAACAAAATGATCTACTCTACAAGACCTACAGTCTGATATAGGTCTATTTCCAAGTGTATTTTTATACCCTCCAAAAAAGAATATGGAGGTTATATTCACTTTGGCATTCCGTTTGTAACGCAGCGAAATATCCATCTAAAACCCCATTAAGTACATATATTCTTGATCAGTGATGAAATCTAAGACGATCTGAGCATGTCCGTCCGTCTGTGGAAATCACGATTCGTCCAAACGAAAAGAGCTGGACTCTTTTTTATATCCTCCAAAAAAGAATATGGAGGGTATACTCACTGTGTCATTCCGTTTGTAACGCAGAGAAATATCCATCTGAGACCCCATAAGGACATATATTCTTGATCAGTGATGAAATCTAAGACGATCTGAGCATATCTGTCTGTGTAAATCACGATTCAGTCTAAGTTCTAGGGGAAAAAAGTTCCCCTAAGAAGAACTAAACCAACCCAGAAAAAACAACATAATTTTTAAAGTTTTTTGGTTATTTTGTTAAGCAAATGAAATATTTTTATGTCAAATACGGTCCAACGCGTTAAACTTGAAGCCCTAAAATAAAAATAAAATAATTTTTGGACCCGGCCCCCTTTAGTGGGCGTTATTATATACAAAAATAAAAACTTAACAAATTGTCTTACTTAAGCCTACATTCCATAAAAGCAACATTTTTAAGCTCTAATGACCAAGCGGAGACGTAACCTGATATTACTGTGACCTACGCTCTCCTCCTCCTCCCTTTTCCCCTTAAATGACACTATCAAAAAACAAGTAAAAGTGCTATATTCGTCTGTGCCGAATCTTAAATACCCTTCACAGATGTAATTCTTCTTTTTTTCTTTCTTGCTGAAATAGAAAGGAGCTTTGATTAAAAAATAATTAAAACAAGTAAAAGTGCTATATTCGGCTGTGCCCAATCTCAAATACCCTTCACAGACGTAATTCTTCTTTCTTTCTTTCTTGCTAAAACAGAAAGTAGCTTTAATTAAAAAATAATTATCAGTTACTATTATATTTAAAACAACGTTTCAATTTGTTGGTTAGGAAGCTAAATGTTTGGCTCTTATTACTTCTAATACCTCTGAACGTCTTTCAAAAATATTATATATATTTAATTTACAAAAAAAAAAAAAATACGTTTCATGTACCCCAAAAAGTTCTAATTGTCCAACCGTAGAATCGTTTTTAGATTTTGTTGGTTTTTAATACCAGTTTACTTCTTTCTGATATATAAAGTAGGTATAATTCATCATAAAAATCAAAAATAACAAATAGAATGGCTGCTTTTATGATTTAGAAAATGTAAATTTTCCAACCCTGGAACCGAATTTTTAATTTGTTAATTAAAAATTTAATTTTTTCTGATATATAAAATAATTTTAATTCACTAAAAACACAAAACTTGGAATTTATGTATGTACTTTTATGTACCAAATATATTTCGATTTTCCAACCCTGGATAATAAATTTTAAAATTTTTAATACCAATTTAATTCTTAGCGAAGTATAAAATAGGTTTAAGTCACTGAAAAAAACCAAAATTGGGAACTTATATGGTTACTTTTATTTACCAACAAATTCCAATTTTCCAACCCTGGAACCGAATATATAATTTTTTGATACTAGTTTAATTTTTTTTAATGTCATTGCAAACTTTGACGCATTCGATCCTAAAATCGAGCAATTCAAAACATACAGGGAACGACTGTAGATACATTTTCAAATAAAAAATGTTTTTGATGACAAAACCATGTGCGCAAAATTGTTACTTCAGTACATAGGTTCATCGACACACATTGTTGACCACTTGGCAGCTCCCAAGAATGTGAATCAATTAGAATATGATGATATCGTTACACTTTTAGAAACGCACTTTTGCCCTAAGAAAAATGTTCTAGTAGAACAACATCGGTTTCTTTGTGAGGTTCAGAACGAGAACCAATCTATTTCAGATTTTGTGGCCAGTTTGCAAAAAAGGGGAACTGAATGCGAATTCGTGTGCGAATGTAAGAAGTCAGTGGCGGACATTTTTCTTAGAGCACAATTCATCAGAGGTGTACGAGACGGGTACATACGCGAACAGTTGCTACAGAACCCAACACCAACATTTAAACAAGTAGCAGAAAAAGCAACAGCATTAGAGGCAGCAAAAATTTACAATAAAATAATTGGTAACAATTCGACGTGTTCAACAAGTGAAATACATAAAACACAATTGCTACATACACGCGGTCGTAAAAGTATAAATCGTAATGCCCAAACATATTCAACATCGAAATCAAGACCAAGGATAAATTACAACGAACTTGGTATTGAAGGGTTGTGTCTCAGATGTGGCCGCAACAACCATATATCAACAGAATGCACTGTGAACAAAAACAAATAAATATGTAAAGCATGTGGCAAGATTGGTCATGTCAAACAGGTATGCATACAAAGTAAACTAAAACAACAGAAATCAAATAAAAGCAACAACAACATATCAAATTCTATCGAAATGTACACAAGTGATGAAGACTGCTTCGGCATTAACCAAATCATCGACATCTATCATAAAAACATAATTTCACCTTGTGATACGGAAATTTTTTTTATAAAAGTATTTATAGAAGGCAAACAACAAATATTTGAAGTTGATTCTGGTGCGGGGTACACACTGTTACCGGAAAAAGATTTTAATAAATTAAACATAAAAGCAAAAATCAACAAAACAAACATTGCTTTCCGATCTTACACCGGTGATTTTTTCGTACCATTAGGAGTCGTTACTGTAGATGTGAAATATAAAAACAAGGCGTCTAAAGAAGACATGTATATCGTATCATCAGAACATACAGCGCTGTTGGGACGCGTATGGATAAGACACTTGAAAATCAACCTTGCTGACATTGACCAAGGCGATTGTGAACAAGAAAAAGTAAATCAAATTAATTCCATTGCTCAAATTGAGCAGCAGTTTTCAGGAATTTTTCAAGAAAAAGTAGTATGCATTCCTGAATTGGTATGCAGCTTAAAGCTGTATGAAGGTGCTAAGCCAGTGTTTATAAAAGAAAGACAAGTGCCATTTGCCTTGCGTGAAAAAGTCGAACGTGAGCTAGACAGCCTAGAACGTGATGGTATTATAACCAAAGTCAATACCAGTAATTGGGGCTCACCGTTGGTAGTGATACCTAAACCAGACGGCAATGACCGGCTATGTGTAGACTATAAAGTTGCAGTCAACCCACAGATAGAGCCAGCACATTATCCCATAAAACGAATCGATGAAATTTTCAATTGCTTGAAAAACTCACAATACTTTTGCAAACTAGATTTGTATAAAGCATACCTACTCGTATTAGTGGATGATGGAAGTAAACAAATTCAAACCATTTCAACCCACCGGGGTACATACGTAATGAACCGTTTATCATTTGGAACAAAAACCGCCCCGAGCGAATTCAACCGTATTTTAGACCAGATTTTGCAAGGTCTAGAAGGTACCATTTCATACTTTGACGACATTGTCATTCATGGCAAAACACTTCAACAGTGCGAAGAGCGACTAATTAAATGCCTCGAACGTTTACAAAAGTAACAACTACACTTCAATAAGAAGAAATGCGAGTATTTTAAAACCGAAATCAAATACCTTGGATATGTGGTAAGTCATAATAAGATTTCAAAATTTAAAGACAAAGTGAGAGCGATTATAGACCTCCCAACACCACAAAACGTTGACGACATAGGAAGATTTCTTGGCATGGTTACTTACTATGCCAAATTTATACCGCATGTGTCAACTATTACATTTCCATTGCTTCAATTGCTGGAAAAAAAACAGAAAGTTTAAATGGACTTACAAGTGCGAAGAAGCATTCAAAAGACTGAAACAAGAAATACTAAAAGATAGAGTTCTAGTGCCTTACGATGAAAATTTACCAGTATCCTTAGCTTGTGATGCCATCCCAATCGGGATAGCAGCAATTTTATCACATTAAATAAATGGGGAAGAACACCCAGTGGCATTTATTTCGCGCTCATTATCAAAATAAGAGCAAAATTACAGTCAGCTCGATAAGGAAGCTTTAGCTATTATATTTGCGGTAGACAAGCTTTTCATGTACCTACATAGGCGGGAATTCACCCTACTAACGGATAACCGTCCACTTAGTAGAATTTTTCATCAAAACGCTAAAACACCCGCTATGACATCTGCTAGGTTACTTCGGTATGCGTCATTCCTTCAAGGGTTCAACTACAAGATAAAACACCTTAATGCTGAAGATAACATCAAGGCAGATTGTTTATCTAGAGCACCAGTTAAAGGTACAACAACATTTAAACACTTCTTGGACGAAGAAGTAAAAATAATACAGGAGCAAATAATCAATGAAATCTGTACAGTAACAATAACTGCTTCGAAAATCGCCAGGGAAACAGAACTTGACTCTGAGCTATCAGCATTAAAGCAAGAATTGTTAAATGGTGAAAATTATGACGCAGAGTATTCAATTCAAGATGGGGTGATTTTTAAAGGTAATCGAGTCGTGATTCCAACTAAGTTGCGTGAAGAAATTTTAAATGAGCTACATCACACCCATATTGGTATAGTGAAAATGAAACAGCTGGCAAGGAAATATTGTTTTTGGAAAGGTATAGATGGCGACATTGAGCGATTGGTCAAAGCATGTGTCAGTTGCGCAAAAATAAGGAAAAATCCACCAAAAGTCATTACACACCATTGGGAGGAACCGACGGAAAATTTTCAACGAGCTCATATTGACTATGCAGGACCTTTTCAAAATCATAACTTTTTCGTCCTTGTAGATGCAAAGTCAAAGTGGCCCGAAATTCGAATAGTGAAAGATGCACCATCTTCTGAGAAAACAATTCAACTATTACAAGATATTTTTGCTTCACATGGTTTTCCCCAAACAATTGTCTCAGATAATGCCACCATTTTCCAGAGCTCACTTTTTAAAAATTATTGTGCTAGTAACGGAATATTGCAGAAGTTTACAGCCCCAGGACATCCAGCTACTAATGGGTTCGCCGAGAGATATGTACAGATTCTTAAGGTGAAATTAAAGGCTATGGAGGACGATAAATCGCAGCTGAATATTAAAGTTCAAGAAATTCTTTTTCGCTACAGAGCAACTCCTTTAACAAATGGGCAAAGTCCAGCAAAATTATATCTTGGTCGTGACTTAAGAATAAAATTAAATGCGCTGCGTCCAATGAAACCCTCAAAATCAGTATTAGTTACCCCTCTTGTTCTACAAATAGCCGTGGGAGATAGGGTGCAGGTGCGATGGTACGACGAAAACAAACCAACATGGAAGTTTGGAGTCATACAAGCAAAGTTTGCCCATCTTCATTATCGTGTGAAACTTGACAATGGCTACGAATTGAAACGCTACATAAACCAGTTGTACAAGTCTGGCGTAGAGCATCCGGAAAAAAACAGTAAAGTTCGCGGAAACACCAATACCTGAAAAGACGCGAATTGAGGAAGTACAAATCGAAAGTAGAACCACCACAGCCGACAACCCGCTTCCAAGCCCATCCGCTCAACATCAACCTTCAGAGACGATAGACGAAACAATAAGGCCTAACAGATCAAGAAGGCCTCCAGCCAACTTCGGGAACTATGTGCGTTATTAAGCGTGGGAGATTGTAATGTAGTTAAGAAGCACATGGCAACTCTGGGTACAATCTTTACTTTTTACACAGTTTTTCATATCGATATACTCACTTACTTTTTGCTTTTGATGTACAGAACACGTTGATTACATATTCAGAAATTAAAGAAAATTATTACAAATAAAATATATACCTAGATTACTAATAATTATTCAAGGTGCAGCGTGTATTTATTTCAACAAAACACAACAATTAGCAAAAAGAAACAACGTCAATTGCCTTTTTGGTTACTTTTATGCAGAATAAATATTTCAATTTCCCAACCTTGGCAACGAAATTTAAATTTTTTTACCAATGCAACTCTTAATGAGGCATAAAATAGTTTTATTTAAGAAAAACTTAATATTTGTAACCATTTAGGTCATTTTTATGTACCAACAAATATTGCAGTTATCCAACTCTGGATTCTAAATTTTGATTTTTTTTTAATTTTTGATACCAATTTTGTTTTTCCTGAACTAAAAAATAGTTTCAATCAGTAAAAAACAACGTCAATTGCCTTTTTGGTTACTTTTATGTATAAAAAAAAAATCAATTTCCCAACCCTGGAAGCGAAATTTAAATTTTTTAAAATTTACTCTATCAATGCAAATCTTCATGAGGTATAAAGTAGTTTTGTTTAAGAAAAACTCGAATTTTGCAACCATTTTGGTTATTACATGTACTACAAAATATTTCATGTACCAAAAAAAATTTAATTTTTCCAACCCTGGAAACGAAATTTTAATTTTAATTTTTTTTTATCAGTGCAACGCTTCTTGAGGTATAAAGTGGTTATATTTTACTATTTTGGTAACTTTCATGTACCATAAAATATTGCACTTGTCCATGCCTGGATTCAAAATTTTATTTTTTATTTTTGAATTTTTAATACCAATTTCGGTCTTCCTAAACTATAAGACAGTTTTAGCTAGCAAAAAACAAAAAAAACATCAGTTGCCTGGATGATTACTTTCATGTATAAAAAAAATTCAATTCCCCACCCCTGGAAGCAAAATTTGAATTACAAAAAAAATTTAATTTATTTTTGGCCAATGCAAATCTTTATGACGTAGAAAGTGGTTTTGTTAAAGAAAAACTTGAAATTTTTAACAATTTTAGTTACTACATGTACTACAAAATACGGAATAGGCCGAAAAAAAATTTATAATTTCCCATCTCTGGAAAAGTTTGTTTATTTTTTTAGTTTTTAATAGACCACTGAGGCTCCTCAAAGCACGAAATAGGTTTAATTTACAAACATTAAAAAAAATAATTGATTTTTGGTATAAATTTTGCGTCGAGAAATAGGTGTAAGCTTCCCAGCTCTGGAACCATACTTCGGATCTTTCTGAATTTGAATACCACTCTATTTAAGTTCATTTTCAATCCAACGGCCCAAGAACGAAGTCGCTAGCTCTTCTGGGGGCATTGGAAACCCGATTTCACGTACAGACGGACGGACATCGCTCAATCGAAAAAGCTATTCATAAGGATCCAGAATATATATACTTTATGGGGTCCCATGTGCATATCGAAGAAATTACACATGGAATAACAAACCTACATATACCCTTTCACTTTTTTGTGAAGGGTATAAAAAGAAACAATGTCAATTGCCTTTTTGGTTACTTCTATGCAGAATAAATATATCAATTTCCCATCCCTGGAAACGAAATATAAATTTTTTTTACCGATACAACTCTTAATGAGGCATGAAATAGTTTTATTTAAGAAAAAATTAATATTTGTAACCATTTAGGTCATTTTTATGTGTAGCATACAACCAAAGAACGACAAATTTTATTGGTTTCAGGTTAAGTTCATGCATGCATTTGTTTTCCGGCACTAGCTCGCCGGCAATTAGGCGGGGTTCAGAACTTACCTCAGGTTGGAATTAAATGCCTACATAGAACAAATATTTCAACGGCATGCATAAAGATTTCATAACAAAAAATATACTTTTAGGATATAACAGGTAAGAAAGACTTGATTAAACTCGAAGAGTTTGAACCAACATGACAAGACGAATTATAATGGTAGTGAAACGGAAGATGTTAGTACTATTGCAGTTCTATACTATGTTGCCAATAGGTGGAAGATGCAACACGTAGCCTAACCCAACCATGATCATCTGTTAAATCCACCGAAAATAAATTATAGGTGATCCTACACGTAAATCAATAATTAATTTCTTCTGTGGCAAGAAACAAAACCAAAATATTTAACAATTCATTTGCGAAGTTTTATTAACTCAAATATAATCTTTAGGTTCTTAACGTATATTATATAAAAATATTATAGGCATAGCTTTAATCGGAAATCTAACTTAAATATGACTAACAAGTTGAAATTATAAAGTGATTAAGTTTGAATTCCACACCCAGTATTAATATTATAAAGTATGTATATAGATAATCAAATATGTACAATGTAACCGAAACTAGGTCAGTGACGTAAGTTGTTTTTTCCCCCAATAATGTTGAATATATAGAGGCTTAAAGAAGAAGATATACGAAGAAAACAATGAAGTGGAATATATATACATATACATATGATGTTTTAAAATTTTGATACTAATTTGGTTCGACCTTAACTTACAGCGAAATAATTTAGATATGTCTTCTTGTTTTCTTTTTCTTGTGGTGTAATAACTAATAATTTGCAAATTCGGTTGCTTTTATTTGTATCACTTATGAATTCTCTTTCCTTATAGTCGGAAGCCCTAATATATCATTAATCTCTTGTGTTGCTCTTTATATACTTATCTTTCTTTTATAAGCACCTAATTTTTTTCATTTTTTTCCCTTTAATTTTATTTCACATCAAAAAAAATTTAATGATTGAATAACTTTGTTACTGATTTGAATTACTTAACTTTTTCCGATTTAACTGTGACAAATTTTATACATATTCTGAGACAAACAGATAGCAAATGAAAATGAACTTGTGACTTACATATGGTTGTTTCATTGGTTTCCATCGATGAATGGCCATTCAGCAATGTGTCGCTATATGTGTTAGAAAGAGATAGTTGCAATTAAAATTTTCTGATGTGATCGTGATATGCTTTTGACTTTGTTTTCGTGATGATACTTTTTGATGCCAATATACAAAAAAAAAAAAGAATATATAAAGATCAGCAACAATGTTTCATGATATGTAGCAACAGCGTAGCTTTCAAGTGAACCCAACAGAATTTTGGTGATACAATCTGCAATCAGCAATCTGCAATCCTTCCTAAGGGAGGAAGTTTATGTATAGGGATGGTGGCTTTCAGGTACAACTGCACTAAGATTTAAATGTTATCCCATATATTTCGGTGACAGTATAGGTGACGATAACGTTTGGCACTAGTTAGTTTCCAAACCGGATCATAGAAATAAATTCTAATTCTGACGTACGCAGTTCCGCTTTTATAGGATTTTAGTAAATTTTTCTAAATTAAGATAGGCAGGATTTGGTGCCCAATCTGAAAGTTATGATTTATAAATTTCTGCTTTTTTTCTCTTTGCTAAAAATGTGGTATTGGAAATAATTGCGTTCTTTGATAAAATTTACCCGTGGATTATGGCACCAAATCTTTTTTTTTTTTTGCAGCACAATTAGACTTCTCCGAAATTGTAATATCTTGTACATATAATATATTCAGAATTATAATCAATACAATTTAGTTTTATTTTTAATAGAATAGCTAATTGGATAACTGCACGTTTTATTTGTTAGATTGAAAATGAACGTTCAGCACATGTTCCTTGCCTTATATACCTCTGCAATTGCACATAATCAGGCAAGATAAAATTTGGCGCTTAATAATCTGCCCGAACAAACGAGCATCACCTGATTTTGTGAACAGTAATTTCTTAAATTTTTTTTTCTTTATTACCACGAGTTATAATATGTATGTTTGCAGAAACAGTGTAGCAAAATGACAAAACTTGTTTAGTGATGGTTACTTAGATATTTACTTATGGTTCGAGATAAAACGTCTTCAAATTTGGTAGTATAAAACTCTTACAGAACAAGGAATTTTCGCTTTAGAAAATAAATTCTTTTTTTAATCTCTTTTTATTTATTTTTAAATTCCAGCACTTTACATATGTACAACAAAATATTGCAGTTATCCAACTCTGGAATCTAAATTTTGATTTATTTTCAATTTTTGATGCCAATTTTGTTTTTCCTGATATTGTTTTTCCTGAATAGTTCTAGTTAGTAAAAAAAACAACGTCAATTGCCTTTTTGGTTACTTTTATGTATAAAAAAAATTCAATTTCCCAACCCTGGAAGCGAAATTTAAATTTTTTAAAATTTTCTTTATCAATACAAATCTTCATGAGGTATAAAGTAGTTTTGTTTAAGAAAAAAAATCCAATTTTGCAACCATTTTGGTTATTACATGTACTACAAAATATTGCATGTACCAAAAGAAAATTAAATTTTTCCAACCCTGGAAACGAAATTTTAATTTTCTTTTTATCAGTGCAACGCTTCTTGAGGTATAAAGTAGTTTTATTTAAGAAAAATTGAAAATTTTTTACCATTTTGGTAACTTTCATGTACCGTAAAATATTGCACTTGTCCATCCCTGTATTCAAAATTTTATTTTTTATTTTTGAATTTTTAATACCATATTCGTTCTTCCTAAATTATAAGACAGTTTTAGCTAACAAAAAACAAAAAAAAACAACATCAGTTGCCTGGTTGATTACTTTCATGTATAAAAAAAATTCAATTTCCCACCCCTGGAAGCAAAATTTGAATTCAAAAAAAAATTTTATTTTTTTTTTGGCCAATGCAAATCTTTATGACGTAGAAAGTGGTGTTGTTAAAGAAAAACTTGAAATTTTTAACAATTTTAGTTACTACATGTACTACAAAATACGGAATAGGCCGAAAAAAAATTTTTAATTTCTCATCCCCATAAAAGTTTGTTTTTTTTTAGTTTTTAATAGACCACTGAGGCTGTCCAAAGCACGAAATAGGTTTAATTTACAAACATTAAAAAAAATAATTGATTTTTGGTATAAATTTTGCGTCGAGAAATAAGTGTAAGCTTCCCAGCTCTGGAACCATACTTCAGATCTTTCTGAATTTGAATACCACTCTATTTAAGTTCATTTCCAATCCAAGGGTCCAAAAACAAAGTCTCTAGCTCTTCTGGGGGCTTTGGAAAACCGATTTCACGTACAGACGAACGGACATCGCTCAAACGAAACCGCTATTCATAAGGATCCAGAATATATATACTTTATGGGGTCCCATGTGCATATCGAAGAAATTACACTTGGAATGACAAACCTATATATACCTTTTCACTTTTTTGTGAAGGGTATAAAAAGAAACAACGTCAATTGCCTTTTTGGTTATTTTATGCCGAATAAATATATCAATTTCCCAACCCTGGAAACGAAATATAATTTTTTTTTTACCGATGCAACTCTTAATGAGGCATGAAATAGTTTTATTTAAGAAAAAATTAATATTTGTAACCATTTAGGTCATTTTTACAACCAAAGAACGACATATTTTATTGGTTTCAGGTTAGTTCATGCATGCATTTGTTTTCCGGCACTAGCTCGTCGGCAATTAGGCGGGGTTCAGAACTTACCTCAGGTTGGAATTAAATGGCTACATAGAACAAATATTTCAACTGCATGCATAAAGCTTTCATAACAAAAAATATAGCTTTAAGATATAACAGGTAAGAAAGACTTGATTAAACTCGAAGAGTTTGAACCAACATGACAAGACGAATTATAATGGTAGTGAAACGGAAGATGTTAGTACTATTGCAGTTATATACTATGTTGCCAATAGGTGGAAGATGCAACACGTAGCCCAACCCAACCATGATCATCTGTTAAATCCACCGAAAATAAATTATAGATGATCCTACACGTAAATCAATAATTAATTTATTCTGTGGCAAGAAACAAAACCAAAATATTTAACAATTCATTTGCGAAGTTTTATTAACTCAAATATAATCTTTAGGTTCTTAACGTATATTAATTATATAAGAATATTATAGACATAGCTTTAACCGGTAATCTAACTTAAATATGACTAACAAGTTGAAATTATAAAGTGGTTAAGTTTGAATTCCACACCCAGTATTAATATTATAAAGTATGTATATAGATAATCAAATATGTACAACGTAACCATAACTAGGTCAGTGACGTAAGTTGTTTTTTCCCCCAATAATGTTGAATATATAGAGGCTTAAAGAAGAAGATATACGAAGAAAACAATGAAGTGGAATATATATATACATATGAACAGCATATGATGTTTTAAAATTTTGATACTAATTTGGTTCGACCTTAACTTACAGCGAAATAATTTAGATATGTCTTCTTGTTTTCTTTTTCTTGTGGTGTAATAACTAATAATTTGCAAATTCGGTTGCTTTTATTTGTATCACTTATGAATTCTCTTTCCTTATAGTCGGAAGCGCTAATATATCATTAATCTCTTGTGTTGCTCTTTATATACTTATCTTTCTTTAATAAGCACCTAATTTTTTTCATTTTTTTCCCTTTAATTTTATTTCACATCAAAAAAAATTTAATGATTGAATAACTTTGTTACTGATTTTAATTACTTAACTTTTTACGATTTAACTGTGACATATTTTATACATATTCTGTAGCTAATGAAAATGAATTTGTGACTTACATATGGTTGTTTCATTGGTTTCCATCGATGAATGGCCACTCAGCAATGTGTCGCTATATGTGTTAGAAAGAGATAGTTGTAATTAAAATTTTCTGATGTGATCGTGATATGCTTTTGACTTTGTTTTCGTGATGATACTTTTTGATGCCAATATACAAAAAAAAGAATATATAAAGCTCAGCAGCAATGTTTCATGATATGTAGCAACAGCGTAGCTTTCAAGTGAACCCAACAGAATTTTGGTGATACAATCTGCAATCAGCAATCTGCAATCCTTCCTAAGGGAGGAAGTTTATATATAGGGATGGTGGCTTTCAGGTACAACTGCACTAAGATTTAAATGTTATCCCATATATTTCGGTGACAGTATAGGTGACGATAACGTTTGGCAGTACTTAGTTTCCAAACCGGATCATAGAAATAAATTCTAATTCTGACGTACGCAGTTCCGCTTTTATAGGATTTTAGTAAATTTTTCTAAATTAAGATAGGCAGGATTTGGTGCCCAATCTGAAAGTTATGATTTATAAATTTCTGCTTTTTTTCTCTTTGCTAAAAATGTGGTATTGGAAATAATTGCGTTCTTTGATAAAATTTATCCGGGGATTATGGCACCAAAACTTTAAATTTTTGCAGCAGAATTAGACTTCTCCGAAACTGTAATATCTTGTACATATAATATATTCAGAATTGTAATCAATACAATTTAGTTTTATTTTTAATAGAATAACTAATTAGATAACTGCACGTTTTATTTGTTAGATTGAAAATGAACGTTCAGCACATGTTCCTTGCCTTATATACCTCTGCAATTGCACATAATCAGGCAAGATAAAATTTGGCGCTTAATAATCTGCCCGAACAAACGAGTACCAATCATCACCTGATTTTGTGAACAGTAATTTCTTAAATTTTTTTTTTCTTTATTACAGAAACAGTGTAGCAAAATGACAAAACTTGCTTAGTGATGGTTACTTAGATAGTGATACCTAAACCAGACGGCAATGACCGGCTATGTGTAGACTATAAAGTTGCAGTCAACCCACAGATAGAGCCAGCACATTATCCCATAAAACGAATCGATGAAATTTTCAATTGCTTGAAAAACTCACAATACTTTTGCAAACTAGATTTGTATAAAGCATACCTACTCGTATTAGTGGATGATGGAAGTAAACAAATTCAAACCATTTCAACCCACCGGGGTACATACGTAATGAACCGTTTATCATTTGGAACAAAAACCGCCCCGAGCGAATTCAACCGTATTTTAGACCAGATTTTGCAAGGTCTAGAAGGTACCATTTCATACTTTGACGACATTGTCATTCATGGCAAAACACTTCAACAGTGCGAAGAGCGACTAATTAAATGCCTCGAACGTTTACAAAAGTAACAACTACACTTCAATAAGAAGAAATGCGAGTATTTTAAAACCGAAATCAAATACCTTGGATATGTGGTAAGTCATAATAAGATTTCAAAATTTAAAGACAAAGTGAGAGCGATTATAGACCTCCCAACACCACAAAACGTTGACGACATAGGAAGATTTCTTGGCATGGTTACTTACTATGCCAAATTTATACCGCATGTGTCAACTATTACATTTCCATTGCTTCAATTGCTGGAAAAAAAACAGAAAGTTTAAATGGACTTACAAGTGCGAAGAAGCATTCAAAAGACTGAAACAAGAAATACTAAAAGATAGAGTTCTAGTGCCTTACGATGAAAATTTACCAGTATCCTTAGCTTGTGATGCCATCCCAATCGGGATAGCAGCAATTTTATCACATTAAATAAATGGGGAAGAACACCCAGTGGCATTTATTTCGCGCTCATTATCAAAATAAGAGCAAAATTACAGTCAGCTCGATAAGGAAGCTTTAGCTATTATATTTGCGGTAGACAAGCTTTTCATGTACCTACATAGGCGGGAATTCACCCTACTAACGGATAACCGTCCACTTAGTAGAATTTTTCATCAAAACGCTAAAACACCCGCTATGACATCTGCTAGGTTACTTCGGTATGCGTCATTCCTTCAAGGGTTCAACTACAAGATAAAACACCTTAATGCTGAAGATAACATCAAGGCAGATTGTTTATCTAGAGCACCAGTTAAAGGTACAACAACATTTAAACACTTCTTGGACGAAGAAGTAAAAATAATACAGGAGCAAATAATCAATGAAATCTGTACAGTAACAATAACTGCTTCGAAAATCGCCAGGGAAACAGAACTTGACTCTGAGCTATCAGCATTAAAGCAAGAATTGTTAAATGGTGAAAATTATGACGCAGAGTATTCAATTCAAGATGGGGTGATTTTTAAAGGTAATCGAGTCGTGATTCCAACTAAGTTGCGTGAAGAAATTTTAAATGAGCTACATCACACCCATATTGGTATAGTGAAAATGAAACAGCTGGCAAGGAAATATTGTTTTTGGAAAGGTATAGATGGCGACATTGAGCGATTGGTCAAAGCATGTGTCAGTTGCGCAAAAATAAGGAAAAATCCACCAAAAGTCATTACACACCATTGGGAGGAACCGACGGAAAATTTTCAACGAGCTCATATTGACTATGCAGGACCTTTTCAAAATCATAACTTTTTCGTCCTTGTAGATGCAAAGTCAAAGTGGCCCGAAATTCGAATAGTGAAAGATGCACCATCTTCTGAGAAAACAATTCAACTATTACAAGATATTTTTGCTTCACATGGTTTTCCCCAAACAATTGTCTCAGATAATGCCACCATTTTCCAGAGCTCACTTTTTAAAAATTATTGTGCTAGTAACGGAATATTGCAGAAGTTTACAGCCCCAGGACATCCAGCTACTAATGGGTTCGCCGAGAGATATGTACAGATTCTTAAGGTGAAATTAAAGGCTATGGAGGACGATAAATCGCAGCTGAATATTAAAGTTCAAGAAATTCTTTTTCGCTACAGAGCAACTCCTTTAACAAATGGGCAAAGTCCAGCAAAATTATATCTTGGTCGTGACTTAAGAATAAAATTAAATGCGCTGCGTCCAATGAAACCCTCAAAATCAGTATTAGTTACCCCTCTTGTTCTACAAATAGCCGTGGGAGATAGGGTGCAGGTGCGATGGTACGACGAAAACAAACCAACATGGAAGTTTGGAGTCATACAAGCAAAGTTTGCCCATCTTCATTATCGTGTGAAACTTGACAATGGCTACGAATTGAAACGCTACATAAACCAGTTGTACAAGTCTGGCGTAGAGCATCCGGAAAAAAACAGTAAAGTTCGCGGAAACACCAATACCTGAAAAGACGCGAATTGAGGAAGTACAAATCGAAAGTAGAACCACCACAGCCGACAACCCGCTTCCAAGCCCATCCGCTCAACATCAACCTTCAGAGACGATAGACGAAACAATAAGGCCTAACAGATCAAGAAGGCCTCCAGCCAACTTCGGGAACTATGTGCGTTATTAAGCGTGGGAGATTGTAATGTAGTTAAGAAGCACATGGCAACTCTGGGTACAATCTTTACTTTTTACACAGTTTTTCATATCGATATACTCACTTACTTTTTGCTTTTGATGTACAGAACACGTTGATTACATATTCAGAAATTAAAGAAAATTATTACAAATAAAATATATACCTAGATTACTAATAATTATTCAAGGTGCAGCGTGTATTTATTTCAACAAAACACAACAATTAGCAAAAAGAAACAACGTCAATTGCCTTTTTGGTTACTTTTATGCAGAATAAATATTTCAATTTCCCAACCTTGGCAACGAAATTTAAATTTTTTTACCAATGCAACTCTTAATGAGGCATAAAATAGTTTTATTTAAGAAAAACTTAATATTTGTAACCATTTAGGTCATTTTTATGTACCAACAAATATTGCAGTTATCCAACTCTGGATTCTAAATTTTGATTTTTTTTTAATTTTTGATACCAATTTTGTTTTTCCTGAACTAAAAAATAGTTTCAATCAGTAAAAAACAACGTCAATTGCCTTTTTGGTTACTTTTATGTATAAAAAAAAAATCAATTTCCCAACCCTGGAAGCGAAATTTAAATTTTTTAAAATTTACTCTATCAATGCAAATCTTCATGAGGTATAAAGTAGTTTTGTTTAAGAAAAACTCGAATTTTGCAACCATTTTGGTTATTACATGTACTACAAAATATTTCATGTACCAAAAAAAATTTAATTTTTCCAACCCTGGAAACGAAATTTTAATTTTAATTTTTTTTTATCAGTGCAACGCTTCTTGAGGTATAAAGTGGTTATATTTTACTATTTTGGTAACTTTCATGTACCATAAAATATTGCACTTGTCCATGCCTGGATTCAAAATTTTATTTTTTATTTTTGAATTTTTAATACCAATTTCGGTCTTCCTAAACTATAAGACAGTTTTAGCTAGCAAAAAACAAAAAAAACATCAGTTGCCTGGATGATTACTTTCATGTATAAAAAAAATTCAATTCCCCACCCCTGGAAGCAAAATTTGAATTACAAAAAAAATTTAATTTATTTTTGGCCAATGCAAATCTTTATGACGTAGAAAGTGGTTTTGTTAAAGAAAAACTTGAAATTTTTAACAATTTTAGTTACTACATGTACTACAAAATACGGAATAGGCCGAAAAAAAATTTATAATTTCCCATCTCTGGAAAAGTTTGTTTATTTTTTTAGTTTTTAATAGACCACTGAGGCTCCTCAAAGCACGAAATAGGTTTAATTTACAAACATTAAAAAAAATAATTGATTTTTGGTATAAATTTTGCGTCGAGAAATAGGTGTAAGCTTCCCAGCTCTGGAACCATACTTCGGATCTTTCTGAATTTGAATACCACTCTATTTAAGTTCATTTTCAATCCAACGGCCCAAGAACGAAGTCGCTAGCTCTTCTGGGGGCATTGGAAACCCGATTTCACGTACAGACGGACGGACATCGCTCAATCGAAAAAGCTATTCATAAGGATCCAGAATATATATACTTTATGGGGTCCCATGTGCATATCGAAGAAATTACACATGGAATAACAAACCTACATATACCCTTTCACTTTTTTGTGAAGGGTATAAAAAGAAACAATGTCAATTGCCTTTTTGGTTACTTCTATGCAGAATAAATATATCAATTTCCCATCCCTGGAAACGAAATATAAATTTTTTTTACCGATACAACTCTTAATGAGGCATGAAATAGTTTTATTTAAGAAAAAATTAATATTTGTAACCATTTAGGTCATTTTTATGTGTAGCATACAACCAAAGAACGACAAATTTTATTGGTTTCAGGTTAAGTTCATGCATGCATTTGTTTTCCGGCACTAGCTCGCCGGCAATTAGGCGGGGTTCAGAACTTACCTCAGGTTGGAATTAAATGCCTACATAGAACAAATATTTCAACGGCATGCATAAAGATTTCATAACAAAAAATATACTTTTAGGATATAACAGGTAAGAAAGACTTGATTAAACTCGAAGAGTTTGAACCAACATGACAAGACGAATTATAATGGTAGTGAAACGGAAGATGTTAGTACTATTGCAGTTCTATACTATGTTGCCAATAGGTGGAAGATGCAACACGTAGCCTAACCCAACCATGATCATCTGTTAAATCCACCGAAAATAAATTATAGGTGATCCTACACGTAAATCAATAATTAATTTCTTCTGTGGCAAGAAACAAAACCAAAATATTTAACAATTCATTTGCGAAGTTTTATTAACTCAAATATAATCTTTAGGTTCTTAACGTATATTATATAAAAATATTATAGGCATAGCTTTAATCGGAAATCTAACTTAAATATGACTAACAAGTTGAAATTATAAAGTGATTAAGTTTGAATTCCACACCCAGTATTAATATTATAAAGTATGTATATAGATAATCAAATATGTACAATGTAACCGAAACTAGGTCAGTGACGTAAGTTGTTTTTTCCCCCAATAATGTTGAATATATAGAGGCTTAAAGAAGAAGATATACGAAGAAAACAATGAAGTGGAATATATATACATATACATATGATGTTTTAAAATTTTGATACTAATTTGGTTCGACCTTAACTTACAGCGAAATAATTTAGATATGTCTTCTTGTTTTCTTTTTCTTGTGGTGTAATAACTAATAATTTGCAAATTCGGTTGCTTTTATTTGTATCACTTATGAATTCTCTTTCCTTATAGTCGGAAGCCCTAATATATCATTAATCTCTTGTGTTGCTCTTTATATACTTATCTTTCTTTTATAAGCACCTAATTTTTTTCATTTTTTTCCCTTTAATTTTATTTCACATCAAAAAAAATTTAATGATTGAATAACTTTGTTACTGATTTGAATTACTTAACTTTTTCCGATTTAACTGTGACAAATTTTATACATATTCTGAGACAAACAGATAGCAAATGAAAATGAACTTGTGACTTACATATGGTTGTTTCATTGGTTTCCATCGATGAATGGCCATTCAGCAATGTGTCGCTATATGTGTTAGAAAGAGATAGTTGCAATTAAAATTTTCTGATGTGATCGTGATATGCTTTTGACTTTGTTTTCGTGATGATACTTTTTGATGCCAATATACAAAAAAAAAAAAGAATATATAAAGATCAGCAACAATGTTTCATGATATGTAGCAACAGCGTAGCTTTCAAGTGAACCCAACAGAATTTTGGTGATACAATCTGCAATCAGCAATCTGCAATCCTTCCTAAGGGAGGAAGTTTATGTATAGGGATGGTGGCTTTCAGGTACAACTGCACTAAGATTTAAATGTTATCCCATATATTTCGGTGACAGTATAGGTGACGATAACGTTTGGCACTAGTTAGTTTCCAAACCGGATCATAGAAATAAATTCTAATTCTGACGTACGCAGTTCCGCTTTTATAGGATTTTAGTAAATTTTTCTAAATTAAGATAGGCAGGATTTGGTGCCCAATCTGAAAGTTATGATTTATAAATTTCTGCTTTTTTTCTCTTTGCTAAAAATGTGGTATTGGAAATAATTGCGTTCTTTGATAAAATTTACCCGTGGATTATGGCACCAAATCTTTTTTTTTTTTTGCAGCACAATTAGACTTCTCCGAAATTGTAATATCTTGTACATATAATATATTCAGAATTATAATCAATACAATTTAGTTTTATTTTTAATAGAATAGCTAATTGGATAACTGCACGTTTTATTTGTTAGATTGAAAATGAACGTTCAGCACATGTTCCTTGCCTTATATACCTCTGCAATTGCACATAATCAGGCAAGATAAAATTTGGCGCTTAATAATCTGCCCGAACAAACGAGCATCACCTGATTTTGTGAACAGTAATTTCTTAAATTTTTTTTTCTTTATTACCACGAGTTATAATATGTATGTTTGCAGAAACAGTGTAGCAAAATGACAAAACTTGTTTAGTGATGGTTACTTAGATATTTACTTATGGTTCGAGATAAAACGTCTTCAAATTTGGTAGTATAAAACTCTTACAGAACAAGGAATTTTCGCTTTAGAAAATAAATTCTTTTTTTAATCTCTTTTTATTTATTTTTAAATTCCAGCACTTTACATATGTACAACAAAATATTGCAGTTATCCAACTCTGGAATCTAAATTTTGATTTATTTTCAATTTTTGATGCCAATTTTGTTTTTCCTGATATTGTTTTTCCTGAATAGTTCTAGTTAGTAAAAAAAACAACGTCAATTGCCTTTTTGGTTACTTTTATGTATAAAAAAAATTCAATTTCCCAACCCTGGAAGCGAAATTTAAATTTTTTAAAATTTTCTTTATCAATACAAATCTTCATGAGGTATAAAGTAGTTTTGTTTAAGAAAAAAAATCCAATTTTGCAACCATTTTGGTTATTACATGTACTACAAAATATTGCATGTACCAAAAGAAAATTAAATTTTTCCAACCCTGGAAACGAAATTTTAATTTTCTTTTTATCAGTGCAACGCTTCTTGAGGTATAAAGTAGTTTTATTTAAGAAAAATTGAAAATTTTTTACCATTTTGGTAACTTTCATGTACCGTAAAATATTGCACTTGTCCATCCCTGTATTCAAAATTTTATTTTTTATTTTTGAATTTTTAATACCATATTCGTTCTTCCTAAATTATAAGACAGTTTTAGCTAACAAAAAACAAAAAAAAACAACATCAGTTGCCTGGTTGATTACTTTCATGTATAAAAAAAATTCAATTTCCCACCCCTGGAAGCAAAATTTGAATTCAAAAAAAAATTTTATTTTTTTTTTGGCCAATGCAAATCTTTATGACGTAGAAAGTGGTGTTGTTAAAGAAAAACTTGAAATTTTTAACAATTTTAGTTACTACATGTACTACAAAATACGGAATAGGCCGAAAAAAAATTTTTAATTTCTCATCCCCATAAAAGTTTGTTTTTTTTTAGTTTTTAATAGACCACTGAGGCTGTCCAAAGCACGAAATAGGTTTAATTTACAAACATTAAAAAAAATAATTGATTTTTGGTATAAATTTTGCGTCGAGAAATAAGTGTAAGCTTCCCAGCTCTGGAACCATACTTCAGATCTTTCTGAATTTGAATACCACTCTATTTAAGTTCATTTCCAATCCAAGGGTCCAAAAACAAAGTCTCTAGCTCTTCTGGGGGCTTTGGAAAACCGATTTCACGTACAGACGAACGGACATCGCTCAAACGAAACCGCTATTCATAAGGATCCAGAATATATATACTTTATGGGGTCCCATGTGCATATCGAAGAAATTACACTTGGAATGACAAACCTATATATACCTTTTCACTTTTTTGTGAAGGGTATAAAAAGAAACAACGTCAATTGCCTTTTTGGTTATTTTATGCCGAATAAATATATCAATTTCCCAACCCTGGAAACGAAATATAATTTTTTTTTTACCGATGCAACTCTTAATGAGGCATGAAATAGTTTTATTTAAGAAAAAATTAATATTTGTAACCATTTAGGTCATTTTTACAACCAAAGAACGACATATTTTATTGGTTTCAGGTTAGTTCATGCATGCATTTGTTTTCCGGCACTAGCTCGTCGGCAATTAGGCGGGGTTCAGAACTTACCTCAGGTTGGAATTAAATGGCTACATAGAACAAATATTTCAACTGCATGCATAAAGCTTTCATAACAAAAAATATAGCTTTAAGATATAACAGGTAAGAAAGACTTGATTAAACTCGAAGAGTTTGAACCAACATGACAAGACGAATTATAATGGTAGTGAAACGGAAGATGTTAGTACTATTGCAGTTATATACTATGTTGCCAATAGGTGGAAGATGCAACACGTAGCCCAACCCAACCATGATCATCTGTTAAATCCACCGAAAATAAATTATAGATGATCCTACACGTAAATCAATAATTAATTTATTCTGTGGCAAGAAACAAAACCAAAATATTTAACAATTCATTTGCGAAGTTTTATTAACTCAAATATAATCTTTAGGTTCTTAACGTATATTAATTATATAAGAATATTATAGACATAGCTTTAACCGGTAATCTAACTTAAATATGACTAACAAGTTGAAATTATAAAGTGGTTAAGTTTGAATTCCACACCCAGTATTAATATTATAAAGTATGTATATAGATAATCAAATATGTACAACGTAACCATAACTAGGTCAGTGACGTAAGTTGTTTTTTCCCCCAATAATGTTGAATATATAGAGGCTTAAAGAAGAAGATATACGAAGAAAACAATGAAGTGGAATATATATATACATATGAACAGCATATGATGTTTTAAAATTTTGATACTAATTTGGTTCGACCTTAACTTACAGCGAAATAATTTAGATATGTCTTCTTGTTTTCTTTTTCTTGTGGTGTAATAACTAATAATTTGCAAATTCGGTTGCTTTTATTTGTATCACTTATGAATTCTCTTTCCTTATAGTCGGAAGCGCTAATATATCATTAATCTCTTGTGTTGCTCTTTATATACTTATCTTTCTTTAATAAGCACCTAATTTTTTTCATTTTTTTCCCTTTAATTTTATTTCACATCAAAAAAAATTTAATGATTGAATAACTTTGTTACTGATTTTAATTACTTAACTTTTTACGATTTAACTGTGACATATTTTATACATATTCTGTAGCTAATGAAAATGAATTTGTGACTTACATATGGTTGTTTCATTGGTTTCCATCGATGAATGGCCACTCAGCAATGTGTCGCTATATGTGTTAGAAAGAGATAGTTGTAATTAAAATTTTCTGATGTGATCGTGATATGCTTTTGACTTTGTTTTCGTGATGATACTTTTTGATGCCAATATACAAAAAAAAGAATATATAAAGCTCAGCAGCAATGTTTCATGATATGTAGCAACAGCGTAGCTTTCAAGTGAACCCAACAGAATTTTGGTGATACAATCTGCAATCAGCAATCTGCAATCCTTCCTAAGGGAGGAAGTTTATATATAGGGATGGTGGCTTTCAGGTACAACTGCACTAAGATTTAAATGTTATCCCATATATTTCGGTGACAGTATAGGTGACGATAACGTTTGGCAGTACTTAGTTTCCAAACCGGATCATAGAAATAAATTCTAATTCTGACGTACGCAGTTCCGCTTTTATAGGATTTTAGTAAATTTTTCTAAATTAAGATAGGCAGGATTTGGTGCCCAATCTGAAAGTTATGATTTATAAATTTCTGCTTTTTTTCTCTTTGCTAAAAATGTGGTATTGGAAATAATTGCGTTCTTTGATAAAATTTATCCGGGGATTATGGCACCAAAACTTTAAATTTTTGCAGCAGAATTAGACTTCTCCGAAACTGTAATATCTTGTACATATAATATATTCAGAATTGTAATCAATACAATTTAGTTTTATTTTTAATAGAATAACTAATTAGATAACTGCACGTTTTATTTGTTAGATTGAAAATGAACGTTCAGCACATGTTCCTTGCCTTATATACCTCTGCAATTGCACATAATCAGGCAAGATAAAATTTGGCGCTTAATAATCTGCCCGAACAAACGAGTACCAATCATCACCTGATTTTGTGAACAGTAATTTCTTAAATTTTTTTTTTCTTTATTACAGAAACAGTGTAGCAAAATGACAAAACTTGCTTAGTGATGGTTACTTAGATATTTACTTATGGTTCGAGATAAACCGTCTTCAAATTTGCTAGTACAGGGTGTTTTTTATTGAGGTATAGAACTTCGAATTGAAATAAAACACAAGAAAATCGTTTTAATGTCCATCAATTTGGCTTTATTGGAAGGATAATTTTATGCCATTAATGTTTAAATATGATTTCGGGCATGTGGCCGCCGCGGCTGGCTCGAATAGAGCCAATTCTACAGGTCCAATTTTCAACCACTTTTTCGAGCATATGGGGCCGTATGTTGGCAATAGCGCCACGAATGTTGGCTTCCAAGTCCCCTAACGTTTCTGGTTTGTTGGCGTAGACGAGCGACTTCACATATCTCCAAAGAAAATAATCCAATGGTGTCAAATCACACGATCTTGGTGGCCAATTGACAGGTCCATTCCGCGAAATTATACGCTCATCGAGTGTTTCTTTCAATAAATCGATTGTGACGTGCGCTGTGTGGCATGTAGCGCCGTCTTGTTGGAACCACAACTCATCCACATTCATGCCATCCAATTCGGAAACAAAATAGTCGGTTATCATGGCTCTATACCGGTCTCCATTAACGGTAACTGACTCTCCAGCATTATTTCGGAAGAAGTATGGCCCAATGACTCCACCAGCCCATAGAGCACACCAAACAGTCAGTTTTTGTGGATGTAATGGCGTCTCAAGGGTCTCATGTGGATTCTCTTCACTCCAAATGCGGCAATTTTGCTTGTTGACGTAGCCATTCAACCAAAAATGAGCCTCATCACTGAACAAAATTTTGCGGTAAACTTCGCGAACTGAACCATTACTTTCGAAATAAATTTGCACGATTTGCAAGCGTTGTTCTTTTGTCAACCTGTTCATGATGAAATGGCAAACCAAACTAAATATTAATCACTTAACAGCTGACAAAATGGCCGCCAGTTAAAAAAGTGATGCCAACTTAAAGTTCTATACCTCAATAAAAAACACCCAATATAAAACTCTTACAGAACAAGGAATTTTCGCTTTAGAAAATAAATTCTTTTTTTAATCTCTTTTTATTTATTTTTAAATTCCAGCACTTTACATATGTACCACAAAAACTTCAATTTCCCAACCCTGGAAGCGAAATTTAAATTTTTTAAAATTTTCTTTATCAATACAAATCTTCATGAGGTATAAAGTAGTTTTGTTTAAGAAAAAAATCCAATTTTGCAACCATTTTGGTTATTACATGTACTACAAAATATTGCATGTACCAAAAAAAAATTAAATTTTTCCAACCCTGGAAACGAAATTATCATTTTCTTTTTATCAGTGCAACGCTTCTTGAGGTATAAAGTAGTTTTATTTAAGAAAATTTTTTTACCATTTTGGTAACTTTCGTGTACCATAAAATATTGCACTTGTTCATCCCTGGATTCAAAATTTTATTTTTTATTTTTGAATTTTTAATACCAATTCCGTTCTTCCTAAATTATAAGACAGTTATAGCTAGCAAAAAAAAAACAACATCAGTTGCCCGGTTGATTACTTTCATGTATGAAAAAATTCAATTCCCCACCCCTGGAAGCAAAATTTGAATTAAAAAAAAAATTTTTTTTTTTTTTTTTGGCCAATGCAATTCTTTATGACGTAGAAAGTGGTGTTGTTAAAGAAAAACTTGAAATTTTTAACAATTTTGGTTACTACATGTACTACAAAAAACGGAATAGGCAAAAAAAAAATTTTTTAATTTCCCATCCCTGGAAATTTTTTTTTATATTTTTAGTTTTTAATAGACCATTGAGGCTCCCCAAAGCACGAAATAGGTTTAATTTACAAACATTAAAAAAAATAATTGATTTTTGGTATAAATTTTGCGTCGAGAAATAGGTGTAAGCTGCCCAGCTCTGGAACCATACTTCGGATCTTGCAATAGCACTCTATTTAAGTTCATTTCCAATCCAACGGTCCAATAACGAAGTCTTCTGGGGGCTTGGTAAAACCGATTTCACGTACAGACGGATGGACAGACGGACATCGCTCAATCGTCAATGCTATTCATAAGGATCCAGAATATATATATTTTACGGGGCCCCATGTGCATATCGAAGAAATTACACACGGAATGACAAACCTATATATACCCTTTCACTTTTTTGTGAAGGGTATAAAAAGACAACATTGAAACCAAGAATAAGAACAAGAATGACATATCTCAATAGGAGACTGATCACCTCCATATGTGGGAATGTATATCAATGAATGATATAAAGAAGCTTCAAAGAATACAATTTATATATGAAGATAATTACATTAATAATCTGCAGAATGAATATAAAGTAAAATTACGCGCCTTAAATGCAATGAAAGCGAAAATCCAATGTTTTCAGAAATATTTATGGAGAAACTTTTGTTGAAAATAAAGAAATTAAAGAATAAAAAGTACGTACTATATTATACTGATGAAATATTTAAATATATACCGGTAGAAAAATTGAAATAAGAATATAATAAATTAAAAAACAATGACATCGATATAATTATATATAAAATGCCAAAAAGAGTAAATGATACAATAAAACAGTACAGACTAATAGAAGAATTCCATAACTTACCTCATAGTGGACATTTCGGAATAAGAAAGACATTATTTAAATTAAAACAACGATTTATTTGAAAAAATATGAATAAAATGGTTAAAAACTATGTTAGAACATGCGAATCATACCAACAGAACAAACAAGTAAGACATACAAAAGAACCTTTTTCAGTAACTGATACACCATCTAGTAGTTTTGACATTGTAGTAATGGACACAGTTGGACCGTTAAGATCATCAGAAAGTTTTAGATATATACTAACAATGCAGTGTGAGCTAACGAAATATGGTATAGCTTATCCAATTGATTCAAAAGATGCAAAAACTGTAGCAAGAACTTTAGTGGAACAAGTTATTTTAGAATACGGTTTGTTTATCATTCTCAAGACTGATAAAGGTACCAAATTTACTAATGAGTTGATGAGAGAGATTTGTGCATTATTAAAAATAAAACAGAATTTCTCGACACCGTACCATCATGAAACTTTGGGAACAATAGAACGAAATCGCCGTGTTCTCAATGAATATTTTGTGAATTTCGCAGAAGACAATAACTGGCATGAATGGATATCATATTTTGCTTTTGCTTTTAATACAACTCCCAATATAGATACTAATTACACACCTTTTGAATTAGTGTATTGAAAACTACCAAGATTACCAGGTGACGAATTAAGTGGCCCTAAAAAGGTTTACAATCTAGACAAATATTTAAATGAACTAAAAATTAGACTTCGTTATTCGTTGCAAAAAGCAACAGAAATAATTTTAGAAGTAAAAACCAAAAGAAAAATAGAATCTGAAAAAAGCCGGAACATCATAGAACTGAATATAGGAGACCTAGTTTTAGTAAAAGCCGAGAATAGGAAAAAACTCGAGCCTCCATACAAAGGTCCATATAAAATTCTAGATATAGATGATTTAAATGTAATCATAGAAATAGATAAAACAATAGTTAAAAGTATACATAAGAATAATTTAAAAAAAGTTTATTACATAAATGCACGAATATGATTAGACATTAAGATATTTTTAACTTATAAAAAATTACATAGAAGTATACTATGTACATACTTAAAATAATAATTATTATAATAATATTCCCATCTATACAATAAATCTATTATATTTTTAATAATACCCAAAACTATAAATGGTGAGGGTGTAGTGTATGTGCACATATGCACATCACTGTTACAAAGTACGTCTATAAAATTATGAGCAACAGCGTAAATAACATAAAATTTGTTATTTAGATTTAAGTTAAAAGAATTTGTGTTTGATCAGCAAAAATTATAAGTTCAATAAATCCATTTGTTGAAGTTTATAAATGTTAAAGGCCAATATGTAAGAATTGAAATCTGATGGATTTGTTTATCGTGAGAATTGGAAATTAAATTATGAATTTGTAAAAATGCTGATCAATATAAATTTTTCTATATAAGCAACAGTTTGTCTTTAATAAAAGATGAATTAATTTACATTTCATAAGATATGTTTTAATTCTCAAACAAAAGGGCATTTTAATGCTCGATTGATGCGGCAGAAGTGCTTAGTAAATACTTAAAGCAAATAGACTTTTTTTTTGTTCAATCTAGTATAAACTTATTACATTGTAGGTAACAAATCCCTACAAGCAATGTACTCATTCATCTGCTTACCTAAAAGATTTTCGAGTATTTTAGATAAACAGGGAAGAATAGAAAAAGATCGAAACTCATTGTTATATATTGGAGTTTCGACTCCTCAGGAAACGCAGATTTTGTAAGAATAGAGTTAAACAGATATGTGAGGAATGGTATAAGTTTAGGTGTTAAGACTCTTAAAAAAATAGGATTGATACCGTCCATGCCAACTGCATTGGATTTTACCTCCAAGAAACTTTTGAGGACCTCAACTTGATCAACGCATCGAAAACTAAATGGATATTTTACCGCCACATAACAAAAATCGCCGTAAGTGTTATCTGACGCATATGGGACATTGATGTTTACAAACTTATCGTTAATAGTGTTAACATCGACATCATGGTTGCTTGGAGACGAGTTCTTCTGCGCAATAGCCGTGTTAGGGATTTCCTTCCATTTCTATTTGCTTTCTAACGCAGAGGAGAATTTAGTTTCATAATTTTAATGTTATCAGTCTTAAACCTCTTCCAACGGGTGTAAGCGGTTTCACGTTTTCTTATTAAAGACTTTATCTCAGCATTAAACCACGGTGGCTGACTGGTATCGATTCGCTTGGTTCTTAGAGGAACACACAGATCAAACAAGTACATAACATTTTCTTGAATAAAAGAGAGCTGGTCCTCAACGCTCTCGAGAGTATATATATGATCCCAGCCAATAATATTGATATAATGCTTGAGCGCATTATAGTCGATATTATGTACGTCACGATATGAAAAATGGAACTCATCATTATTCACAGAGAAATCATAAGACTGAAAAAGCAAATCGTGCTTCGAGAAGACTGACGCGGAAAGTTGGTCATAAAGTAAAACTTTAGATTTGTGATTGACAAATATAAGATCGATTAAACTATTAGAAGTGGAGTGGCAGTGGGTGCAAATATGTGTGTTTACAGGAAGAAGATCAAGAGACCGCATCGGTTCGAACAAAGGGTTATCGGATAATAAATTATTGTTGAAATCGCCAGCTCTGATGATACAGTCGTATTGTACAGATATTTCTTCAAGTATTTTAACGAAAGGATATACATTTGTGTTACTGTTGGGTCTATACCAGCGCAACTCAATCCTTACACTCAGGAAACGAGTACCAATCGGATTTTTTACATGTAGTCACATACGCAGCACGAACAGTACCGAAATTCACATCAATGGGAAAAGAGAACATTTTATTCATAGACAACAACAAATGCATGACTAAATTTTTAACCCGCTTTGCCATCGCTCGATTTTTTGTGTTCTTGGATGGATGAATTTATATATATTATGCTTTTTAGTAATTTTGTAAGATATAACAAGTAAAAGTGCTATATTCGGCTGTGCCGAACCTTAAATACCCTTCACAGATGTAATTCTTCTTTCTTTCTTGCCAAAACAGAAAGTAGGTTTAATTAAAAAATCAAAATAATGTTATCGGTTACTTTTGTATTTAAGAAAACGTTTAAATTTTTCGGCTAGGAAGCTAAATGTTTGGCTTTTCTTTATCTAATACCTCTAAACTTCTTTCAAAAATATTATATATATTTAATTTACAAACAAAATAAAAAATCCGTTTCATGTACCCCAAAAAGTTCTAATTGTCCAACCGCAGAATCGTCTTTTAGATTTTGTTGGTTTTTAATACCAGTTCATTTCTTTCTGATATATAAAGTAGGTATAATTCATCATAAAAATAAAAAAATAACAAATAAAATGGCTGCTTTTATGAATCGGAAAATGTCCATTTTCCAACCCTGGAACTGAATTTTTAATTATTTAATACTAATTTAATTTTTTCTTATATATATAGAGTAGCTTTAATTCACTAAAAACAAAATTTTGAATTTATGTATGTACTTTTATATACCAAAAATTTTTCAATTTTCCAACCCTGGAACCGAATTTATAATATTTTGATACTAGTTTAATTTTTTCTGATATATCTAATAGGTGTAATTCACTAAAAGCACAAAATTTTGAATTTATGTATGTACTATTATGTACGAAATATATTTCGATTTCCCAACTCTGGAATTGTTATTTTTTTACCAATGCAATTCTTAGTGAGGTGTAACATAGTTTTACTTGACAAAAAAATTAAAATTTTTAAACTTGTTGGTCATTTTCAAGTACCATAAAATATATCATTTGTCCAACCCTGGAGTCGAAATTTTGATTTTTTAAGATTTTAATACCAATTTTGTTCTTTCTGAATTATAAAACAGCTTTAATAAGCAAAAAAAAAAACAACGTCAATTGTCATTTTGGTTATTTTTATGCAGAATAAATATATCAGTTTCCCAACCCTGGAAACGAAATTTAATTTTTTTTACCAATGCAACTTTTAATGAGGCATGAAATAGTTTTATTTAAGAAAAACTTAATATTTATAACCATATAGGTTATAAATATAGTTTTAATTAGTAAAAAACAACGTCAATTGCCTTTTTGGTTACATTTAGAGTTGTGCTACTGAGCTATGAGCTAGTTCAATTGAACGTTTCAGTGAGCTGAGCGAAATGAGCGCTCACTTCAATAGATGATTTTAGCTCAGTACTGAGCGCTTTTTGTTTCAGAGCGCTTATGTTTCAGAGCATTTTTGTTTCAGAGCTGAGCGCTTTTATTAATTTATATTGCCATATTGGTAATGATACCGCAGTTTCTTAATATGCTGCCAGACATATATAAATACGACATTGTTTATGTTATGGTCGCATGTGTAAAGAACCAATCTTCAAGTTTAGACCATTTTTACAAGTTTTGAAAAATACAGGTATATGAGAATGGTTTTATTATAAGTGTAGAATTGTTGAATGTCAGAGGCAAATACTAATGTTGCTTAAATATTTTCCACTTTGCTATAACAATATGTATATATATTGCTATACAATATGTATTATGTAAATATTTATGTTTTGCTATTATTTTATTGTAATGTAATAATTTATGTATTTATGTATACGGTCTTAGTCTGTAAGGATTTTGTTGTCCATAGACTGAAATAAATAAATTTATTTTAATAATACATATTTATACATATATACATATATATATATATATATATATATATATATATATATATATATATTGTAACGACACGTTTCCGCTGGTATGCTGGGGTATGGCTCAGCGGCGTCCAGGGTCGTTACATAAATTTTTAATTTTGCAGGGTTATGAAAATTAAACTCCAGAGATTGAATTAATTGGGTTCTTTATTGTAGACAACTGGGCTTCGACGAAGTGATGATGATTGCAGCGGCGTGGCGGGTGGCACAGTGGCCAATGACGTATTTACTTTACGAGGTTTTGCCGGCCTGACTAACACGCGGTGTCGGTGAGCAGTGAGCGTACTATCAGGTAGGGATTTCAATCCCGTTTAGATAGCAGTTCACCCCTAACGTTCACTAATGCTTCCCAATATGAAGCCATTCGGATAAGGTCTCACGCGGTGTTGGTGAGTAATGAATATACTTCCAGGTATTTCAATCCCGTTTAGGCGGTAATTCATTTCTAACCTTCACAAATGCTTCCCAATATGAAGCTAAACGCAGGCAGTGGCTCGGACCAGTGTCTTTACAACGCGGTGTTGGTGAGCAAAGAATATATCCTCAGGTAGGGATTTCAATCCCGTTTAGCTGATAAATTCTCCTCTAACCAGCACAAATGCTTCCCAATATGAAGCTAAACGAACAAAATAAATTTAATATTTAATCTTATAAATGACTTACCTCCACGCCGGCTGCCCAGGAACTTCCCGTTTGTGCGAAATGCTTCGCCTTTTATAGCTGTGCGCAGCATACACACATTGCCCTGGTCATGCATGTATGTGTACAATATTTTCTTGTCTGTTTTCTTAACTTAACATTTACTATACAATTCTATCATAAGGTACAGTTCTTACAATATATAAGAATAATGTATAAGCAATCGTAATAACTACGAACAATTCTTGAAATCATATCGCGTAAGTTAAATTGATATACATATAAGCAATTCATCGCCACTATACTTCGTTGACAACCAGTGTAAATATTACAAATAAACAACAAGCACTATGTGTACATACCGACATACATGAGTAGGTAAACGCGTACATGCCAACTATATGATCACGACTGTGCGATGAAGAGCAAAGCAGATCACAGTAACAACTAACCAATGCATGTATGTATGTTTATGCACAAGCAGTATGTAAAACAAATTGATATTTTGGATGGCGACCGTTACTCATTAGAGCTGTGTCGTTCGTGAACGAACGGGTCAATTTGAACGAATCAGTACACTGAACGAAGTGAGCCGGTTACTTTACTGAGCCGTTTTGGCTCAGCAGTACTGATAACAAGTTCAATTCACTTGGGTTCGCTCATTTCACTTTTTTTATTTATTGGCCACGGATTTCTTTAAATATGTATGTCCCGAACTGCACACCATCGAAATAAGAAATCTTAAAAACTTTTTAAACTTTCTCACATTCTATTTTTGTTTATATGCAATTAAATACTTTTATTTTATAAAAATTATCACTTATTAATTTTTTTCTTTTTTGCATTTGGTGTTGTTTGTTTTGATTATTTTCCTTTTTATTGACCGAATGATATGTTTCTTTGTTTTCATTTCGTATTTCATAAAAAGAGCGAACGAACGAAATGAACGAACGAGTTCTTTCTTAAAGAATGAACGAAAATGACCGGTCACTTGAACGAACGATTTGGCACAGCTCTATTACTCATGTCGTATGTGCATAGGCATGTATGTAGGTACGTAAGTAAGTATTTTAATATATAAGCTAGTTTGCAAGTTTATCAGCACAGTGGGAATGTTTCGTTAATTAGGTAATTAAAAATAAAATTCTCTTCGAATTCTCAATATACGGGTACTTATCTCTAGTGTGTCTTTTGGTCGTCACAATATATACATATACCTATATATATCTATATATGATATATATATATATATATATATATATATATATATATATATATATAGATATATATATATATATATATATATATATATATATATATATATATATAAATAAATATATATATATATATATATATATATATATATATATATATATATATATGTATACATGTAATTTTTAAGATAATATAATTAATTACTATTATTTAAGTTCTATTGATAATTGATAATTTCAAAATAAACATTTCACAAATAATATTTATTTTAAGAAATTATCTTTTAAACTACGACTTTATGCAATATATACTATAAGGCATGTGAATTGTTCCTATTTTTAATTTCCTTTTGTTGTTTTATTTATATATATATATATATATATATATACATATGTATGCGTATAGTTTTGTTATATTTTTTTTTTAATCTAAAAATGGTTTAGGCCTACTGGGGATGCCAGCCATTAAAAAAAATTGGCAACGCACTAAGTGTAGTACCTCCGTGGTAGTGTGGAAACCTAACTAAAAACAGTTAATTAATTAATTTCAATAGGTATAAATAAAAAGACAGTCTCCGCCGCAAAGAAACCATCGGCTGGAAAGAAAGCCGCTGAAAAGGTTAAAGCAAATCCAGTCAGAACGACAAAACCCACCAAAAAGGTAAGAGCAACTAAACCAAAAGCTAAGTGTTATAGCAGCGAAACCGAAAAAGATAGCCCTTGCAAAAAACCTGCATCAAAGAAGTAAATTACTTTCTCTTCAATTAAAAAAAAAAAGTTTTCAATTTACAAACATCCTGAAACAAAACATTTCATTAAAAAAAAAATAAATTCCATTCAAAACATTTTATTTTACAATATAACATTTTATTATAATGTAATTGGTTTGAGATTGTTTGTTGTGACTTAATTATAAATAATATATATAGTAAGCCTGCATGTTAGAAACGTTTTTAACAAACAAAACATTAACATAGTTATAGTTATAGTTAATTTATTGAGCCTTGTTTTGTATAATAATAGGATGTGAAAGATGTGTATAACAATTTTGAAATATTTAAGATTGAAATGTAATGTCTTAAAAACTATGTTATGAATATTACAGTACCAAACTTAACATAAAAAGTAAACATTTAAAAAAAAAAAAAACATTATTTTAAATTGACAACGCATTTGCTCCCGATGCTAACAATTTCGTGAGTGTATAACTCTAAAAAATATACATAGACTTATTGTTAAAACTTAAAAACTACATATAAAAAAATTATATAAAATATGAACAAAAAAAAATAAAAAAAAATTCTATAATTAACCTCTATGTGAACCTGGATAAGATTTTTTAAAGAATTCCGAAGACGAAGTAGCTAAGTCATTTTGCATACCAAGGGGAGATAAATAACTGGTATTAGTCCAATTGAAACTATGTTGAGACAGAATAATGTTCTTAATAATATCATTTTCATGGATATGCAATCTATGAATATAATTTTTAATTATTTTAATAACATAAGAACTTAAAGGAGTTATTATTGATTACCCATATATTACAGCGTTTGAAAATCTTTTCGTACGAGAAACAAAGTTTTTAACAATACATGAACGTAATATCATTCGCTCAAAAATTTCGAATTTATTCATTATTGAAGGTGAAATAGTAAACCATATCGGAAATCCGTATAAAAGCACTGGCCTTAAACAAGTTTTATAAATTAACAATTTTATTTTAACAGGAAGAGACTTATGCGATAAAATTCTTCCTATACAATGTTTCACTTTGTAAACTTTGCTTAATACAAATTTACCATGGTCATTAAATTTAAAAAGTTTATTAAAATAAATACCAAGGTATTTAAATTTATCTTTGAAAGGAATTTCAACACCATTCAAATAAAGTTTCAATCTCTTGCTTTGAGGCACAACAAAATAAGCGCATTTTCCAGATGCATTTCTCAAACAAATTGCTTCACTTTTTGAAGCATTAATTCTAATGCCCCAAAAATTATAGAAATCATTCACTTTATTTAAATGACCAGACACAATTTGAAGTGCTGTTATAGGTGATTCATGATGAGCATAAAGTAATGAATCATCAGCATAAAGTATACCAGTTGAGTTTGAAAAATTATGAGGAAAATCGGACATTAGAATATTGTATAAATGAGGAGCTAAAATAGAGCCTTGTGGAACTCCACAAGCAACATGACCAAACTCAGAAAAGGAATTATTCAATTGTATACAAAAACGTCTATTATTGAAAAAACTTTTAAAAAGTTTAATTACGTGATGATCAAAACCAATTGTAGACATTTTGAAGAGAATTGCATTATGAATAGCTCTATCAAAAGCCTTTTCTACATCAAGTGAAATTGCAACTGTACAACATCGCTGTCTCAAATTACAAACTACATCATTCTGGAATTTTGATAAAGCGTCAACGGTAGAATGACCTTTTTTAAAACCAAATTGTAAATTTGGAATATAATTAATATTTAAATTTAAATCCATTTTTTCACGAATAATTTTTTCAAATAATTTACCTAAATTTGATAATAAAGAAATAGGTCTTAGATTATTGATATCAGAAGAACTAGGAATCTTTTTAATTGGAAAAAGTTTGGAAATTTTCCAACTATTTGGAAAATATGCATTATTTATACAGTTGTTAAAAACTATAACCTAAAATTCAAATGCTTTAATTGAAAAATTTTTTATTACAAAATTGGAAATATTATCAATACCTGCTGATTTTTTGTTGTTTAACTCTTTAGTAAGAGAAAATAAATTATCTACATTTATAAATCGATTGCAATTTTGAATATTTAAAGATGAAAAAGAATCACTGAAAGTAAATAAACTACTCTGATCCAAAGTGCTTACAAAATTATCAATTTCAGAAGAATCTCTATCTAAGGAATTCCCACTATAGACCTCTGCAAAATGATTTCTTAATATATTTAATTTATTGCTGTCATTTTCAATAATTAAACCATTAACTGATAAATCATTAATAAATGTCTTTCTTTTATATCCTAAAATGTTATAAACTTGTTTATGTGCTTGAGGACCCGGACCAATTTTTTCAAGAATTTTACTAAAATTTTTAATATTTTCCTTGCTAACTTATTCTTTAATCAAAATGTTCAAAAGCTGAATTTGCTTTGAAATAAGCTTGTAACGATAATTATATCTATTTAATGTTGTATTATAAATCGTCTTCAATTCTTTTTGCCAGTTGTATTTTATTTTAAATAGGTTTTTCACAAATTCAGAAGGAACAAATTTATTAGATTTAAGTTCAACTTTCTCAGAATGAACATCACAGCAAAAATTCACCGCTGAAGTAAATTCGTCAATATAAAAATCAATTTCAGTATTCAATAAGTTACTTACTGAAGGGGGAAAATTTTCTAAAAGTAGTGTTGTCAAATCATTCTTAAAAACATCCCATTTGGTATTTTTGTATGAAGAGAATGAAACCGGAGGAATCATAATGAACTCAAAATCTAAGAATTTCAAATTTAAATTTAAAGGAAAATGATCAGAAAAGGAAGATAAAGTAGATACATTGTAGTTTGGACTAATAAGATCAACAATATTAGAACTCAAAAGAAAATGATCTAAAAACGAGGACCCGTTAGGGTAAGAAGGCACAAAGTCGCAAAGTCTAACAAATGAGTGAGAGTGGAGATTTAACCAATTATTAAATAATTGACCATTTGAATTGGTCAAACTATCCCCCCAAGATATACTTTTAGAATTAAAATCTCCACCAATTATTAGAGCATCAAAATCGTTTGAAAAATTTGCAATGTTCATTAACCTATTTTCAAATTGAACAGCATTGAAATTGCACGGAATATAAACGGAACCAATTAAGATTTTTTTAATAATATTATTTATATTTACACGCACCTCAATAAAAATATGGGGAAACAATACACCAGAAATTTCTAATTTAGAAAAATAATAATTTTTTTTTATGGCAACACCAACACCTTGTGAAGTGAAATCTCTAATAAAAATATAATTATCTAAATAAACTTTATGAAATGATTTAAGATGCGTTTCTTGAATAAAAGCAAAATCAATGTTATTTGAATTAAGAACATTTGCTAAATCTAGTCTTCTACTAGTCTCTACAAGAGATCTAACATTAAATGTTAACATTTTAAATACCCTACGGACCATATGTTGAAATAACTTCTTTAAAAAGACTTTTACATTCGGAAATTGCCTCAGATTTCGACAAAGACTTAAAATTTTTCATAAAATTCATTATTCTAACTTCCAGTGAATCAGGTTCACATAAAATTTTAGCTAATTTCAAAAATTCATTAACAATATTAGGTTTGTTTGAAATTTTACTGCCAAAATGACTAGCGAACGAACGATTAGGATCAATAAAGTTTGAGTTAAAAGCCAAAGAAACATTACTCAGTGCCTGATCTTTCCTGTTTTTAACTCTCTCAGATATTTCTTTTTTTGTTTCTAAATACTTCTTATATGATGAACAACCACGCCAACTTGCTGGATGGCCATAAGATTGACAATTAAAGCAAAAAGGCTGACTGTCAGCATCAGAAATAAAAGTGCATTTACCAGGTTCATGATCTGAAGAGCATTTAACACATGCAAAAGAACGGTTACAATTTTTAGCCATATGGCCCCAATTTTGGCAGCGATAACATTGTACTACTTTCTGATTTTTCTTTGGCTTTTCCCAAGTAACTACCTGATTCAAAACAAATCGAATACCAGTCAAATCATTTAAGCGTTTACCCTCTTTAAGTGAAATTAAGAAAAGCCCAGTTTCTAAATTATTTTTTTTTGAAAAAGATGTTTTAAATTTTGAGACGGAATGAATTGTTTCAGGTGCAATTTTGTTTAATTCAGATTCAATATCCAAGATATTGGTATCAAAATAAAGACCACGTAATACTAAAGACTGACGTCTCAATTCCAAAGGTGTAAATGAATAGGAATCAATATTTTTATCCCTAAGAATTTGCATCATCTCTGAATGAGCTGAAACATCACGTAAATAAAGTTTACTTTTAAAATTACTTTTGTTTACTATTTTAAAATCAATACCCTTAACTTTTAGTTGATCGACCAAAGATTTAATGTTGACACGATAAAGAAATATTGGTGGACAAAATTGTTTTATACTTTTCTGTTTTTTCGTCTTCGGAATCATTTGTACATTATTAATTGTATTTGATTCAACATCTAAATTTTCAAAAATTTGCAAACCTATTTTGACTAGAAGACGGTCTAATGTCAACTTCTGCAGATTTAAGGTTAGATAAATCGACCTTTAAATTCCCCTGAGAGTTTCTTTTGTATTTTTTATTTCTTATAAATTCAAAATCAGTATCACCTGAATAATTTGCCATGTCACAATTTTCATCTTGGGAAAGGAAACTGGATAGCGCATCGTCATTCGAATGTTGCAAAGATAAATTTTCTTGACGAGTTTTGTCTAAGTGTGAATCCAAATTAAAGGCATCATCACTCACAATATTAAAAGAGACACCAGAATCAATGACTGAACGATGAAGAGAGCTTGAAGACGTCCCAGAAGCATTATTAATATTTGACGGAATGTTTTTATCATGAAGCTTAGATTTGTCCCAAATTTTATCAGGAGGTTTCTTCAATTGCTTTACAGAAGGTATTAGAGGTTTATCCATTTCACCAATAAAATAATAAAATATATAGCTTGTTTTTTTTTATGAAAATTCAATAAAATATAATAATAAAATATTATTTTTTGAATATTAAAAACACGTCTGCTTTCTATGAATATTCAATAGAACGTTTTCAAAAACATTAACATATCATAACCTACATATCGATGGTCACATGTAGAAAGACCCTAACTCATACTTTTTCAAAATTTGCTTTTACCGCGATTCTAATATATTTCACACAAATGCACCTCGTCTGAAAAATTTACTGTAATAGTATAAAAATAACGATTTTAAAAGCAAATTATAATTACAGTTTCCATTATGATGAATGTTACGTTTTTGGCTTATGTAAAGATACAACTGTATGAGTTGGGGCCTTTCTACTTGTGACCAACGACATTAATCAATCAATCAGAATATTTTATAACGGTCTTAAACTATTTAACACAATTCCATTAGAGTTAAAAACTGAAAGTAATTTTTTTGTATATAGGCGTAATATCACAAGCCATGTTAGGGATAATTTTTTTAGCTTTATAAATTTAAAGTAAAAAGCTCGAACTTTGTAAAAATAATTTTTCCAAAATTAATTGTAATTCTTAATATCAAAATGTGCTAAATATATATAAATAATTCATAACTTTTTAGATATACATATCCATATGAATTAGCAAAAATAAAACTCCCTTCTTAATTTTTTTTTTTTTAAATAAACATTCATTGGCATTTACTTCTAACTTGTATATTTGGTTACGGCTGTACCTTCAATGACAGCATCCTTAGCCAATTCAACAGACAACAGTAGACGGACAGCAAATTGAATTTCACGACTGATAATTGTTGAACGCTTATTGTAGTGAAATAAACGTGATTATTTGGCAGCAATGCGCTCAAAAATACCATTCATAAATCTATTCATGACCTTTGATGAGATGCCAGTATCCGGATGTACTTGTTTCAAAACTTTGTAAATGTAGATGACATAACTTTGCTGCTTTACCACTTGTCTTAGCTTTGCCAATGATTTTTCAGAATTACACATTCACTTTAAATGCATATGACATTATATGTACTTTACCACACAATAACCAAAGCACTTGTATATTTACTCTTAGTAAGTGTAATGCAAATTAACCATGAAATTAAATATTGAAGTCATCTGAATCATAGCCACCACGTATAGATTTTCTGGGACGATTGATACACCTTTTAACACTTTGCTATTCTCCATTCAAGCATGTCGGTTGAGAGCTCATCACAATTGGCACATCACTGAAGATGACTTCAAAGAACTTTTTTCATCAGCAAATTCTTTGTAGGTACCGTAACTCTGAAAGAGTTATACAAATTTTGATTAACATTTTTATAAAAATTGCAATAAAAACAGTGAAATACTTACATTTATATACACGTTTGCTTTTCCAAATTCAGCCCTTTTAGTTCTCCAATATGCAGTTCAATAACTGCGTTTACATTAACTTAAATTGTACCCCTGATTTGGAGGAATTCATTTTTTGTTTCGATAAGTTCATTAAGCAGTCTATCCGCCCATTAGGATGCACTAAAGACTAAAATGTTTGTTCACATATTTCTTATTCCTAATCACCATTGAGATCCTTTGTTGTGCCTGCAACTTCTACAAGTTAGCCACATTTCATATTTCCAACCTGAGTAAGTGGTGGTCATTGCAACGATTTTGTTTGATTTAGGTATTTCATTCAACTTTATTAAAAACAAAAGTAATATCTGTGTGAATTCCAATTCATTGCAAATCTGGGCACGTTTCTATGTTGATTTCTTAACATCATTGACCGCCAGCCACTATTTAGATCTTTGAGAATCGTTGTTTACTTTTTAGAAACAGTTTAATATATTTTTAAAAACACTTAACACCTATTTGTATGAATTATTTCACATTTTTCCCTAAAAGAAAATATTTGTTTTGTTTTCAACCACAATTGTTTACTTAAAATTGTAAAACGGGTGTTCAAACATAGTATGTATAGTAGGGTGGGTCGATTTGTATGGGAGCCAAAAAACGCAACAATCGTATAGCAAAATCGAAATCTGCACCTGATTCTAAGAAAGATTCCCTAACAGTCCAACCTAAATTACGACGCAAAGCGCAACGTAATTTAGCGCTTAGCTTTTACGCTGAAATGAGTAACTTAAATTAAAGCGTAAACGTTGTCCCATAATCAGTAATGTTTACTCACTTTGATTAATAAAAACTCTAATTAGAAATAAGAAATAGAGATGAACACGCTAAATTGACCTAAAAGTAGCTAAAGTTACATCACTTAACACTTCAACAAAATAAACAATAATACTTTTGCAGCAAACTTCACTTCTTTACGCGCTGTCAAAATTGGATTTTCCAATTGCAAAGCGTTCACGCCGCGTTATTTCGGTTGGTCTCATACATTTTGTATGGGCATGAGAAATTTTGACAGCCAGACAACGCTTTGCGTCGTAATTTAGGTCGGTCTGTAAGAAACCAGGTGTCTAAAATGAAATCCTAGCTAGCGCCGCGAGGCCTGAAAATATTCACTTCCTACACATTGATTACTTAAATAACTTGATTGGGAAAGATCAATTGACATCGATGTTTCCATACTTTAACACAATTTTTTCTAAATTACGTTTAATAACAAAAAATATTACTAATAAATTAGTACAACTTGTCGCAAAGTATTCACGTCTGTAATAAATTTAAAGAAAAGGCTTTAAAATAAGTAGTGTACATAAACAAATTACAGTTAGTAGTAAGGTATTTATTTACGTACTCAAAAAATTGTAAGAGAAAAAAATCCCATTAATTCTCAATATTTTCAGTGACTAAAAGGTATATCAAATATGCTCAAAAACTTTGTCCACCTGAAGTTTCACTGAGATATCTTCATCAGTTCTCAAGATATCGAATTATATCCAAAACTATTTTTTTTCCAAAATTCTATTCAATGTGTAGGAAGTGAATATTTTCAGGCCTCGCGGCGCTAGCTAGGATTTCATTTTAGACACCTGGTTTCTTAGGGAAACTTTCTTAGAATCAGGTGCAGATTTCGATTTTGCTATACGATTGTTCACTAAAAAAATCTACCCACCCTAATGTATAGCCATTTCTTCTAACATACGAAAAACAGCAAAGTGTTTATCTTTCGTACTCGTCTTGACTTCCCAGTAAGAAAATCTGATACGGGCAAAATTGAACTGTCACTTTGGGTGTTCTGTGCTCTGTGCTTTTGTGTTTCATTGTTTCATTATCACTGAGCTACTGAGCTATTGAGCTATATTGAGGTATTGAGCTACTGAGCTAAAAACTGAACTAGCTCAGTAATCTGAGCTGAGCTAAAGTGAGCGTTCAGCTCACTGAGCTGAAAAACACAACTCTAGTTACATATATGTTAAAAAAAAAAATTCCCCAACCCTGGAAGCGAAATTTAAATTTTTTAAAATTTTCTTTATCAACGCAAATCTTCATGAGGTATAAAGTAGTTTTGTTTAAGAAAAACTCGAATTTTGCAACCATTTTGGTTATAACATGTACTACAAAGTATTGCATGTACCAAAAAAAATTTTATTTTTCCAACCCTGGAAACGAAATTTTTTTAATTTTTTTTGTTTGTTTTTTTTTTATCAGTGCAACGCTTCTTGAGGTATAAGGGAGTTTTATTTACGAAAAATTGCAAATTTTTTACCATTTTGGTAACTTTCATGTACCATAAAATATTGCACTTGTCCATCCCTGGATTCGAAATTTTATTTTTGAATTTTTGATACCAATTATGTTCTTCCAAAATTATAACAGTTTTAGTTAGCAAAAAACAAAAAAAATCAACATCAGCTGCCTTTTTGATTACTTTCATGTATAAAAAAAAATTCAATTTCTATAAAGTGGTTTTGTTAAAGAAAAACTTGAAATTTTTAACAATTTTAGTTACTACACGTACTACAAAATACGGAATAGGCAGAAAAAAAATTTTTAATATCCCATCCCTGGAAAAAAAATGTTATTTTTAAATTCTTCTGGTTTCTTGACCTCTTTTTAATTATTATTGTATTCTGATATTTTTAAGCTTAAGGTCTCTTTAATTTAGTTTAATTTTTAATTTCAATATTTCGTAACTCCTTTGTGTGACTTCTTCAGGAAATTAATTATTTTATTTGATATGAAAAAATATGTTGTTTGTGAAACAAAATTATTTGTCAACAAAATACAAAAAGATTCAAACAAATTTTAAATAAATTTACAATATATGAACAATAATAAAATATTTAAACCCATGCATGCATATATATATTTAAAAAACATTTATAAAAAACAATATATATATACATATACACACATATATATACATATATACACATACACACATACATATATCTATATATACACATATACATATATACATATATATATATATATATATATATATATATACATATATATATACATATATATATATATATATATATATATATATATATTTTTACATACATACATACATATATATATACATACATACATGTATATACAAATTAATAATCATATAAATATAAACAACAACACATATACATATATACTTATAAACATATTTTTCAACAACAATCTGGAAGTTACAAACAAATTTAAATACATTTAAAAACATATTAGAACAAAATATATTTAAACGTATACATGTATATTAATTTTTAAAAAAAATTGTAAACAGCTGTTCACTCTATTCATATAAATGTATACATACATATGTAGTTTATAAACATACATAAAAATTTTTTTTTCTTTTAACATATACATACATATATACGTATAAACATATATACATAATTAGCAACAAAATGTTTTTAAGCAAATTTAAATAAAATATAAACATATACACATATTACTCAACAAAATTCAAAAAGTTTGATAAACAAGTTAAAATAAACAACATATTTGAACAGTAACAAACAATAACTATACCTATCTATCTCTTATGAACTAGATGTCTATAATTTTGAGCTACATTTGCTGTATATGCCTTAAAATTAATTCTTTTTGTGATTGGTGTATTGATTATGTGTAACATTTCTAACATAAATCTACGTTTATAATTATTTTCTGTGTTTAATATTGAAACATTTTCAAAGTTTGGATAATGATTAAATCTAGAACAATGTGAAGATAATGCAGTTTTTTTGTGAATTTATATCTCTATATCTTTGATCAGTTTTATGTCCTGCAATCTTAGTTTTTAATTTGTTCTATGTTGTACCTATATATACCTTATTGCAATCTTCATTGTCATTTCCATTACAAGGTATTTTATAAACTAAATTCGACCTGTCTAATATATCAACTTTATCTTTTGTCTTACTAAAAAACTTATTTAATGTATTATAACTTCTATAAGCTACTGTATATTTTTCAGAATCACATATTCCTGATTTACCAATGCGTTCTGATATTCCAGATACATAAGTTAAAGATTTGTAAATTTTTGGTTCATTTACATTTCTATTTATGTTACTATTTCTTAATTAATTACCTAGGATAATGACTAAATATGTAGATGATTTATTTTGCATAATTTCTGAAGGTGGAATAGATAATATGTTGATGGCATTAAATGAGTTTAAAAGTTGTATTAAATTTACTATGGAAAAAGAAAGTAACTGTATGATTTCATATTTAGATACTTTAATAATTAGAAAGAATAGAAATTTATTAATAGATTGGTACCAGAAACCAACATCTTCAGGAAGAATTATTAATTATTATTCGAAACATAATAAAAAAGTTATAATTAATACAGCTAAATATTTTGTGGATAAAGTTTTAACAATTAGTGACAGTAGATTTCACGGAAAAAATAAAAATAAAATTAAAAATATATTAAGGAGTAATGATTTTCCAGCTTGGCTAATATATAGATTAATAAATCAATATGGATTAAGAAATAGTAACATAAATAGAAATGTAAATGAACCAAAAATTTACAAATCTTTAACTTATGTATCTGGAATATCAGAACGCATTGGTAAATCAGGAATATGTGATTCTGAAAAATATACAGTAGCTTATAGAAGTTATAATACATTAAATAAGTTTTTTAGTAAGACAAAAGATAAAGTTGATAAATTAGACAGGTCGAATTTAGTTTATAAAATACCTTGTAATGGAAATGACAATGAAGATTGCAATAAGGTATATATAGGTACAACAAAGAACAAATTAAAAACTAGGATTGCAGGACATAAAACTGATCAAAGATATAGAGATATAAATTCACAAAAAACTGCATTATCTTCACATTGTTCTAGATTTAATCATTATCCAAACTTTGAAAATGTTTCAATATTAAACACAGAAAATAATTATAAACGTAGATTTATGTTAGAAATGTTACACATAATCAATACACCAATCACAAAAAGAATTAATTTTAAGGCAGATACAGCAAATGTAGCTCAAAATTATAGACATCTAGTTCATAAGAGATAGATAGGCATAGTTATTGTTTGTTACTGTTCAAATATGTTGTTTATTTTAACTTGTTTATCAAACTTTTTGAATTTTGTTGAGTAATATGTGTATATGTTTATATTTTATTTAAATTTGCTTAAAAACATTTTGTTGTTAATTATGTATATATGTTTATACGTATATATGTATGTATATGTTAAAAAAAAAAAAAAAAAAATTTTTTATGTATGTTTATAAACTACATATGTATGTATACATTTATATGAATAGAGTGAACAGCTGTTTACAATTTTTTTAAAAATTAATATACATGTATACGTTTAAATATATTTTGTTCTAATATGTTTTTAAATGTATTTAAATTTGTTTGTAACTTCCAGATTGTTGTTGCAAAATATGTTTATAAGTATATATGTATATGTGTTGTTGTTTATATTTATATGATTATTAATTTGTATATACATGTATGTATGTATATATATATGTATGTATATATATATATATATATATATATATATATATATATATATATATATGTATATATATATATGTACATATATATATATATATATATATATATATATATATATATATGTATATATATATATGTGTATATATAGATATATGTATGTGTGTATGTGTATATATGTATATATATGTGTGTATATGTATATATATATTGTTTTTTATAAATGTTTTTTAAATATATATATGCATGCATGGGTTTAAATATTTTATTATTGTTTATATATTGTAAATTTATTTAAAATTTGTTTGAATCTTTTTGTATTTTGTTGGCAAATAATTTTGTTTCACAAACAACATATTTTTTTATATCAAATAAAATAATTAATTTTCTGAAGAAGTCACACAAAGGAGTGACGAAATATTGAAATTAAAAATTAAACTAAAATAAAGAGACCTTAAGCTTAAAAATATCAGAATACAATAAATTTTATTTTTTTAGTTTTTAATAGACCATTGAGGCTCCCCAAAGCACGAAGTAGGTTTAATTTACAAACATAAAAAAAAATATTTGATAATATTGTTCCAGAGCTTTCCAGCTCTTGAACCATACTTTGGATCTTTCTGAATTTCAATAGCAGCCTATTTAAGTTCATTTCCTATCCAACGGTCCAAGAACGAAGTCTCTAGCTCTTCTGGGGGCTTGGGAAAACCGATTTCACGTACAGACGGACGGACAGACGGACATCGCTCAATCGTCATGGCTATTCATAAAAATCCAGAATATATATACTTTATGGGGTCCCATGTGCATATCGAAGAAATTACACACGGAATGACAAACCTATATATACACTTTCACTTTTTTGTGAAGGGTGTAAAAATGGTTTTATAATATTTTATATCTACATTGGAAGATAGTCTCGTCTATAATAGAATTATTATTATTATATGAGGCCATAAGCACCGCGACCCAAATGATCTTTTGTGCAGCTCAAGTGTTCACTGATGTAGGTTGAGGCTGCGAATAAAGCCAATTACTCTAACCGGTGAGATATCATACACCTCCCCTGGAGTCATGAAATTACCTCCGAGGAACCTCCTCCTGCACGACGCCACTGCCGGACAGTCACAGAGAACGTGCTCCGGTGTCTCCTCCTCTGCTCCGCAGAGTCTACACACTTTGGTCTCAGAATTGCCCATGGTAAACTGGTGTCGTCTGAGACCGCAGTGTCCGGTAAACCAACCCGTTAATAATCTGAGGTCATTCTTGTCCATCAGAATTAATTTTTGGGATTTGTTCCGAAATAACGTAATGAAACGTTCTGCCTGTCTTAGGCCGTGAAGGGATTTACAGCGGCGATTAAACTTCACTCGAGCCCAGGAGTCATTCTGTTCTTTGACATATCCTCCTGAGATGCCAAAGAAGGGTTCCGGTCCTATGAATCTACGATGGGCTCCTCTGTTCGCCAGATAGTCAGCCCGTTCGTTGCCAACGTGGCCCTTATGGCCAGGCACCCAGCATAACGTCAGCCTGTTCTGAGCGCCCAGTTCTATCAGCGATGTAACACAGTCCATAACAACCCCTGACCTGATCTGGTTATGGCCTTGAGCGCTGCCTGGCTATCAGACGTCAGATAGATACGAATATTCTTACATCTTCTCCTCAAGCATTCCCTAGCACATATGAATATGGCATAGACCTCCGCTTGGAAGATCGTAGGGTATTTACCCATGGGAATTGCCCTTTGAAAGTTAGGGCTATATATCCCTGCCCCCGTATCCCCATTTTCCTGTTTGGAGCCGTCAGTGAACCAGACTTGGTCAGCATCTTCGTGCCATGAAGTGTGGTTAAGCCATTGACTCCTTTCAGGAATGAGAACTTCAAAGTTTCTGTTCAAAACTAGCGTTCGTTGTATTTGATCATTCACCCTAATGTATGGGTCATTCAGAAGATGTCCTAGTATGCTCATGTGACCAACCAGATCTCCAGGTTTCAAATTGGAGATATCAGGCATCCGCAGTGCACTCCTGCGGGCCTCCTCCTTCACTATAATGTGCAGAGGGGGAATGTGCAAGATGGTACCCAGTTGGACAATTTCTCATTGCCAAGCTGATCGAAATACACACAAGGCGATAAATCTTGTCCAGAAGTGCCCTGGTAGTGAATTGTTCAGTTTTTGGCCACCAAACCAGTGCGGCGTATGTCAGTATTGGTTTTATCACGGTGATAAAAGACCAATATATCATCTTCGGTTTGAGTCCCCACGTCCTACCAAATAGCCGTTGAGAAGCATGAAGTGCTCTAATGGCTCTGTTGGTGGTGTAGGAAACATGTTTATTCCAAGTGAATGACTTATCAAGAATAATCCCAAGGTATTTCACCTCGCCGGAAAACTTGATAAACAAGCCATTCAATGTGGGTTCCTCAAGTTTCACTTTTCTTCGTCTGGTAAAAGGTGGAATGACCGTCTTTCTCGGGTTAATAGACAGCTCCCTGTCCCCGCACCATCCGCTAATTAGGTTTAGAGCCTGTTGCATCCTTTCCGATATGATTCCATCATCCCATCCTGTCATAGATATGACAAGATCGTCGGCGTAACCATATGTTCGAAATCCCAGGTTGTTGAGTTGTTCAAGCAGTTCATCCATCACCAATATCCACCGTAAAGGCGATAGAACGCCACCTTGTGGGCAGCCTCTGGTTGCTCTTATGCTCTTCGATGCACCGCATAAGTCCAACTCAACCACCCTGGATGACAGCATCTCTAACGTCCAGTTCTTTATAATTTTCGGAACAGCCTTCCTATCAAGAGCGTTGCCAATTGCGTTGTACGATGTATTATCAAAGGCTCCCTGATTGCCTATAAAACCCCAAAGGGTGATTTCTTTATTACTTATAGCCTTCTGTATATCAGTACACAAGTAGTGTATGGCAGTTACCGTCGACTTGCCTGGCTGGTTGGTAAATTGTAACTTATGAATGGTATACATTGTGAGAAAATTCCTTCTAATGTAACTATCCAGCAGTTTCTCCATCGTCTTCAGGAAAAACGAGCTAAGACAGATTGGTCTAAATGATTTTGGAAGATGTTCAGATCTACCACCAGCCTTTGGTATAAAAACAACCTTAACCATACACCAAGCCTTCGGTATGTGACATGCCAGTAGGCTTGATTTGAAAATCCTGGACAGTTGTGGAACAATATAATCTCGACCCTGTTGAAGAAGGCACGGATAGATGCCATCCGGGCCCGGAGATTTATAAGGGCGAAATTTAGACGACGCCCAGCTTACTTGTCTATTTCCAAAGATACTTTCCGCCAACCTGCGATCCCTGTTGGTACACCTACGTGTCCATGGCGGAAACGAAATCGGATTTACTGGCAGTGATCCTGGGAAATGTGTATCTAAAAGAAGTGCAGATGTTTCTTCTGGTGAGTTTGTATACGTCCCGTCAGGTTGTTTCAGTGTACAAAGACCATTTGAATGATCCTGTGACAAGGCCTTCTGTAGCCGTACTGCCTCAGGCAAATTATTTATCCTTTCGCAGTACGTCCGCCATGTTGACCTCTTAGATTTCCTAAATGCTTTATTATAGGTAGTGCGTGCAGACTTGTAGGGACCCAGTCACCCGTGTTCTTGGCCCTGTTAAAAAGGCGCCTTGCCTCCCTCTTCAGTTCCTCTAATCCATCGTTCCACCAGGGTACGTCTCTTTTTGGCTTCTTGGACCCTAGCCTGCAAAATCTATTTCTATGGGACTATGTATCAATCCCTTTGAACATTTTCGCAGTTAGATAAATGAATGCGATGGGTATCCCAGTCCGTTTTCCTAGGATTACGGAATTGTTCCTCCTCCGTCGGACAGTATTCTATATCAAACCGTATATGTTGGTGATCTGACATAAATATCTCGTTAGATACATGCCAATTGTTTATAGCATGTGCTATATTGTTGCTACTTAAGGTGAGATCAAGGACCTCCTGTCTAATAGCATTCCTAAAGGTGGGCTCATTGCCCCTGTTCAGTATATATATGTTATTTCTACAGATGAATTCTAGTAAACACTCACCTCGTTTGTTGGTGTCAGTACTTCCCCAAACCGTGTGATGTGCGTTGGCGTCACAGCATATCAGCATGCTTAGGTTTCTTTTTTGGCAATATGCTGACAGCTTTGAAACCTCTGCCGTAGTCGCATGATCGACCTCACCCGGAAGGTAAGCGGAGGCTAGAACGACCTCACGTTCCCCTGCCACTGATGGAACACTTGCTAGAATTGCCACTAGATCGCCCCCTATGAATTCTGAAATAGGAAAGTAGTTTATAATATTCCTGACGAATATGGCCGCGCTGGGCCTCGTCACCTTATTGTTTTATATAAGCTTACCTTGGCTGTTTTGGAGCCCTTTAATGACCCCTGCGTTTATCCAAGGTTCTTGGATAAAACAAATATCCAGTACGTCTGTAGTGAACCTGCGACATAGCACGTCTGACGCTGCCTTGGCGTGATGCAGGTTCACTTGGAGGCACTTTAGCTGCCTGTTAGTTTTGTTCTTCTGGATGTGGGCCGTTGAGGCTAGCATTAAGGAGCAGGAGCACCGTTCTTTCCGCAAAATCGCTGTACCCCTTACCTGGCCTGTTGACATTCACTCTATGCCACCCGTGTCTGTTGATCCATTTTGCAGTGTTGGGCCCATTCGCTGAGGAAGTAGTACCCTTCACCGAACTGGCTGGTTTTCCCGGTGACAAAACGGGGGCTTTGGAGTCCCCTTTGGCCGAGATTACCATTCCAGCCGGAGCGAGCACTGCCTTAGTCAGCGTATCAGGCTTTTCTGTCCTGATTCCTTGACTTGGCCTGTCCGGTCTTTCCACCAAGTTTTGCCCTATTGGGTACGACGTTCAATGCCTTTGCTGATTGCCGTCTAGCAGGCCTTATTTGAACTGTTCCGCACCCAAAGCTTACGCTATGTCCCTTCGTCTTCAGTACAATTGCGAAGGTAAGTTCAGCTATACTTCCCTTGCTGACCCTATTCAGAACCTTCCAGTACTCCACTGAGAGATCTTCATTTTGTCCTTCTATTAGTGACAGGATTCTCGTTGTGGGAGTTTCAGGCTTTTCCGGGAAATGTCCAACGTACACTTCCGAGCGTGGAGCCTCTTCTTCCGATATCAACTTCAGCGTCGCAATGATCCATGGCTTTAGCGAGGGAACATGTTCCCTCATCCATTTCGCAGATTGCTCCCCTTTACAATTGAAAATCAGCCAGCCCGTTTTAGACGTACAGCCTACAAATTTCGGCTTTATAGAGCCCTTCTTTAGCTCCACAATTTTATCCAGGACTGCAGTTTGAATTGTTTTTAGCTTCTCGGCTGACCACATGGTAGCTGGGAAGTCAGGAGGGATAACTCCCAACCTGAGCAACCTCCACGTAAGAAGGACGATCAGTTTGGGTGTCCTTCGCCATCTCGGAGTATCTCAAGCTATTGGCTACTTGAGAGCCACCCGCAAGAGACCCCGTCGCCCGTTTTGGAGGGTTTGGAGGAGTTGACCCATCTGATCGACCTCTCTTACTAGGAATTGAGGTCAGGGTGCTTACTGCGTACTTCCTTAAAGGGTTTTAAGCATAGTTCTCTTGCCTCCTCAACCTTCATGCCTTGCAATAGGTACAGCTTAAGGTTTTCGTGCTGCGCCACACAGTTTTGGCTGTACCTTTTCTCGCCTGGCTGGAGATACGCTGGATTTTGAGGGTTGCGTGTTAGGCTGTGATTTCAAAAGCGCATCCTCTTCATCAGTGGGGACTGTTACCACACTTGTAGCAGTATCTAGATCCACTACCATTGCGGTATCGTCCGTAATGTTCATGGGATTCTGTGAGCCCCCCACATTTGTACTATTGTCCATAGGGACATCGTTAATTTTGAATTCTTTATTTATATTTTCATCCATATATTTGATTTCCTTTTGAAAGGGGGTAAAATCGATATGGCAAACAGCAGCGCCCCTTTCTGATTGCAGGCATAAATTACAACCGGATTACGCCTAAATCCGGAGGACACCGTTATATGACACACTAACGTAGTGCCATTCATACCATGGGCACGGTACGTGTAACACCCGGTATTACGGGTTTTTATCGAGCGTCCACTCTAGATCCACTATGTTCTGCCAAAAACAGGGGCACCTACGTTAGGGTGTGGTTTCGCACGCATAGACGTTCAGTGGATACTGAAGAGGTTAGTTCCGTAAACTAGCTAAGTTGCGCATTCAGATCCCTGCTCCCCGTCTATAATAGAATATTTTAATATAAGCCTTATGAAAATTTTTTACAGAGGAACATTTTTTTTTAAATCAAAAGAAATGTTATTACGAGTATTTTAAAATGTTTGGTACATTACTTTTACACCATTTACATTTTTATTTTCAAATTTTCTTATCATATTTTGGTAAATTCTATTTATATATATTTCATAAGCTCATAGCTTATTTTATGCAATAAAATTAAATATATTGCCCAATTTTTATCATTAAATTCTATGTGTATAAAATGGAGGAATGTACTTAATGTTGCAGTAAATTCTTTTTCGTAAAAAACATGCGACTTACCTCGTCGAACTTTAACAGTCAATTAAATTAAATTTTTGTGTACGCTTAGAAGGCCAACAAATTATACTACATACAAAGGCTCACAGCGATAAGGCCGGTACTCTGTTTGAATTCTCGATATATGTTTAGCAGCATTAATTATTTCATTTGAAAAAATTTACAAATTAAGTTTATAAATTTCTTGTTTTTCTTAAGGCTAGTACTCTGTTTAAATTTTCGAAATATATTTAGCAAATATGTTTTCAGAAAAATTTCACGTGTTTTTCATAGTAAAAACGCATATTTCGACTAAATATATTTTATATGGGCTTTGACAGCATTTCGGTCAAAATTTTAAATAGAATATAGGCTATAGAAACAAACATCAAGTTCCCACATTTTATAAAAGTGAAAACTAAGTTTGCCTTCTTATATTAATATCAATTTGATTTTGTGATCAACGGCAACACCTTTATATGTTCTTTCTTGTTCATATAGTTGCCAGTCCAAATAGATGCGAAATCGCCAAATTTTGGAGAAAAAACAAAAAACCTTCATATTACTTTTTCAAATCGTTAATGTGAAATTATTACGGTAGTTTTATGAAAAATGCCTCAAAATTTCTGCAGAACCAAAAAATCTTTAAATTGTTCATATTAAACGGTGTTATTTTGACAAATATATTTAAAAACAAGTAAAAGTGCTATATTCGGCTGTGCCGAATCTTAAATACCCTTCACAGATGTAATTCTTCTCTCTTGCTAAAACAGAAAGTAGCTTTAATTAAAAAATAATTCAAAAAAAACAAAATGATGTTATCAGTTACTTTTATATTTAAGAAAACGTTTGAATTTTTTGGTTAGGTTAGGTTAGAAGGGCTGCCCGCCAAAAGCGAGAAAAACACTCGGAGGCCATAAAGGCCCATTGTGATGCCCAGAGGACTACACCCTACACAATCCTTTCAAAACGAAGTAGTGGTTCCTGAGAACCACCCAGAACTTCTCACGAACCCCGCCAGGGCAGCCAGCTGTGCATCCCTGAGGCAGTCCAGATCCCGCAGGAAACGTGAGCCTAGATGTCTAAGCCTACGCTCCTGCAGGGCCGGACATTCGCAAAGAATATGCTGTACTGACTCCTCTTCTTCCTCATCTAAACAGCTCCTGCAGCGACCATCATGGGGAAAGCCCAAACGCCCCGACATGTGCCCAATTGCGCAGTGCCCCGTCAAAACCCCCACCAGGAGTGCCAACGTCTTTTTCCCAAAAGTCAGAAGCTGTCTAGTCCTACCCCTGTCAAGCGAGGGCCATAGAGTTCTGGAGACCCTACAGGTGGTAATACTTGACCACCTGCCTGTCACCTCCCTCTCTGCCCACTCCTGAATCTTATTCAGCAGCTCAACTGAGGGAATGTCAATATCCCTGCGTGAGACTGCCTCATCCAAGGCCGAACCCGATCTAGTGCATTCGTCCGCCATCTCATTCCCCTGAATGCCTTCATGCCCTGGAACCCAAACTATCCTGACGTCATGTCCTTCAAGTCGAGCCAGAGATTGAATGCATGCCAGTTCACATCCCGACTTCACTGTCCCCGAGTCTAGGGCCCTAATTGCTAACAGACTATCCACACAAATGTCAATAATTCTTGCCTCCAAACTGAGCCCATCAATCCTCAATGCCGCCTCGGTAATGGCATAAATCTCCGCCTGGAAAACTGTCGAGGTATTGGATAGCCTGAGCGATACCGAAAAGTCGAGATCCTTGGAATACACCCCAGAGCCAGTGCCAGTGCCAGTGTCCATCTTCGAGCCGTCCGTAAAAACCAAGGTCGCATTGCTGCTAGTCGCAGAGCCCTCCATCCAGTCCTTCCTCTCCGGAAACGCGACTGAGAAAAACTTGTCGAAGTTCATGACCGGAGTCATATAATCAGTTCGTCTCCCCAGGACCTGCCCTCCTACCCTTTGTAGGATAATGCCATGTCCCGTACGGTAATGCCTGAAACTGCCAGACTCGATGAGTCTGAGGGCAGATCTTGCAGATATGTACCTGATGTAAACCCCAAGGGGAGCCAAGTCAAGCATCGTCTCCAGACTGGCCTGAGGGGCCGATCTCATCGCGCCAGTCATAGCAAGACATGAAAACCTCTGTACCTTGCACAGTATAGAGAGATATGTACTCTTGTCCACAGCTCTCCACCAAACAAGTGATCCATAAGTAAGAATGGGTCTGATCACCGCCGTATACATCCAGTGCAGGATGTACGGTTTCAACCCCCATCTCCTCCCAGAAACTCTCTTGCACGCGTAAAACGCGCATAGAGCCTTCCTAGTTCTATCCTCCACATTACGTTTCCACGATAGCTTAGAGTCTAGAATAATGCCGGGCCTCTCTCGAGAGCTCCAAACTCGTGCCACCAAGGCATGGTGGCCTGAAAGCCGGGATCTTATATCTCCTGATAAAAAGTACCAATACAGTCTTCGTAGGGTTCACACCCAGCCCGTTTCCGTTGGCCCAGTCGAGTAGTTCGTTCAGCGCTGATTCCATGAGTTCACTTATCGTAGGCAGATATTTACCTCTTATAGGAAGCACAACGTCATCAGCATACGCGACTATCTTGAGGCCACCTGCGTCCAACCTGAAAAGAATGTTGTTCAGGACAAGGTTCCAAAGAAGGGGAGACAGAACTCCTTCCTGCGGAGTGCCCCTTTTTACGACCTTCCTCTTCGTACTCATGCTCAAACTGGAGATTATGGATCTGCTCCCAAGCATGCTCCCTGCCCAGTCCGTAATCAACTGGTCCGCACCGATCTCCCTGAGCGCACCAGTTATCGAGGCTATGTTCAGATTGTTAAAAGCGCCTTCTATGTCTAGAAAGGATCCCATAACAAACTCCTTTTTGTCAAGGGAATCTTCTATAGTGCCGACAACATCATGAAGCGCCGTCTCCACCGACCTACCCCTCTGGTAGGCATGTTGTGCACCACAGAAGTTCTCCGGCGAAAGAAGTTCCCTGACATACAAATCAACCAGTCGCTCCAGTGTTTTCAACAGAAAAGACGACAGACTAATTGGTCTGTAATCTTTAGCGGTGCAGTGGTTAAACCTTCACGCCTTCGGAATGAAAACCACAGGCACCTCCCTCCACTCCATGGGAATGTACCCGTAAAGGAGACTTCCCCTAAAAATGGTTAGCAGCCATAGCAAAAACGCCTCCATGGGATGCTGCATCAGCGCTGGGAAAATACCATCTGGCCCCGCTGACTTAAAGGGCTTAAAAGACGCCACTGTCCATCTTACCTTAGCTGGCTGTATAATGGAGTCCACCACGTCACTCGATTGGATAGTTGTTTGGACGGGGACAACCGCACCAAGTACGCTCTCCCCCTCCTCGCCATCCGGAAGGTGATTTTTCATCAGTAGCTCCAGGGTATCCTCGCTGCTTTCAGTAAAAGTCCCATCAGGCCTCATCAGGGATCCGGGCGCGCCAGGCTCCTTAGAGAGTAGTTTTCTTAGGCGGGAAGCCTCAGATGTGCCCTCCAAGTCACCACAGAAACGCCTCCATGATTCCCTCTTTGCCTTTCTGGTTTCGTTCTTGAAGACATTGAAACTCCTACGCTCTTCGCCTTATTAAAAAGCCTCCGGCAGACTGTCCTGAGCTGCTTGAGTCCTAGATTCCACCACTTCTGATGGACCCTCGTCGACGATTGCCGCTCCCGGCAAGATGCATGATAGGCGTCCCTTAGTGTCTTTGACAGAAGGATTGAGGAGTCCTCCAGCTCCCGAATGCTGCCCACCCGCTCCGCTTCTGGAGGTGGCAGGGCATCCACAAGCTTTCTGAAGCTTCCCCAATTCGTTTGCCTAGGGTTCCTGTAAGGCTTGCCCCCACTCGGAATAAGATCGATCGTAAAGGTAATCCTGTTATGATCAGAGAATGAGCAATCAAGGCTCACCCTCCACTCAGATATTCTAACGGAGTATTTATCACTAACCAAAGTTAAATCAATGACCTGTTTCCTGATCCTGTTGAAAAAGGTTGGCCTATTGCCCTTATTAGAAATCCTAAGATTGGTTGACAAGAGAAATTGTAATAAATCCTCACCTCGTTTATTAATATCCGTACTCCCCCAAAGTGTGTGATGCGCGTTTACATCACAGCACAGTACAAGGTCATGCCCTCGTGTCCCGCACCAGCCAATAAGTGTGCGCACCGCACTCGGAGGAGGGTCGTCCATTTCATACCGTAGGTACGCCGATGTCAGGATCACCATCGGGAGATCCTTGCGTTCCAGCGCAGCTACCGTTAGATCACCAGAGCTGTAATGAGATAACAAAAACATGTTGATATTAATATATTTCCTAATCAGAATACAGCTTCTAATCTTACCTTCCGTGTTTGGAGAGAGAAGAGTAAACAAGCGTGACCGAGGCCCTCGAACCTTATTAGCAACTAGCCAAGGCTCCTGGATCAAGGCCACGGATATGCACTCTCTTTCCATAAAACGTAACAGCTCGTCCGATGCTGCCTCGGAGTGATGCAAATTAATTTGCACCACTTTTATGCCGCTCGGAGTCGCCATTTTGCGGGTCTTTCTTCGTGGGCAATATCAGCCTAAGCTAATTTAGCCCATATTTGATCACGCCCTTCTTGGGATGCAGAAGATGGAGAGATACCGAATCAATTTTGATCCAGAGATCCTTGCCCTCCCCTTTATCCCTGGCACGTCCACGTTCGATCGTCCAGTTCTCACTACCAAGGCCCTTATTCTGGCGATTAATAAGTGTAAGTGTGGGTGGACTCATCCTCCAGAATAGGAGGAGGAATTCACACTCGGACCGTCACCTGAAAAGGAATTTGGTCCAAAGGAACGATTTCGATTTTGGCTCCTGGCCAAAGCTCGCCAACTTCTTGTACGCTGTTTTTGAGAAATCTGAGAGCCTTCTCATTACCGCATCCAATTATCTTGCCGCCCTTCGACCACTTTGCCCCATCAAACGCAGTGAATGAGTCATCGTCACTAGTGGCGAGCTCGTCCACTAGTCTGCTCAGGATCCGTTCCTTCAGAAGTAGCCATTGATCATTTGTCATCTTGCCCCCAGGCTGACTGCGATCAATAATGGCTACTTGTAACTCAAGTGCTGATGTCAAGCTGATGGTTTCAACCGCTTGCCCTCAGGCATCTGCGTTTCACCTGACCTTTGCCGTTTGCCACTAGAACCACCTGCAGGATCCCCTTTGCCAGCGGCGGCCTCTCGTTTAGAGGAGTTCGAGACTTGCTTTGAGGACATCTTGCTGGCGGTTTTCGCTTTACCGCTTAGGTCATCACCTCTCCTTGATTTGGATGACACCCCTTTAGATGTAGAAGGGCCATCATCCAATTTCTCCGAGCCGGTGATCGTGTTCGGCCCAGGTTTAGTTGAGGGCCCGGCTGATACCGAGATCGCTTTGCTATCCTGGTCTCTGGCCACGTTCGTCACCGTCGCTGGCCATGCCCCTATGACAGAAGTATTCAGAAACTCTTCATACTTCCGAACTTGGTAGGCATGTTTGCGCCGCAAAGCCTTCTCTCGGGGAAACAAGGAAGTTGGATCGCGAGCTTCCAATGACCTTAAAAACCGGAGAGAATGCTTGTAGCCCGCCAGCTTTTTGCGTTCGTCCGGTCTTTTTTCCACCCCTTTCATCACCTGTGCCTCTGCTACCTTCCTGGTATCATAGGAGACCATGGCGATGTCATCCTCGTCCGTCTCGTAAATATTAAGTCCGTCCAGCCCTAGAAAGTTGTCCGAGTCATCGTCACTAACTGTCCCGTCTTGTCTTCTCAGGCACCTATCCCCTAAAAGGTCTGCCCCCCTTGGCCCTGTCCACCCCAGCCCCTATAGGTCCCTGAACCCCCCCCCCCCTTGGGCCTGTTGTCCGTCCTCCCTTGTACCCCCGTCCGATTTTGTTTTTTCATTTAAAAAATTCACTAATTGTTCCCGCGAGTGTAGGGGAGAATATGTCCACCACGTCATAGCCCCCAGTGACTAGGTAAGGGCTTAAATTACTTGCTGAGGCGCCCAGGTATCAGCAAGGCTCCGTAAGAATACAGTCGGTTACCCCTGACTGCAAACCAACCGACAGGCGCGGGTCGCATAACACCTCGGCTTAGGGGGGATAACTATTTGCCATGCAAGCCTTTAAAGCCATTGCCACCAATAACAGGCAAATTCTTGAAAAAGGTCGTCCTTCTCAAGGTTCTGTCTAAATCAGAGACACTTGCCACAGCCTGCACTGAGCCACCACATCACGCCAAGATTGTTATCCACGTGATGGAATTTTTTGGTTAGGAAGATAAATGTTTGGCTGTTCTTACTTCTAATATCTCTGAACGTTTTTCAAAACTATTAAATATTGTTACAAAGTTTGGAAATAGATTCCAATATAACGACAATGTTGCTATATATACTTGGCAGCACTACCAACTCATCTCAAGTTGTTAAAATGTTACAACCCTGGTCAACACAATGCAGATAATATTTGAATTAACGGATATGGAATATTCCGGATACATCGTCGAGAATATACAAGATCATTCGAGGCTGTGCAATAATAAGTGTAAATAACTACAACGAAAACACCTAGCAACATCAATGCTAAGAGATAATGATGTTATTCTTAATGATCTTGTACGCAAGTATTCGCTGCTAATAAAAGCTAAACATGTACACAAATGTACACAGCAACATACACACAAATATACACAGCAACATACACACATAGCACAAGAAGAAACAAGACTACGCAACACACAGAACACTCATACATACAACCACACATAGTTGCAATAAACAGAACACACAAGACAGCATTGTCATACATACAAACACACGTACATAGCTACATGTTAAGTAAAGCACAACCAACAACAACCATGACCAGATGCTTCACGAAGTTACCAGACGTAATAAAGTGTTGCCCCATTATATTTCTAAAATTAATTGTCCGTGTTTTAATTTAATGCAATTAAACGAATCCTTGAAGGATAAGTAAAAAAACGTTTTTACGAAAAGGTGTAAAAACGTAACAATTGGTGTCAGAAGTGGGATTGCAAAAATAATTAAAAAGACATTGCAATTTAAGGAAAAAAAGGACATTAAAAAATTATTCTGAAATTTGATGAGCTAAAAGTTGAACAGCTAAAAAAGGAGCGGAAATTGCCAAAAGCAGGTAACAAGGCTGAACTGCAGAAGAGGCCGATAGATGAGTTTACGAATCGTGGCATGGACATCGGGACATAAGAGTTTGAGGACAAAGACGATGTAGAGGTATGTCTCCTGCTACGACCAGCAGCATGGACATAAATTCAATGTTCGCTGCTATGATGATTCAGATAAAAGGAATCAATGATGCACAAACTGCATCAAAAATCAGCAGCGAAAAGCTTGTACCCGAAACAACTGAAATAAAACAGAACTCAGAAATCAGCAGTGAAAAGCTTGTAGCCGAAATAACTGAAATAAAACATAACTCTCAGCAGATGCATGAAGCATCAAAGATCATCACTGAAAAGCTTGTAGCCAAAATACAGGGAGTGGAAACAAAACTGTTGGAGTCAAATAGAGCCACGAACGGGACTCTGGTAGAGGTTTCTGAGGCCATTAATAGGAGGGTGGATTCTATTGAGAATAAAATCTCAGAGCTGGCAGATAGAGTCCAGCATCTAGAAAACGGTGACTTGGAACAGCATGCAAAAGAGTTCGAAGAAAAATTGCATGCTCTAGAGGACAAAATGCATAACCTTAAGTGTAGTGGCGGGAGTTAAGATGTCGTATATTATATACAACAACAAAATTATATTATATTTACAAACGTAATTACAAGACATAGACAGACGTACAAAGTCCAGCATTGATCATAATGATAATATAATTGATGGAAAAACCCATTAGGTATAAAAACCATATGCTTGGTAGACAGTAAGTAAGCAATTAGGAATAATAATACCCAAACACATGTGCTAACTGATAACAATATCTACTTTAAGAAAAATACCTAATTATAAAAAAACACATTTTTGTAACAAAGAATTATTACTAACCGAAGGGTTACTAATACATAAATAAACACTCTTAAAGATAAGAATATGATAAGTACAAGTAGTATAAATAGTCCTTAAGAAACATTTTGTGGCGGAGTAGTTTTAAGAAAATATACCGAATAAAGACGAACGCTTGTCGTTCAAAAAAAAAATATATTTTTATTTTTTTACTCAAGTAAGGTGTGAAAACCTTAACTGGCGATCTTGCCAGGAGACTAACATATTGTTATTCTCCGAAGAGCAAATCTGGGAAAGCTATCCCTAATAAGGACCACAAAATAACAAACATTGACTCTTGGAAAGTAACCCAAAGGCACTAGTGAAGCACAACTTAGGCAAAGGAAGGTCTAACTTGTGAACTCTGACCACGATAAAGAAAATTCGTGCTCTAGAAAAAATAGAGAAGACTAAAATACATATGTCAAAGAGAAGGCAAGCTAATTTCGATAACAAAAGAATAAAATTGGAAAAAGAACCAACGACTAATCAACTAAACAGTATGGAAGCACTGACACAACAAATTGCACTAATGCAATTGACCATAGAAAACTTGGTCTCAAAGAACCAGCAACTCGAAAATAAAGTGAGTCAACTGCCAACAAATCCTCTGGCCCCAGTCGCAATACAACCTCTGCATCCCATCGGTATGACGTATAACTCATCGGGTGAAATAAACTTGGATATATTCAAAGCACTGCCTGAATTCAAGGGTAACCAGTTTGAATACAGATCATGGAGGGGAGATGTGTGTAGACTGATGGATAGCATTAAGCGGCACGAGGCATCAAACAGATATTGTGAGGCACTATCTATTGTAAAGACAAAAATTAGAGGTCCTGCCTCAGACGTCTTAATTAACCACAATACTATATTTAACTTAGAGGCCATAAAAAATCGTCTGGATTATACGTATGCAGACCAACGACCACTCTATGTTTTATAAGACGAACTAAAAAGAATAACACAAGGGAACAAAACCCTTTGGCAATATCATGATGATATAAACAAATCATTAACATTAATAACATCAAAGTTGTCAATGTCTGGTTATCCAGACACTACAGTTGAAATAATGATGAACGAAGCTGTTCAGGAAGCAGTTAGAGTATTTAAGGATGGAATAAAAAACTCTTATATAAGATCCACTCTCTATGGTAATCAAATTATAGATTTAGAACATGCATATGCAATCGCAAGGACAATTGAGCATGATAACGAACACAGGTAACTAAATCTAAGTTATTAAGAACCTAGGCAGGAAGGATATTCTCGTCCAAACGATCAACCTAGACAAGAATTTCAAAGGCGTCCGAATATAACAATATTCAAACAACATGAACATCATCATCAACAGAATTATACTCGTCCAGAACCAATGGATATATCATCAGGAAATACTCGACAGTTTGTATCAAAACCTTGGATCAACAACAGATCAACACAACAACAACGACATAACCATCAGCAATCGAGATTCAACCAACAAGGTTCTTACAACTCCAATATAGCTAAAAGGCAACGAGAACCCAGTGGCAACTATCAGCAACGAAAAACTATGAGAAGGAACAACCTATGCATGGAAGATGACAAAGATGACATGTATGTAGAAATCGGAAACTCATCAAATATTGTAAGTAATAAAGAAAAAAATCCTTTTAAGCATTTAAACTAAGATACGGGTTGCCTTGTCTCACCTTGTCAGATGGTAGTAGAGACTATCTTGTACTAGTTGACACAGGCGCAACCCATAATTATGTAAATTCAAATATTAAGTTAGGCGAATCAGAAAATTTAAAAGAAAATCTTAAGGTTTATTTAATTCACGGTACATCCATTTTGAAAAAGAAACAAGCTGCTAAAATATTTAACAAAGTATTAGATTTTTATGAAACAAATGAATTAAAAGATTTTGATATATTATTGGGTTACAAAGGATTAAGGACATTAAAAGGAAAAATAGATTTAGATAAAATGATACTTAAATTAGGGGCAGAAGAAACAGTTAAACTTAATTATTTAGTTAATGAAAAATATGAAAATTATAGAAGAAGAATAGATGAGTTAATGGAAGAAAACAATGGCATTGGGCCATTACCTTTTACAAATCTGCTAGAGGTGTTGTGAAGCATTATCGAACATCCCTCCTACATATACTTTGCACTAATTCGTTGGCGCAGCAGTAATGTACGTTCAACTTAAATACTGTTTGCGTTAACGAAAGGTTGTTCTATTATATAAGTCATTAGAAAATAGCTTAATTGCAATATATTATTTTATAGTTAATTTTAAGAAAGTATAAATAGCTAGTTCTAAGTTAGTTAAGTGACAGTTGTAGTAAACCAAGCTCTAATAAAGAACCTGCGAATCCCACGGGACCCTCCAGGTAAAAAGATATAACTATTGCCTTTAAAAACTACACTACAAAATTTGGCGCAGTCGGTATTCGCAGAGTATCGTTTGTTTAATATCTTTCAACAGAGAATAAGTACATATTCTGATATTGGAAAGCTATTTTAGCTCAATTCAATTCAATAGGTGCTTGGTATTTGTTGAAGGAATTCGTTGTTTCGTGTGTCAGTATTATTAACTCCTCAAGGTTTTAATTAGCTATTTTAGCTGCCTTCAGTTGTATAAATTTTATGGGCAAACTTTACGACGAACAAACTGCTCTTGGGATACAAATGGAACCAGTATACATGGTAAGTATTGGTGTAAAAAGTGTAAAAGCTACGAATGACCTTCCTTGCTAGAGTCATTATACAGCAAAATGAATTTTTTTTTTAGTATAGGTATTTAAATTAGAGTAATAGGAATATATATATATATATATATATATATATATATATAAATGGTATAGTTTTTTTTATTGGGTTGGAAGAAATTTATATATGGAGGATTTAAAATTAGAATTGAAAAAAAACACAGGTAGAAACTAGAGAAATTTCGGAGCGAGTGTGGAATTTAATTAAGTATATCAATAACACAAAGGAGTATATAGAGTTAGTAAAACATAAGGTGCGAAGCCAGGGAAATATAAGTGAGTTTAAAAAGATTGATATTTTATTAGAAGAGTTGCAAGTGTTACAGGAACATCAGAAAAATTCAGTTATATCTAAAGAAATAGAAGAATACGTACAAGTGAACAGAATCTTGAAGCAGCAGAACGAAAGCTTGAAGAAAACCATAGAAGAAGCCGAACAACAAATTCAAGACAGCGAGCAAGAAAACCAAGCGTTTAAAGAGCTCGCGCAACACGTTAACACGAGGTTGACTTCAGAACAGCTGCAGAAATTCGTTGAGAACAGGAAAGTTGTTGAGGAAAAAACTCAACAAATTGAGACGCTAAAACTAAAAATACAAGAGTTGCAGGGGGGAACTACGAAAACACTTTTAGTCAACAATTCTTCAAATACAACCAATATGACAACTTTTACGGAACTTTTAAAAAATATATCTCATGTCGTGCCGATATTCTATGGAACGGAGAGCCCCGAACTTACAACTGAGACAAATAAATTTATTGAAGGATGTATGATAGCAAAGGATAAACTAGGGGAACCGGGTAATGTTGTTGACATAATAAAATGTAGGGTCTTTGGAAATGCTTACTCGTATTTCCACAATAAGGAATTCACTACAATAGAATCACTGTGCATGGCTATTAAAGAGAAATTTATAAAAACTAAGACGCTAACGGAAATACAAGAATTGATTTTTAACAATAAGCAAAGTTCAACAGAGAATGCATATGAATTTGGAGAGAGATTGGAAGGACTACTTAGAAATGCAACAGAGCTTATTGCGACACAATGGCAAGATGTTTCTCATCAAAAATCTATGACAGACCATTGTAATCAATCAGCGGTAAGAAGCTACATAAGGGGTTTACGAGATCCCAAGTTAGTGGCAAAGTTCGTCGGGCATGAAAATGACAAGTTGGCTGATCTACTAAAAATTACAAAGAATGCTCAAAATCTCTTAGGCACTAATACGAGATATCCAAATGTTATGACAGTGCAAGCCGAGGAACCCTTATTTGAGACGGTGCAACAATTGTTGAAAGAAGTACGACAACTGTCTTTGAACCAACAAACATATAACCAGCCAATGCCCAATAATAATGTACATCTTACCTCTATGAGTTCTTCAAGGTACTGCAGTTTCTGCAATAAACCAGGACATGTGTTGAATGAATGTTATACTCAAGCCAGACGACAAGAACGTGCAGAATACAACTTTAGAAGAAACCCACAACCACATAATCCCAGAATCAATACTCAAAATTATGCAAGGCAAGAAACTCAAAATATAAGACAAAATCAAATTAACAAAAACGAGCAGCAACGTTGTTATAGATGCGGTCGACAGGGACACTTTTCCTACAATTGCCCCGAAAACAGAGACAACAATGGTAGCAACAAGAATGGAAATGATAATACTACTGGCAATAGAAACAGGTACACAAACGGCAGACAGGATTCGGGAAACGGGTATCGGCCCAGTCACAACTAATTGACTGCAAAGCCAAAACCCGCAGAAGAAGAATATATGAAAAACATACTGATGAAAAAACATGTAGGAAAACACAACCGGTAGGCGATAAAGCTGAAAAACATGAGAATTTCAGCATCATAAATTTAGACATAAACAGCATAAATGTGACAGAGGAGTAAGATAATCAGCATCCGGAGATTAAAATGAATATCAAGGAAAAAGCAGTAAGTATACCCAAAAGATCGCGTCAGAAGAAAAAGGCTCATACAAAAATCATAAGTGGTGCAGGGTACATAAATTCAACGTACAATGTTTGTAACATCAGTAGAGAAATTTTAAGAAAATCAATATATTATATGGCAATAATGTTACAATTTATAATGATGACGTGGACTAGTATAAAAGAGAAAGTGAGCAAGAAACAAAACGTGGCAAACCGCCACACATATCACTCAGAGTCCCGAAGGGAACTGAGTCTGAAAAGGGATAATGCTAGTAATGAAAAATACGATATAAACGATGCATATATAAGTTTCCCCTGCAAAGAAGCAAAAGAGGAGAAACTATTGTTATTGGTGGACTCAGGAGCAGACACCACACTAATAAAAAATGAAGCTTTGGCAGCAACAACAGAAATCAACACAAACAGCGGAAGACATTGTCAGGAGCATTTGGGGGAAGCATAAGTACCAAAGGAACTGTAATGGTGAACCATAAATACTAAGCCAGATTACGTTTGAAAATGCACGTAGTACCGAAGGGTAGCATATTGCCCGCAGATGGTTTATTGGGCAGAGATATGATGTGGAATAAGTCGATTACCAATACAATTACCAAGAACATAAAATTTTTTGAGAACCAGAAAGAAATAGCTTCCTTACCACTAGTTTCGGAAAATCCCCAGTTATATATAGCAGATAATGTTTTTGTGAAAGGACGATCTCAGGGAATTGTGGCAGTAGCAGTTAAAAATGCTAGCGGAGACATAATACTAAACAAAGTAGAAATTTCACCAGGCGTATTTGTGGGTGAAACTCTAACGTCGATCAGAGAGGGAACAGCATTCGTTCCAATTCTGAACACCAATGACTTTGCAGTGAATATAAAGGAAAAAGTAATTTTGAGTTGGGACAACCCTTTACACTTCCGGATAGCGCCGACAGCAGCGATAAATACAGTAGATTCCGCGCTTAACAGAGATAGAACCCGATTGCTATTAGACACGGTTTGTCTGAAGCCAGATCTGAACTCGGAAGAGATAGTGTCAATCGAAACCATTTTAAGATCATACGACGATGTATTTCACCTACCTGGGGACAATCTTACATTCACGAATGTACTTAAGCATAAAATACCAATTGACCCTACTCAGCCCCCAATCAATACTAAACAGTATAGGTTACCTGAGGCCCACCGAAATGAAATTAATAGACAAGTAGACCAAATGATCGAAGATGGAATTATCTCCCCTAGTATTTCCCCTTGGAACTCTCCAATACTCCTAGTACCCAAAAAGGCAGGTAAGGACGGAGAAAAAAAAATGGCGTTTGGTAGTGGATTTCAGGAAATTGAATGAGGCTACAATAAAACAGGTTTTCCCAATACCAAGAATTGATGAGATCCTAGACCAACTTGGCTACAGCCGATACTTCTCTACCCTAGACCTGGCAAGCGGGTACCACCAAGTTCTGATGAGCCCTAATGATAAGCAAAAAACCGCGTTCAACACCAACATGGGACATTTTGAGTTCAATCGTATGCCTTTCGGATTGACAGGGGCACCAGCCACGTTTCAGAGGATAATGAAATCAATATTAACGGCTCTACAGGGAATCGACTGTTTCGTATATCTGGACGATATAGTAATCTACGGGAGAAATCTAGAGGATCATCAGTTAAGACTTAAAAGAGTACTGGACGTTTTAAGGAAACACAACCTTAAGCTGCACCCTGAAAAATGTAATTTCCTGCAAAGAGAGGTAGTTTATCTAGGACATCAATGTTCGGAAAACGGAGTATTACCGGACCCCCATAAGACAAAAGCAGTAAAAGATATACCGCCTCCCAGAAATGTCAAGGAGCTACAATCATTTTTGGGGCTTATCAACTATTATAGAAAGTTTATACCAAGGTCGTCTGAAATTGCATTGCCATTGAACAAACTATTAAGGAAGAACGCAAAATTTGAATGGACAAAGGAGTGTCAACAAGCAATGGAGAAATTAAAAGCTGCAGTAACAAGTCCTCCACTGTTGCGGTATCCTGATTTCACAAAACCATTTATTCTGACTACGGATGCTAGCAATGAGGCATTAGGAGCCATACTTTCTCAAGGAGAGCAAGGTTGTGATTTACCCATATACTTCGCAAGCAGAGTGGTAAGTGATATGGAGAAACGATACTCTACCATAGAGAAGGAGTTCCTTGCCATCGTGTGGGCATCTAAGATTTTTAGGCCCTATTTGCTTGGTAGACATTTTACCATTTTTACAGACCATAAGCCTCTGAAAGGAATAGCCAATTTGAAGGATCACGAAGGCAGATTGGGACGAATGAGACTCAAACTTTTAGAATATGACTTCGAGATACGGTATAAGCCGGGGAAAACCAACCAAAACGCTGACGCACTTAGTCGTCTCCCAGTGGAAAAAATGAGTGTAGGAGCAATTACCAGGGCAAGGGCACGAGAGGCAAACGCATATAAAAAGGAAAATAATGAAGAGACTATGGATGAAGTGAATAGGAGTGAAGACGTGGAACAAGAGGATACGGCAGTCTATTTGACAAATGTGGAAGATATTAACAAGGTAATAAAAACGTTTCATGATACACCTTTGGGTGGTCACCAAGGGACATACAAAACTTACTCCCGCATCAGGAATCAATACAAGTGGGCCCGTATGTACCAGCAAATCAAAACCTATGTAGCAACGTGCACTCTATGCCAGAAGAACAAATGCTCAAAAGTCGAAAAGATGCCATTGGTTATAACAAGCACGTCAAATAGACCCTTTGAAAAAAATTTTTTTGGACCTTGTAGGACCGTTGCCAGAATCCGCCAGAGGAAACAAGTATATTGTCACCTTCCAGGATGATTTTTTTTTCAAAAATTTTCGCGTGCGCCGCAGTAGCTGATGCAGAGGCCTCAACAATAGCTCGAGTTTTTTTTAATGAAATAATTTCGAGATACTTTATTCCCAAGGTGTTAGTAACGGATAACGGGTCTAACTTCACATCGAAATTGTTCAAAGAAACATGTAAGCTCCTGGGAATAAAGAAACTGCTAACCACTCCTTACCACCCACAGGCAAATGGTGCCTTGGAAAGAGCTCACCGACCTTTAGCCGAATTTTTGAGACATTTTGTCAATCTAGATGGTACCAACTGGGACGAATGGCTCAATCACGCAATGCATGTATACAACAACAGCAAACATACAACGACAAAGCAAACACCGACAAGAGTTCTATTTGGGTTTGAGTTTGAGATACCGATGAGTTTGAAAACGCCCCCTGTAGCCCTATACAACACGGAGGATTATAACAAGATTCTAAAATACCAGATCCAACGTTCACACGAAATTGTAAAAGTAAATCAAGAGAAGGCAAAGTTAAGGGCAAAAAAATATTATGACAAGAGTGCAAAATACAGAGAGTATGAAATAGGACAAAGGGTTTGGTTAAAGAACCAAGCCTGTAAAAATAAATTTTCACCTCTATGGTTAGGACCATATGAGATTATAGATGTACCAACACCAGTAAACATAAAACTAAAAATTAGAAATAAAGCGAAGACATATCATAGAAATTTAGTAAGGCCACACAAAGACCGAGAAATAGGGAACAGTCAGTTTAATAAGACGTTTTGTAGAAGTTAAACCAAAAATATAATAAATACGTACTCCATATAACAGAGTGCAATAACCTTTAATGTTTACCTAATTTTCCATAAAGTGTTCGAATATGGGACACTATTTTGCAACTACAGCGAATTTATTTACGAATACTCCAATGAATATAGCTACTGAAAAAAAAAAAATGTTTACAGGCAGAGTAACAAGAAAAAAAAATATAATAACAATTAATACATGTACACATAATACTTTTTTCGTAATATGATTCCGGCAATGTCTTTCTTGTGATAGTTCAGTTAATAAAAAGCAAATGAAGCAACAAATGCAATTAAGCGGTTGTAATTTATTCACAAGAGACAAAAACCATGTCAACTTTTTTTTATATTAAAGTTGCAATAAAAAACAACATTTAAAATTTGCATACATTTTATGCGTAAATTCAAAATAAAAAAAAAACATCTATTAATATATATCTTAAGACAAAACATTACTATTTCATTATTACTATGCAAAACCACACTATATACTTAAATGTATTCGTAGAACTTAAATAAAAAATCGATTGAATAACATAAAAAATATCTTCAAACAAAACAAGAATATTTTTAAAATTTGAATTACGTTAAAAAAGAAACAAAAAATAAAAATATTGCTTAAATGTTAAATAAAAACCTACACAGCATAAACTTTAGAAAACCAATATTAAAATAAAAAATATACAAAATAGAAAAAAGCAAATAAGTAAAAAAAAATATAATTTATTAAAACAAAGAAAATGTACAAGGAGTAGAGCTCCTTCTTTATAAATAGAAACGAAACTCAAAGATTTGATGCACTTTAATGATACAAAAAAAAAACATTATCTCAGCAAAACAAAAACCCCAAAATTAAAAGTTAAAAAAATTTTTTTTTTGATAAATTGAAAAACAAGTATTAGCAAAGGAGGTTACAGACGAAGGATAAGATAAGACGGAGTAAGAATAGGCATCACTAATGAGGAGATGGGGATGGAAAAACTGGTGTCCCCTGATGGAGATACATATGGGATGGGTCGAGATGGCGTCAGTTCCAGTATATTCTGCACGAGATCAACATCCAACAAATAGCGGACTCTGTAAACGAGGTTCATCGTAACTTGCCGACAGTTCTGCCCACTCTCTATCGGGAACTAATTTTGAAGGAAATAAAAGAGATTGAAGACGGTCTACACACACTTTTGCCGGGCCGCGTAAAACGGGGATTGCTGAATATTGGAGGGAAGGTGATGAAGTGGCTGTATGGAACATTGGATGATGAGGACCGAGAGCAGATAAATCAGCATTTTAAGGTAGTTGACGCAAACGGTCACCAAATCATCGAACAGTCGAACCATCAGATATCGATAAACGACAGATTCAATTCCTTCATAAACAGAATGGTTGAGGCAATAAATGACAACAGAAGGACGCTGAACGACTTGACACAGATCAAGTTGCACTCAGAAAATCAACATTACCGAGACGTCGCGATTTTCCAACTTTTCAAATTAGTTGATATGAAAAGTCAAGTGAAGATCATACAAGAATCCGTGGCTTTGGCAAGGATGAAAATATTCAACCCCGCCCTACTGACAATTCATCACAGGTGTCCCAGACCATTATGACTTAATTGCGATTGAAGAGAAAATAAATCAACTTATTAACAACAATGAAATACAACACCAAATAAACTCACGCTTCGAAAAAGTTATTGAATCACTTGGTGCAAGGAAAGTTGAGAACCATCTTATTATACAACAAATTCATGATCAATTACTACTCTTAGTAAGAACTATAAACGCCGCAAAAAATAATCAGTATCTTTCAGAAGCAATCGACTTGAACGATGTCAAGGAAATTATAAATAAAGAACGGGCATCAATACCAATAATTAATGTACTAGAGTATTCTACAATTCACATAGCAAGATCTAATGAGTTAATTATTGCCATTTATAAATACCCAATTGTAACAAAGCATTGCAAATTTTTTAAGATAACGCCACTCAGCTTTAAACACGGGAAGGTAATCACAGATAAAAGTATAGCACAGTGCGGCATTAACTACGTCAGAACAAAATATTGCAAAAATTATTTAGGAAAAAATATATGTCAGATCAACAAAACTCAAAACAATTGTACAATACCACTACTTGAGAATAGGAGCACCAAATGTTCAGTAATTCAGGAATATAATGAAAACTAGTTAGAAATAGATGAAGGACACATATTAATTGATGGAAATCATACGGTTGAAAATAAATCAATAACAGGTACATTTCTAGTTTCTTCCACAGACCTAGTTAACATTGATGGAACAACATATAGAAATCTTTATGATAGATTAATTGAGGCTATACATACCAAACACAACGAAAATTTTGAAATAGAGAAAATAATACAATCAGACAAGGAAAATGCATTCACTAACATAGACTCATTACAGAGATTTCTTATACCATATAAAGAACAGCCCTTCAGAACAGTTTCTTACTCTTTGCTTATAATAGCGACAACAATATGTATAATTATATTAGGACTGAAAACATTTAAATACATTATTGCTTATAGACAAACCAAACAAACAGAAGCTTACAACGTCTATTATAAATCAGTTTTAGAAAAAGCTAGGAAAGAGCGGGACGTTCTTGTTTAAGAAGGAGGAGAGTTAAGATGTCGTATCTTATATACAACAACAAAATTATATTATATTTACAAACGTAATTACAAGACATAGACAGACGTACAAAGTCCAGCGTTGATCATAATGATAATATAATTGATGGAAAAACCCATGAGATATAAAAACCATATGCCTGGTAGACAGTAAGTAAGCAATTAGGAATAATAATACCCAAACACATGTGCTAACTGATAACAATATCTACTTTAAGAAAAATACCTAATTATAAAAAACACATTTTTTAACAAAGAATTATTACTAACCGAAGGGTTACTAATACATAAATAAACACTCTTAAAGATAAGAATATGATAAGTACAAGTAGTATAAATAGTGCTTAAGAAACATTTTGTGACGGAGTAGTTTTAAGAAAATATACCGAATAAAGACGAACGCTTGTCGTTCAAAAAAAAAAAGATATTTTAATTTTTTTACTCAAGTAAGGTGTGAAAACCTTAACTCGGGCCAGTACGAGCAGTTGCGGAGGTTTCTGCGCGAATAAAATCGCCATGCTTTGACGGCAGCGTACATCTTTAGATTCGGGCATCTTTAGATTCCAGTTCGATACGGTTGCTAGCAGAAATGGATGGGATGCTGAAGAAAAGGCCATAGAGTTGATTTTGTCCTTAAATGGTACAGCCGCAGAGGTACTTGAGACCGTGCCAGCAAGCAGCAGAAACAACTATAATGAAATAATGGCAGCATTGCAGCGCAAGTAGAGTGGTGAGCACAAGCACGATTTATACAGAATGGAATTGCGATGTACAGTTCAAAAGCCTAACGAGTCTCTACAAGATTTCGCAATGGAAATCGAGCGTTTAGTGCAGCTCACATATCCAGGCGAGAGTCACCCGTTCCTGGACCACTTTAAAACTGAGGCGTTCGTTAATGGCATTCGCGACTCTGATGTTAAACTGGCTGTGTGCGCTACACAGAAATCCACTTTCGCTGAGACCGTTTCATTTGGGCTGGCTCAAGAGACTGCTAGGATGGTTTTCAAGCCACATATATGTAAGGTGTGGAATGTGGAGGTTTTGTCTTAGAATGATAATAACCTGGTCGCTAGTGTTAAGGAGGAACTAATTTTGAAGGAAATAAAAGAGATTGAAGACGGTCTACACACACATTTGCCGGGCCGCGTAAAACGGGGATTGCTGAATATTGGAGGGAAGGTGATGAAGTGGCTGTATGGAACATTGGATGATGAGGACCGAGAGCAGATAAATCAGCATTTTAAGGTAGTTGACGCAAACGGTCACCAAATCATCGAACAGTCGAACCATCAGATATCGATAAACGACAGATTCAATTCCTCCATAAACAGAATGGTTGAGGCAATAAATGACAACAGAAGGACGCTGAACGACTTGACACAGATCAAGTTGCACTCAGAAAGTCAACATTACCGAGACGTCGCGATTTTCCAACTTTTCAAATTAGTTGATATGAAAAGTCAAGTGAAGATCATACAAGAATCCGTGGCTTTGGCAAGGATGAAAATATTCAACCCCGCCCTCCTGACAATTGAGGAAATTGAAGAGAATAAAATAAATATTGAGACCTTACAACAAATGCAGATGGGAGTGGCATTACGCAAGCACAACACGCTAATGTTCGTAATCAAGTTGCCCATCGAAACAGTCAGCCTAAAGAGGTCATTGATAATACCCGTTCCAAACGACAGTCACCATCAAATTGATTCCCCCAGAGAGTACGTTGTAAAACTCGATAAAACAGTCTTCAGCTACACCGGAGAGAAGAACCGGAGATTTCAAAAGCCTAAAACCACCACAAAGCTGCATTTTCCGTGGTAAGTGTAGTTTGATTTCGCACGAAGAAGAAACTGTGGAATTGGTAGAAGAGGGTACAATCGTGGTAATAAATGCCAACAGAACCTCAATGTCCACCAACTGTGATGACAGACGTGCCAATCTCACAGGCAGCTACCTTTTCTCATTCTGCAACTGCAGTATAACAATAGGTGGGCAGGTTTACGTCAGCAAAATAGTGGATGCAACCCAGAAATTCCTTTTAGTGGGGAACGACAGAAATATCACGACAAAAATTAAACCCACTCTGGAGAAAATAAAAGTAGCCCAGATAAGCAATATCGAAACCATTAAGGAGATTCAATTCCATCAAAACGTTACAAGTAGCATCGGATACTCCTTGACAGCAATTGTCGCGGTAGTGACAATAGTAGCGATATTAGTGTTATGCAGAAACCGGCGTCAACTAAAGGTCAAGATAAATAACGAGTTCCCAAATCGCAGCCAGAACTTGAACCAGATTGTGGAAAGCCATCTCCAAGAACAGAAAACTCCACCCCCACCACCAGCACCGAGCACTCCAGCGCAACAAATTTAAGAGTTAATCAATAGAAAAAAAAGTACACATAAACATATATCATAAAAATAGCTTTAAAAATTGTACATAGAATAAGAAACTTCTGTTAGAAAAACATCATTGTATAGATGTTTTTCTTCCATTAAGGGGGGAGGGATGTTGTGAAGCATTATCGAACATCCCTCCTACATATACTTTGCACTAATTCGTTGGCGCAGCAGTAATGTACGTTCAACTTAAATACTGTTTGCGTCAACGAATGGTTGTTCTATTATTTAGGTCATTAGAAAATAGCTTAATTGCAATGTATTATTTTATAGTTAATTTTAAGAAAGTATAAATAGCTAGTTCTAAGTTAGTTAAGTGACAGTTGTAGTAAACCAAGCTCTAATAAAGAACCTGCGAATCCCACGGGACCCTCCAGGTAAAAAGATATAACTATTGCCTTTAAAAACTACACTACAACAGAGGCGACAATTAGAACTGTGACGGAAGATCCCATTTATACAAAACAGTACCCATACCCAATAGCTGACAATGAATTTGTCAATAAGGAAGTTAAAAAATTACTTGATGAGGGTATCATTTCAAAAAGTAATAGCCCTTTTAACTCACCGATTTGGACAGTCCCTAAAAAAGGTTTAGACGAATCTGGTCAACCCAAGCGTAGAATGGTCGTAGACTTTCAAAAGCTAAATAAAAACACAATTGCAGACAGATATCCTATACCAGATATTACTACAGTACTGCAGGAACAGTACTGTACAGAACAGGCTTCGCTATTTACGACATTTGATTTGGAATCAGGATTTCATCAAATAAGAATTAAAAACTCGGATCAGGAAAAGACAGCTTTCTCTGTATTAGGTGGACATTATGAATACAAAAGAATACCTTTCGGTTTAAAAAATGCTCCTGCCATTTTTCAAAGATGCGTAGATGAAATACTTCGCCATTACATTGGAAAATTTGCCTATGTCTATATTGATGACGTTTTAATATATTCATCATCGGCTGATGAGCATATGAAACATATTGAAATTATCTTCGAAGCCCTAAATAAAGCAACTTTAAGAATATCGAGGTAGAAAGGTGAGTTTTGTCAAACAGAAGTAGAATACTTAGGACATGTAATTAAGCATGGAAAGATCTCAACAAATCCGGAAAAAATCGAAGCAATAGATAAGCTGCCCATTCCACAAAACTTAAAGGAACTTAGAGGTTTTCTAGGAATAACAGGTTACTACCGTAAGTTTGTAAGGATCTATGCAACAATAGTTAAGCCAATTACTGTTCATTTAAGAGGAGAAAATGGTAATGTTACAAAAAATCAAAGCAAAAATACTATAATAAAATTAGACCAACCGGCCATAGATGCGTTCAATAAACTAAAAAATTGTTTGAAGGAACAATTGGAACTTCAACAACCCAGAGTTGATAAACCATTTGAACTCACTACAGATGCATCAAACGTAGCTTTAGGTGCAGTATTAACGCAACTAGCTAAACCAATTGCTTTTATCAGCAGAACCTTGACAAGTACTGAGGAAAATTACAATACTAACGAAAAGGAATTATTGGCCATAATTTGGGCATTACAAAAATTCAGAAACTACGTTTACGGAAGTCCAGACTTAACAATATATACTGACCATCAGTCACTAACATTTTCCGTTTCGGACAGAAATCCGAACACAAAGCTAAAACGGTGGAAAAACATAATAGAAGAGTATGGTGCTAAACTTCAATATAAACCAGGTAAAGAAAATGTTGTAGCTGATGCATTGTCAAGACACGTTATTAATGTACTAAGTACTACGTCAGAAGATACAATACATTCAGCAGAATCATCAGCAGAAAATATTTTCAAATCCGTTAATACTCCACTTAACGCATACGGTGTACAAATTGAATTAGTACCAAATAAACATATTAACGAAGTTAGAACTCGTACAGTCTTCCCAAAAAGAGTCAGACACACAGTAAATTACACCAATGAACAGGAATTAATTAAACAATTAAAAAAGATAATCGTACCCAATCGAGCTGCAGACATGCATACAACAGCCGAAAATTTATATTTAGTCGGCCCCATACTAAAATATAGTTTCATAAATATACAATTTGTTTACACACCGATTAAAGTAAAAGACATAATTGATAAACAACAGCAAAATAATATCGTGGAATTCACTCACAACCGCGCACACAGAGGTTATAAAAATAATATCAAGGAAATTTTGGAAACTTGTTACTGGCCTGATATGGCAAGACATTGCAAAGCATTTAACAAGAAATGTTCACCATGTTTGTTCGGTAAATATGAGAGACGTCCAACAAAAGAACCTTTGAGAGATGCCACAATACCAACGGAACCTAACCAACTCATACACATGGATATATACTATAATGAAAATAAAACATATATTTGTGCTATAGATAAATTTTCTAAATATGTCGTAGTAAGACAAGTCTCCGATAAGACTCGTATGGATGAAAAGATAGAGGAAATAATAGTAAACAACTATCCAAGCTGTACACGACTCATGACGGACAATGATCCATGTTTGAACACACCAGCAGTAAAGACAATGTGTGCGAAACACAACATTGAAAAGATAAACACACCCATATATAGATCATCAGCAAACGGCCAAACAGAGAGAGAACATGGGACGATAACAGAATTATCAAGAATACTAAAGATACAAAATGAGACAAGCTCAACTGAGGAATTATTTAAAGCAGTTAAAGAGCTGAACAATACTATACATTCAGTCACTCAACACAAACCAAGCGAGGTACACTTTGGTAGTGTCCAATACGATAAAGGAAAAATTTATAAACGCATCAAGGAAGCATCAAACAAAGTCCTAGAAAGACTAAACCAAGGAACTAAACATAGGACATTTACAAAAGGGGAACAAATACTCGTAAGTATTAAGAACTTAAGAAAGAAAGGTGACCCTAAGTATAAAAAACATATTGTTGAAGAAGATCGCGTGGACACGGTCCTAACAAAAAGGGGAGTTATTGTACACAAGAACAACATTAAGAATTATACGATTAAAAAAGAAAATGAATTACCAGACGTTACTCGTGGTGCTAATATTCGCCGTCCAAGAAGCAATATCAAAAGTGCAAGTAAGAGATGTGAAGGATCAGAAGTTAGTTCTGACGCAAACTGACGACGTATATCTATTCGAAGAAACAACGTTTTTATTCCATATTACGAATCTCACAAAAATACTTACCCCATACGAATCAATTTTTAAAAACCAAGATACATTTACAACGGAAGAACTAATCTGGCTGTGGAAGATTGAAACATTAGCAGACCAGTTGAATGAACATGGAATAACTGAAGAATTTAAAAAAATCGAAAAACAAGAAAAAGTGACGTTCTATAGAATATTCAAGCGCTCAATAAACTTTTTGGGATCAGTACTCAAGTTCATCACAGGTGTCCCAGACCATTATGACTTAATTGCGATTGAAGAGAAAATAAATCAACTTATTAACAACAATGAAATACAACACCAAATAAACTCACCCTTCGAAAAAGTTATTGAATCACTTGGTGCAAGGAAAGTTGAGAACCATCTTATTATACAACAAATTCATGATCAATTACTACTCTTGGTAAGAACTATAAACGCCGCAAAAAATAATCAGTATCTTTCAGAAGCAATCGACTTGAACGATGTCAAGGAAATTATAAATAAAGAACGGGCATCAATACCAATAATTAATGTACTAGAGTATTCTACAATTCACATAGCAAGATCTAATGAGTTAATTATTGCCATTTATAAATACCCAATTGTAACAAAGCATTGCAAATTTTTTAAGATAACGCCACTCAGCTTTAAACACGGGAAGGTAATCACAGATAAAAGTATAGCACAGTGCGGCATTAACTACGTCAGAACAAAATATTGCAAAAATTATTTAGGAAAAAATATATGTCAGATCAACAAAACTCAAAACAATTGTACAATACCACTACTTGAGAATAGGAGCACCAAATGTTCAGTAATTCAGGAATATAATGAAAACTAGTTAGAAATAGATGAAGGACACATATTAATTGATGGAAATCATACGGTTGAAAATAAATCAATAACAGGTAAATTTCTAGTTTCTTCCACAGACCTAGTTAACATTGATGGAACAACATATAGAAATCTTTATGATAGATTAATTGAGGCTATACATACCAAACACAACGAAAATTTTGAAATAGAGAAAATAATACAATCAGACAAGGAAAATGCATTCACTAACATAGACTCATTACAGAGATTTCTTATACCATATAAAGAACAGCCCTTCAGAACAGTTTCTTACTCTTTGCTTATAATAGCGACAACAATATGTATAATTATATTAGGACTGAAAACATTTAAATACATTATTGCTTATAGACAAACCAAACAAACAGAAGCTTACAACGTCTATTATAAATCAGTTTTAGAAAAAGCTAGGAAAGAGCGGGACGTTCTTGTTTAAGAAGGAGGAGAGTTAAGATGTCGTATCTTATATACAACAACAAAATTATATTATATTTACAAACGTAATTACAAGACATAGACAGACGTACAAAGTCCAGCGTTGATCATAATGATAATATAATTGATGGAAAAACCCATGAGATATAAAAACCATATGCCTGGTAGACAGTAAGTAAGCAATTAGGAATAATAATACCCAAACACATGTGCTAACTGATAACAATATCTACTTTAAGAAAAATACCTAATTATAAAAAACACATTTTTTAACAAAGAATTATTACTAACCGAAGGGTTACTAATACATAAATAAACACTCTTAAAGATAAGAATATGATAAGTACAAGTAGTATAAATAGTGCTTAAGAAACATTTTGTGACGGAGTAGTTTTAAGAAAATATACCGAATAAAGACGAACGCTTGTCGTTCAAACAAAAAAAGATATTTTAATTTTTTTACTCAAGTAAGGTGTGAAAACCTTAACTCGGGCCAGTACGAGCAGTTGCGGAGGTTTCTGCGCGAATAAAATCGCCATGCTTTGACGGCAGCGTACATCTTTAGATTCGGGCATCTTTAGATTCCAGTTCGATACGGTTGCTAGCAGAAATGGATGGGATGCTGAAGAAAAGGCCATAGAGTTGATTTTGTCCTTAAATGGTACAGCCGCAGAGGTACTTGAGACCGTGCCAGCAAGCAGCAGAAACAACTATAATGAAATAATGGCAGCATTGCAGCGCAAGTAGAGTGGTGAGCACAAGCACGATTTATACAGAATGGAATTGCGATGTACAGTTCAAAAGCCTAACGAGTCTCTACAAGATTTCGCAATGGAAATCGAGCGTTTAGTGCAGCTCACATATCCAGGCGAGAGTCACCCGTTCCTGGACCACTTTAAAACTGAGGCGTTCGTTAATGGCATTCGCGACTCTGATGTTAAACTGGCTGTGTGCGCTACACAGAAATCCACTTTCGCTGAGACCGTTTCATTTGGGCTGGCTCAAGAGACTGCTAGGATGGTTTTCAAGCCACAGATATGTAAGGTGTGGAATGTGGAGGTTTTGTCTTAGAATGATAATAACCTGGTCGCTAGTGTTAAGGAGGAACTAGTTTTGAAGGAAATAAAAGAGATTGAAGACGGTCTACACACACTTTTGCCGGGCCGCGTAAAACGGGGATTGCTGAATATTGGAGGGAAGGTGATGAAGTGGCTGTATGGAACATTGGATGATGAGGACCGAGAGCAGATAAATCAGCATTTTAAGGTAGTTGACGCAAACGGTCACCAAATCATCGAACAGTCGAACCATCAGATATCGATAAACGACAGATTCAATTCCTCCATAAACAGAATGGTTGAGGCAATAAATGACAACAGAAGGACGCTGAACGACTTGACACAGATCAAGTTGCACTCAGAAAGTCAACATTACCGAGACGTCGCGATTTTCCAACTTTTCAAATTAGTTGATATGAAAAGTCAAGTGAAGATCATACAAGAATCCGTGGCTTTGGCAAGGATGAAAATATTCAACCCCGCCCTACTGACAATTCATCACAGGTGTCCCAGACCATTATGACTTAATTGCGATTGAAGAGAAAATAAATCAACTTATTAACAACAATGAAATACAACACCAAATAAACTCACGCTTCGAAAAAGTTATTGAATCACTTGGTGCAAGGAAAGTTGAGAACCATCTTATTATACAACAAATTCATGATCAATTACTACTCTTAGTAAGAACTATAAACGCCGCAAAAAATAATCAGTATCTTTCAGAAGCAATCGACTTGAACGATGTCAAGGAAATTATAAATAAAGAACGGGCATCAATACCAATAATTAATGTACTAGAGTATTCTACAATTCACATAGCAAGATCTAATGAGTTAATTATTGCCATTTATAAATACCCAATTGTAACAAAGCATTGCAAATTTTTTAAGATAACGCCACTCAGCTTTAAACACGGGAAGGTAATCACAGATAAAAGTATAGCACAGTGCGGCATTAACTACGTCAGAACAAAATATTGCAAAAATTATTTAGGAAAAAATATATGTCAGATCAACAAAACTCAAAACAATTGTACAATACCACTACTTGAGAATAGGAGCACCAAATGTTCAGTAATTCAGGAATATAATGAAAACTAGTTAGAAATAGATGAAGGACACATATTAATTGATGGAAATCATACGGTTGAAAATAAATCAATAACAGGTACATTTCTAGTTTCTTCCACAGACCTAGTTAACATTGATGGAACAACATATAGAAATCTTTATGATAGATTAATTGAGGCTATACATACCAAACACAACGAAAATTTTGAAATAGAGAAAATAATACAATCAGACAAGGAAAATGCATTCACTAACATAGACTCATTACAGAGATTTCTTATACCATATAAAGAACAGCCCTTCAGAACAGTTTCTTACTCTTTGCTTATAATAGCGACAACAATATGTATAATTATATTAGGACTGAAAACATTTAAATACATTATTGCTTATAGACAAACCAAACAAACAGAAGCTTACAACGTCTATTATAAATCAGTTTTAGAAAAAGCTAGGAAAGAGCGGGACGTTCTTGTTTAAGAAGGAGGAGAGTTAAGATGTCGTATCTTATATACAACAACAAAATTATATTATATTTACAAACGTAATTACAAGACATAGACAGACGTACAAAGTCCAGCGTTGATCATAATGATAATATAATTGATGGAAAAACCCATGAGATATAAAAACCATATGCCTGGTAGACAGTAAGTAAGCAATTAGGAATAATAATACCCAAACACATGTGCTAACTGATAACAATATCTACTTTAAGAAAAATACCTAATTATAAAAAACACATTTTTTAACAAAGAATTATTACTAACCGAAGGGTTACTAATACATAAATAAACACTCTTAAAGATAAGAATATGATAAGTACAAGTAGTATAAATAGTGCTTAAGAAACATTTTGTGACGGAGTAGTTTTAAGAAAATATACCGAATAAAGACGAACGCTTGTCGTTCAAAAAAAAAAAGATATTTTAATTTTTTTACTCAAGTAAGGTGTGAAAACCTTAACTCGGGCCAGTACGAGCAGTTGCGGAGGTTTCTGCGCGAATAAAATCGCCATGCTTTGACGGCAGCGTACATCTTTAGATTCGGGCATCTTTAGATTCCAGTTCGATACGGTTGCTAGCAGAAATGGATGGGATGCTGAAGAAAAGGCCATAGAGTTGATTTTGTCCTTAAATGGTACAGCCGCAGAGGTACTTGAGACCGTGCCAGCAAGCAGCAGAAACAACTATAATGAAATAATGGCAGCATTGCAGCGCAAGTAGAGTGGTGAGCACAAGCACGATTTATACAGAATGGAATTGCGATGTACAGTTCAAAAGCCTAACGAGTCTCTACAAGATTTCGCAATGGAAATCGAGCGTTTAGTGCAGCTCACATATCCAGGCGAGAGTCACCCGTTCCTGGACCACTTTAAAACTGAGGCGTTCGTTAATGGCATTCGCGACTCTGATGTTAAACTGGCTGTGTGCGCTACACAGAAATCCACTTTCGCTGAGACCGTTTCATTTGGGCTGGCTCAAGAGACTGCTAGGATGGTTTTCAAGCCACAGATATGTAAGGTGTGGAATGTGGAGGTTTTGTCTTAGAATGATAATAACCTGGTCGCTAGTGTTAAGGAGGCAATACGACAACTGTTGGCGGAAGGTGCTACCGAAAAAAAGCTTAAATGTTTTAACTGCGGAAAAATTGGTCATCTTCAGCGCAACTGCAAAGCACCAAGAAAGAGAGGTATATCTGTTTTGCCACCAAGAAACAGCAAACTGGTGAACCAAACAACAGCACGAGAGTCCCCGTTAAACTAAAACGAGCTAGCACTAAGGGGCAAGAGCTAGCTCCCACAAACTAGGGCCCCACAATCTCCATATCAGTGATGCAGCAGAAAAATAGCAACCTTACTGCGCCTGGACACATCAACGGGGAAAAGCACGTACTTACCATAGACAAAGGGGCGTCGCAGTCGATAATAAGGCCCGTTATAGTAAAAGGGAAATGCGATCGTTTAAGCAATATACGGCTACGTACAGCTACTGGAGAGCCTGCCACTGTCTATGGTAAGATTGAAGTGAAGGTGACTGTAGCCAACATCAATGTGAGGCATGTGTTTATTGTTGTCGATGAGGTAATTATTGGAGCCGATTTTATGATTAACCATGGCATTAATCTACTCAAGGGGCAACATTGTTTCAGAAAGAAGTAAATTATTTGGGGCATCGTGTTACAGCAGACGGAATCTCAACAGATGAAGAAAAACTACAAGCAGTAAGGGACTGGCATCAACCTAAAAATCTTCATGAATTGCGCAGCTTTTTGCGCCTCTGTACATATTACAGACGCTTTGTGCTAAATTTTGCCAGTGTAGCTGCATGAGCCGACAAAGGAGTCGAGACCATACCATTGGGGTGAGTCGCAGGACAAGGCATTCCAGAAACTAAAAGGATTGTTGTGTACGTCACCAGTACTAGCGTATCCCATAGCTGGAGAAAAATTTAGGCTGGATACTGATGCGAGCGGCTATGGCATATGGGCGTGCTATCCCAAGTAGTTAATGGCACTGAAAAAGACATAGGATACTATAGCCGTGTACTCTCAAAACCTGAGAGAAACTACTGTGCGGCACGACGTGAGCTTCTGGCAGTATTGGAATGCATTTATCAATACCATAAGTATCTGTGTAGTCAACACTTTACATTAAGGAACGACCATTTTGCACTGAGATGGCTATTGCAGTTTAAAAATCCTGACGGGCAACTGGCAAGGTGGATTGAGCGCCTGTAGAGCTACGACTTCAGTATTGAGTACAGAAGGGGCACAAAAGATAACAATGCGGATGCTCTTTCAAGAAGACCCTGCTGTTTAGAGTGTAAACATTGCGTTAGAACCGAACAAAAGGAAGGCGTTGTTGATGTTCGGCTAATGCACATCGACTCTGATGAAGACTGGTCAGCGCACAGAGAGACGACAGTATACTGGGGAAAATTATAGCAGCCAAAGAGGAGGACAAAAGACCGTCCCGGAATTAAATTTCGGCTGCGAGCCCACTCGCCAAATCAGTGGACCAACCTACAGGTAATAAAAGGGTGCCTATACTGCATATGGGAAAATGTAGATGGCAAAACAACTTCAAATTTAATAGTTGTGCCATGCTCCAAGATAAGTAAAGTTTTGCAAGAATTTCACAATGGACCTAGTGGCGGGCATCTTGGAGTAACAAAAACACTTGAGAAACTAAAGCAGCGTTTTTATTGGGTTGGATGTCAACAAGCCGTAGCCGACTGGATACCAAACTGCCCACAGTGCATATCAGTCAAAGGCCCAGTAAGAAGAAGCCAGGGACAGCTACAGCAATACAACTCAGGAGCACCATTCGAGCGGATCGCAATGGATGTAGCAGGTCTTTTCGCCGTCACTGAAGCCGGAAATCGTTATGTTCTTGTGGTAATGGCTATACCTAACCAAGAAGCAAAGACAGTTGTAAATGCATTCGTCAACAACTGGGTATGTCGCTATGGTGTCCCAATAGAATTACATTCCGACCAAGGAAGGAATTTCGAGTCTGCCATATTCAGGGAAATGTGCGAACTATATGGGATAAAGAAAACCAGAACGACGCCGTTGCATCCACAGTCTGCTGGCATGGTAGAGAGGTTCAATCGCACCTTAGAAGAGTACCTGCGAAAAGTGGTAAGCAACCATCAGAGGGATTGGGACGAGCACATTCCCAAATTTTTGATGGCATATAGGTCAGCTGTACACGACTCAACATCGAGAACGCCAGCCAAAATTATCTTCGGGACGGAATTAAAACTGCCTGGTGACTTGAAATTTGGTGTTAAGCCAGCTGTAGAAGAAGGAGCCACTACGTCCCAAGAGCAGGAGGACTTAAACGAACTGCATGACTTCGTGAATCAAGATGGTCAGTGACAAGATGAAGATATGACCGCGCAGCAATTTCGGAGGGATTTATGGAAGGGCAATTGGTTCTACTTTATAACCCACAACGGAAGAAAGGATTGTCCCCAAAATTACAGTCTCACTGGGATGGCCCGTATAAAGTTATTAAAAGAGTGAATGATGTTGTGTACCGGATACAGAAGCACAATAGCCCAAGGTCGAAAATGAACATAGTACATCTCGAACGATTGGCGCACTATGGATGAGGTGATTGTATGCCTATTCGGGTCGAACAGGCTTAAGTGGGCGGCAGTGTTACAAAGTTTAAAAATAGATTCAAATATAACGACAATGTGGCTATATGTTCTTGGCAGCACTGCCAACTCATCTCTCGTTGTCAAAATATTACAACCCTGGTCAACACAATGCAGATAATATTTGAATTAACGGAAGTGGAATATTCCGGATATATAGTCGAGAAAATACAAGATCATTTGAGACTGTGCAATAATAAGTGTAAATAAACCCAGCAACATCAATGCTAAGAGATGATGATGTTATTCTTAATGATATTGTTCGCAAGTATTCGCTGCTAATAAAAGCTAAACATGTACACTAATATACACAGCAATATACACACAAATATATACAGTAACATACCCACATAGCACAAGAAGAAACAAAACTACGCAACACACAGAACACTCATAAATACAACCACACATAGTTACAATAAACAAAACACACAAGACAGCATTGTCATATAAACAAACACACGTATATAGCTACATGTTAAGTAATGCACAACCAACAACAACCATGACCAAAAGCTTCACGATGTTACCAGACGACGTCACTTTGCTATATAAAGTCGCTGCCAGAGATCAGCGGGATTAGTGTGATTTTAAATCTAACTAAGAAGTACACAAAGTGTTGCTGCATTATATTTCTAAAATTAATTGTCGGTGTTTTTAATTTGATGCAATTAAACGAATCCTTGAAGGATAAGTCAAAAGCGTGTTTACGAAAAGGTCTAAAAACGTAACGATATATATATATATATATATATATATATATATATATATACATATATATATATATAAACACTGCGCGTCATCAGGTTAGCACAGCCACTAAGAGCTTATATTGTTGGCTATTGTTGTTTTTATTGTTAAAATATAGCTAATTATTTTTGTTCCATTTTACTCGTCTCTATGTGCCCTGATGCTAGTGAAGAAAGCATGTAGCGAAAACTTCCCGTTATATCGTTTTTCTACTTTGTTTTATTTTCAGTGAAAAAAAATAATTTTTTTTTGCGTCATCAGGTTACCACATGCAAATTCCTTCTAGTTTATCTTTAAAATTTGACAGCGTATCGTCATAAATTTTTTTTTTGCTTCACAAGTGGTCTATTGTAATTAATATGGGAAAAGGAAAATCACTTTCTGTGGAAGAGAAATCAAAAATTGAAGCTTACGAAGACTTAAGGCTTTCAATAAGTGAAATTTCGAGGAAAATCGGTAGAAGTCGTAAAGTTATAACTGCATTCTTGCGTAATAAGTCGGGATACGGGAATAACAATAAAGGAGGTAATAATAAAGTTCTTTCGGATAGTGATAAAAGATCAATTTTGAGAGAAGCATCGAATTCCCATGGCTCAGCCGCAAAGATCAGGGCAAATGTTGGGGTTAAAGCGAGCTTATCTACCATTCAAAGGTTGATAAAAAATGCTCCTCACTTAAAACGATTAAAATTGAAGAAAAAACCGCCACTAAACATTGCACGCAAGGAAATGTGCCTTAATTTTGCAAAAGAACACATGACATGGACTTCAGCTTGGCGCTACGTTGTCTTTTCGGATGAAAAGAAATTTAATTGTGAAGGTCCAGACGGTTACAACTACTACTTTCACGACCTTCGCAAAGAGGAACACCAGTTGGATCGCCTTCACAGTCGTGTGGGTGGAGTAATGGTGTGGGGAGCCATCTCCTACTTTGGAACGAGCGAGCTACAATTTTTGACAGCAAATATGAATGCTAACAGCTACAAAAACGTCCTTGAAACTGCTTTTCCCCATTTTAAAAATTTGTTTGGTAATTTATCATGGCATTTTCAACATGATAATGCCCCTATCCACACTGCCCGAGTAATTAAATCATGGATTCAGGGCCAAAATGTTAGCTTAATGCAGTGGCCGCCTTACTCACCTAACATTAACATAATAGAAAATGTATGGGGTTGGCTTGCTCGTAAAGTATATGAATCTGGCAGACAATATGGTAACAAAGCGGAATTAATTGACAGTATCAAGCGCGCCTGGTCAAAGATTTCCTTAAATTATATAGGAAAATTGTATGAGTCGCTTCCAAATCGAATCTATGAGGTCATTCTCAATAAGGGAGGATCAACACACTATTAAACTATTGTAAACATATTTAATTTAGTTAATCTGTAAAATTAGAAATAAGTTTATGTCATAAAAGTTAGAAAAATAGTAAAAGAAGAAGCATGTGTTAACCTGGTGACCTAAATGAAAATTATATTAATTATAGTATTTTACGAAAAGAAATCATAGAAATTTGTTTTGCTATTTCCAATCAATCTTTTTTGTTTTATTTCATAGAAAATAGAACACGCTATAATTAAAAGCAAAATTTTATTTATAACGCTTTGAGTTTGGTTGGAATTTATCCGAAATTGCTTACTTGAGGAGGTGTGCTAACCTGATGACGCGCAGTGTATATATATATATATATATATATATATATATATATATATATATATATATATATATATATATGTATATATATATATATATATATATATATATATATATACATATATTATATTTTTGAATTTTTAATTTTTTTGAACCCATAGTAAGGTTTTGAGGAGTACCTATGAAAAAAAAGATTAACTTTTGTAATATTTCCAAAATAAAAAAGAAGTAAAATTTGGCTTTGCCCAAACCCTTCCAATCACTACCCATAACTGAATAAAAAGTCACTATTTTCTGAAAGATGATGTTCAAGGTGGGCATTCTTATCATGGCTTACACATCTTCACACCACACGCCGACCAAATTTTTCGCTACGATGTTTCTTTTGTCACTGTAAGAGCTGGAAATGCCTGGACTTTAAGCTAGTTCACGTCATAAAACTGGACAAACATGCGACAATCCCTTGTAATGTGACGACGCTGATTCAAAAACACATACCGCCTGGTAGAACAAAAGAAATAATTATATACCATTTAATGCAAGTGCAGGAAAGACTTATGGAGTAGCAAAGCATAAAAGACAGAACTAGTAGATCATTTGACTGGATCGGCTCCGCTTAGAAGTGGGTCGCTGGCAATCCAGATGCTGCAGATTGGGACTCCATTTTAAAAAGCCAGAACACCATAATTACGAACAATAATCAACAGTATAAGATAAACGCACCAGTTGTCTCAATGCCACTAACGATGTGGTGCAGAAAACTAACGAGCTCGTTCATTCCGAAGCTGAAAAAGGATCTGTACCACCGAATCATCGCTACAGTCACGATAATAATGGGTAGACAAGTCGAGTTACCATTTAACGAATTACTTGTCAGTCAAGATGAAACATTTGGTGTGAAATCCCCATGTCTAACCATTAACAAAGTGACCGTTTGTCAACAAACATCTCTGACGCAACTTGAGGAAGGAAGCTATATACCACGCCTAAAAGGACGGAAGGCGAATTGCCGTTATAAGATGACCATGGCACATAGATGATCACAACTGATATAATCTTTCTGACAAATTTCAAAGGTACCATGGAAGTACGAAGTCGTACGGAGATACTTAATGGCAGTTACGTCATACAGATGTTCAACGAGAGTACAACGATCAACAATGAAACATTTTCTAGCACATCTATTTTCAGACTAAAACCACTACCTCCTGTCCTTGTAAACGTGGCCAATGAAAAGCTGCTTGTGGATGTCGATCAAGTCCACAATATAAGTTTGGACAATGTGAATAAGCTTCAATATCTGGGTAACAAACTAAACCTGTCACTCGGATCACACTTTGCCATTGCGGTTGCTATGGGAAGTTGCGTGGGCACTCTGTGGTGCAAAATAGCTGGAAGAGTCAACTTGTCATCACTCCAAATTCCACAGCGACACGATCCTGCTTTCCAAACAATGTAGGTGATCTGCGGGACGCAGATGCTTGAAGAGGGAGGAGTTACCAACAGCGCTAATACTGCCAACATAATTAATATGGCTGACTCAACGTCTACAAAGTTCACTAGCCTTTGCACGCGTATGCAGCATAATTTCCTGCTTGCATTTATTTAATGAGAAAGTAATTTTGTTAAATCAGCGTCTCATATGCGTGTTGCTGCGGCCTAATTATTGTGTAAGGCGACAAGAATGGAAATAGGAAGTTAAACAGTTAGTCTTGGTTACGCGCTGAATTATATAAGTCGAGTAAATTAAATAAAAGTAAAATTAAAGTTCAATTAATAAAGTTAAGAATTTATTGAAAATACAAGTGCTTTATTCTTATAAAGAAACAGGCGCAGTTTTTTTTATTTATTTTTTTATCTTGGACCAGCACTCACGGGATGACCCCCTACATATGCAATGCATTGCGGCGGAACTGAAAACGAGGGGATAGTATTGAGGGGACAGATTAGGAAAGATGAGAAGGTAGACAGTTTTTTTGTAGCTATTTCAACCTTTTTTGTACCTCGCCGGCTAATTTTTGCTACAGGGCCGACGCCTTAATATAAATTTTTTTAGCATCATACTCTGGATAATCCTTAACTTATATATATACATATATATATATATATATATATATATATATATATATATATATATATATATGTATATATAAGTTGATAAAATTTATAGTAGTGCTTTTTGTCGCAAGTGAAATCAAAAGAGTAGATCACGAACGGTGAAAGAAATCCAAAGGGATCAAAAATAAGTATTCGAAGAACGTATATGATTTGTTTTCTACCAGAAGTAATGATCTCCTTAATCGATTTATTCCTAATAAAAATGTAAACTCATCCTTTTCAGTAAGCCACGACAATTTTGAGACTTTCCTTCCATGTCATTGGTTTTTGTAGCAAATCATCAGTAGACTTTAACCTTATTCCAAAATAACAAAACTTCTCAGCTTATACATAAACTCCCAAAAATGTATTGAGAATTACACAAGGAAAACCATAGGATTTGAAATTTTTGTAGCCCGAACCACAGACGAGTGTTATCAGCCTAAGTACCCGAGCGGTGTAGCAGAGGAATCGGCGCAGCCCCGATACTAAAAATTTTACCCACTAGCTTTAAGATCGTCTAAGTAGTTTAAGTTTCGTTTCAATAAACATTTTGTTCCCGAATATATACATCACCTAAAATATTCGTGTTTTTATTGTCAAAGGAAGTAGACCTTTGATACGAACCTGGAGCGACTGAGTCATACCTCAGCTGGAAAAATAAACTACGTTACAATGGCGCCCTAGCAGGGACTTGATTCAAAAGCCGAAACCAGTGGTAAAACCTTAACTACAGCCACAAACGGATTTGAATCAAGTCAGAAACAAAGAAATGAAACTTTACTACACACTGATTCACTCAGCTGGGTTTATCTTCTTCGGAAAGACAAATTAGTAGACGTCTGCCGAGAACATGGAATTCCGATCACCGACGGGGCGACTGTGAACCAGCTTCGGAAACAACTCAGCGAGTTAACACGAGCGAAACGCCAACGTAAATCATCAGATAACATTTTACGCACACTGGAGGCAGAGGTGTTGGCGGAAGATCGCGAGTGCGTCACCGAAAGCCAAACAACAATATCAGTTCCACCTCGCAATCATCCTGGAGCCATGAGCTCATCCGCAAACGACGCCGAAGTTATGGCAACAATCCGCAGGTGGAAACTAAGTTACAGTGGCGGTGATAATTTAACGGAGTTTCTCGAACGACTCGAAGAGCTAGCAGAGTGCTACGGATATCACCATAGGTAGCTGCTTTTCTCACTGTTAGAAATCCTGGAGGACAAGGCGTTGCAATGGTATCATATTAAGAGGGACCAACTAACGTCTTGGAAAGCCTTTAAAGAACAAGCTATACAGTTCTTCCTACCCAAGCGATACCTCGCCCAATTAGAAGAGAATATTTACCACCAAAAACAAGGACTTCGTGAGAAAGCCAAGGACTACATCATGTCATTACAAGCGCTCATCCGACAACACCCCGACCTCAGGCAACGCGACCATCTTGATCGCATACATATATGATGGGTTACGATATGACCACAAATTATATATCCGCCGAAGAGATTTTCGCAATATAGATGAATTAATCGAGCTCGCTGACGAGTATGACCTACTCCGAAGAGAAGAGGGAAAACAGGGTCGACCACAACCGAGTCACTACGTGGACCAACCGACACATTCAAAAACCTACAAACGCGAGACACACTGCTGGCGCTGCAAACAACCTGGCCATCGGAGACGGACTTGTACTAACACGCCTCGGTTATTTTGCTCCCACTGTGGCCGGGACAACACTATGTCACGAAATTGCCAATGTACGTCACCCGAAACAAACATTAGCAATCGGTACTTTATTACCATTAAAATATGCGACACTCCCATACGAGCTCTTACAGACACCGGTTCTACACTATCTTACATCGGCAAAAGAGTACGACTATTATTGGAAGAGCATAAAGTCCGGGCTAGAAACTACCATCGAACGATACAACTTGCTGATAGCTCCTGTGCCTCCACCGTTAAAGTCTATCCCATCGCTATCAACGTTAATGGATCGACCACCCAACTACTAGCATCCGCATTGGACAATCTAGCCGAGCCCGTTATACTAGGTACGGATTTTCTATGGCGCCGTCAGGCCATTTTATCACTGGAAGGCATAGAAATAAAACCTTCCGCATCCGCACCAGAAACCCCCCTTCATACCTTGCACCAGCTTAGCCAACGAGGCAACTTAACGAATCAGCAAGAGGAGAAATTGGAGAACATATTAGCCATGGCCAGAAGAACGTTTGAAGCAATTACCGGACCGTCACGTATAGGCGTACATGTGATCCGTATGAGGCACAATAATCCTATAAAACAACGATATTATCCACGTACAAGATTTAAAAAAATACCACGAGCGAACAGCCTAAAGAAAAATACTAATAATCATAATAATTCATATCAACAGAAAACTATAAAAGGATCACCACACCGCCGTCACTTTACCAGTATCGTTAAGAATCGTAAGCCAACCAAACCGATACCACCAGGAAAAATCAGGGATTACTTGCGCAACACCAGCATGCCCAAATGCATTACGGAATATGTGCCGCCACCCGAAGCTCGGCCAAAAATCATCGCAGTGGAAAAATCTGCGATTGCTGGAGGTGCTAACCCGGAAGCCAATATGCTAGCCCAGCGAATATGGCATCAAAGGAGCAAGCCTGCACCAGTTCATGCGCTAAACTACGCCAGTGAACCGCCTCCGTTAGCACCTTTGACGTCACGGCCTTCAACATCAGCCGTACACACCCCAGCCAACCACCAAGACCAGATGCCACCACTGACACCGCTAACACCAGACACCATTCCAGAAGAATCACGAACACAGAGAGAACTAGACCTCCACAACGACGTCCTCAGCCTCAGCACCCCCGAGGTTAGCGAAGACGAGGCGGACGATGACCCCTTTAGAGGGATTAAGATCAGCGTACCGCAAACAGCCAAGAATGGACGCTGGATGATCTACCCCAAAGGACGACCGAAAGTAGCGGTCCAAATAAAAAAGGAAATGGTCCACTTGAAGAGCCAAGGGAGGACCAAAACATTTCCCCTAGAGAACTAAACCAACGGGGGTATGGACAACTCTAATGGCTATGGCAATGGAAATGATATTTAAGTTTCAAGAACATATAGGATTTTTTTTTATTATTTTCTTTTTATTCCAAGAATTACAAAAGAATTTGTTTTATATACTATATTTCAAAAATTATATTAAAAAATAAACAAACAACAAAAAAAAAAAAAAAAACAACAAAAATAACAAAAAAACACACATATTGAAGTAATATATATATACACATATATATAAGTATTCTTGCCCCGAGTATCTCGAGCGCATTTTTTTCCCAAAGTAGGAAGGGAATGTAACGTGCCGTTACAAATACCCCCAACCAATACCACCAGTAAAGTATGCTGGTTAGTATATATATTGCATGTACTCACAATAAAACGATTTGCTTAGCAATACTGCATAAACAAGAACAAGTACACTTACCTAATAACAACCAGTAACACAACAAAACACACGTACGCACATACATACATAACAACAACCAAGCAAATCACATTTCTAACCAGCACAAAACAAGTAACACAAGAAAACACATGCACGCACCTACATACATAACAACAACTAAGCAAAGAACATTGCTAACCAGCACAAAACAAGTAAACACATGCACGCTCATACAAAATACATAACAACAAACGAGCAAATGTAAGCAAACAAAACATAACATTGCTATAATTCTCAGTGGCTTCATATGATAACAAGGATAAGTAGACAAGGTTTGCACACAATCGGGGAGCAATTAACGATATCGTACGAACGATAATTACAAGAAGAATATTCTTGAATTGTCGTCCGAGAGCTTTACCGATTCTTGTTCAAGTATTAATAGTTAACCAAATTAACTCGTAGTTTTGCCGATTACAAGCCTCCGAATACTCTTGTAGTCGTACTAATCCGTAGCCGAGCTCAAGCCTCCGAATACTCTTGAGTTCGTAGTTCGTAGTGTTGCCGATTACAAGCCTCCGAATACTCTTGTAGTCGTACTAATCCGTAGCCGAGCTCAAGCCTCCGAATACTCTTGAGTTCGTAGTTCGTAGTGTTGTCGATTACAAGCCTCCGAATACTCTTGCAGTCGTACTAATCCGTAGCCGAGCTCAAGCCTCCGAATACTCTTGAGTTCGTAGTGTTGCCGATTACAAGCCTCCGAATACTCTTGTAGTCGTACTAATCCGTAGCCGAGCTCAAGCCTCCGAATACTCTTGAGTTCGTAGTTCGTAGTGTTGCCGATTACAAGCCTCCGAATACTCTTGTAGTCGTACTAATCCGTAGCCGAACTCAAGCCTCCGAATACTCTTGAGTTCGTAGTGTTGCCGATTACAAGCCTCCGAATACTCTTGTAGTCGTACTAATCCGTAGCCGAACTCAAGCCTCCAAATACTCTTGAGTTCGTAGTGTTGCCGATTACAAGCCTCCGAATACTCTTGTAGTCGTACTAATCCGTAGCCGAACTCAAGCCTCCGAAAACTCTTGAGTTCGTAGTGTTGCCGATTACAAGCCTCCGAATACTCTTGCAGTCGTACTAAGCCATAACCGAGCTCGCGCCTCCGAATACTCTTGAGTTCGTAGTTGATAATTTCTAACCCGAATACAACTTAATATTAACTGTCTTACTCCATTAGTAGCCCGAACCACAGACGAGTGTTATCAGCCTAAGTACCCGAGCGGTGTAGCAGAGGAATCAGCGCAGCCCCGATACTAAAAATTTTACCCACAAGCTTTAAGATCGTCTAAGTAGTTTAAGTTTCGTTTCAATAAACATTTTGTTCCCGAATATATACATCACCTAAAATATTCGTGTTTTTATTGTCAAAGGAAGTAGACCTTTGATACGAACCTGGAGCGACTGAGTCATACCTCAGCTGGAAAAATAAACTACGTTACAATATCGAATAGAAGAATTCAAAAAAAGTAAATTGGTTCTAATTGAGCTTTTAATGAATGAATCATTATAGCTATTATAAAAAATGACATCGCGTTAGTTCTGAAAAGCTTTATCGTGACTGAAGAAATACATCAAAGAGATCCAGCGCCATTTCAGAAGAGTGTCCAAATGAGACGTGATGTTTTTGATATGATGTTCGAAATTTTAAAGAAACGCCTCACAAAAATGTCAAACAGACCACCAATATCTGCGCTATTTTTAGCACTAAAGTGATTAAAATCACTTATGTAAACTGCATTTATATACACACATATGTATTATTTATATTTATCTCTCGCACGGAGATGGTAAGCAACGTAAGGGAAATGTTTTGCTGAAGATATCAATATCATGTGGAATTGTCCAAATTGTGTTAGTGCTCGGGACGGGAAGCACATCATAATATCACGTCCACCTAATTCAGGATATCGCTTTTATAATTATAATCGAAATTACTCCATTGTACTATTAGCTAGTTGCGACACCAATCGTGGATATTGGAGCGTTTGACTGCCAAAGCAACGGTGAGTGATAACTTAGATCTGCTTGACAGTGCTTATCTGCCTGAGAGTTATACTAAATTCCCTTACCTCATGGTTGCTGACGCTGCAGACCGCTTAAAACTTGTACCTCGGTCATATATATATATATATATATATATATATATATATATATATATACATATATATATATATATATATATATTTATATATATATATATATATATATATATATATATATATATATATATATATATATTGTAATGTATTTCATGTTTAATACACTTATTTATAATTATTTTATAGTGTAATACACTTATATATATTATTTGTAATTATATACACTACCCTAATATATTACTTCACTTTACCTATTTTTTTATAATACAACAATTCAATATTATAAGTAAGAACAAATAAAACTACCTGTTAATATTGGAAGGGTCATTGGAAATATACCAAATTTGTATACCGCTAAATTAGTATATAAGAAACAAAATTGTCGAAAATAAAGACATTAACTTACTTATCAGCCTTAAAATCGGCTCTTTCAATTACATTAGCATTCAACTGCTAAGAACAAAAAGGCACAATAACTGCCTAAATATTAAGTCAAGCCAGTGGCGTTTTTAAGCGCCGGCTCCAACACATAGTTTGCGTCATCCCATTTTTGCGCACATTACGTGGCGATCCTGCCCAACGAACAAAGAAAAATCCCATTAGAGGAATATCAACCGGTTGGTGCATCGGAAGAAGCACCAAAATACACAGCCGCAGCAATAGTGTCCGGCCAAAGACCCCTCACAATTGAGGAGTACAAGAGAAGGCAGCAGCAGAGGACAGATAAAAAATTGACGTCCATTCCACCTACCGAAAAACCCAAACACAGGAGAGGTGGAAAAATTGTGAAAATACGCCGTAAGTTAGCAGCTTTGAGAGCGTCAGTTAATGCAGATCCTCCGCCAGCATGGGAGATAGCATCTGAGCTTTGGATACAGATCGAAGCATATGAGGCCTTGCTCAATGCCCGACGAAACAAATAAAATAAAAACACACACAAAATTTTTTTCACACAATATGAATACCATTACCTTTATTTAAAATTATTATAAAACAAAAAGAATAAACACACATTTTTACACAATAATGGGAAAAATTATAACAATTATCAAATAATTTAATTAAAATAATTATATTATAAACAAATTAATAAGTTTAAATAAAACACATTCTTTAAACAAAAAATAATAACTAAAAAGAACAAAACGCGAAGAGGCAAATTAATGTCAGCTGTGAAGGACTGACAGCGCAACAACCCTGTATTAATAAAACAAAATTGATTTTAGCCACAATATTTCCTATAGAGGGCACCACTACTCTCGTTGAATTGAGTGTTGCCACAAAGTTATAATTTTATGAATTTTTTTATGTCATAACATATTCTATATTTTGATTTTATGGATAAAATAGAGGAATATTTTATAGAATTAGAAAAATTAGAAAAGAATTTAAAGAAAAGTAAGGACAGAGTTTACTCTACAGAATATAAAGAAGAAAAATTAACGCGATTGTTAAAAATAAGAGGTCGATGAAATTTTTAAAAATTTAGAGGATACAAAAAGTAAAACATTCATGATCCCCAATTTAGTAGAAATAGTAGAATATATGGCGACAGCCAATTTAACAACCAGTACAGATATAATAGTAGCGTTAACCAACACTATCATAGAAATTTCATTAGAAACAATTACCAAGGTAATAGAGGTCGCGTTGATAATTTTTATCATGGGCAAAGAACTTATGAAAGAAATAACCGAAGTAATAACGGCAACCTCAGAAACAATTATAGTAGGGATAATAACAATAGTAACAATAACAATAGTAACAACAGAAACTCAACCACAAGAGTGAATAGACAGGGAAACTAAGTAGGCAGGATAACGCACAATGTTATCCAGAGCCAAAAATTTTTACATTTTCAACAAATATAAATAATCCAATAACAACGAGCTTTAGAAATAAAAAAGGAAACTTAAATTTTTTGATCGACACAGGAGCCGAAGTATCAATATGCAAAAAACACAAAACTGAAAATATAGATACTAGAAATGTTTCAACACTAAGTGGTATCACTTCAGACACAATCAAAAGTATCGGTACAGCAAATTTAAATTTACATTTTGATGATGATAATATAACACATGAATTTCATGTTGTACCATCTGATTTTCCTATACCCACTGATGGTATCATTGGAAGAGATATACTAGAGAAATATAAATGCAAAATAGAATTTGAAACCTATACAATAACCTTTAATGTAACAGAAAAAGAATTTATACTACCGATCACACCCAAATGCGTATATAACACAGATATTAGTATACCTGCTCGTTCAGAATCAATCGTCCCAATAAACATATAGACAGAAAAAGAAAGCATTGTTTTAAATAAAGAGATAGCACCAGTAGTTTTTGTTGCTAATAGTATAATACCTGCAGTAGGCAGACAACATATAAAAGTCTTAAACACCACCAACGACGACATTAAAATAAAAAATTTGGACCTAGACAAAAGGGATCTAGATAATTACGAAGTACGTATATAACTACAAAACAATTAAAAATAGGCACACCGAAAATCGTGTTGCAAAAGTCTTAAAAAATCTTAATATTGAATTAATTGACCCGACAGCAAATCAGTCGTTAATGGACATTGTAGCCAAATATAGTGAAATTTTTCATATTGAAAGTGAGCAGCTCACGGTAAACAATTTTTATACTCAACACCTACAAACAGTAGATAATACCCCAGTATATATCAAACCATACAGATTGCCAGAAATGCAAATGGAAGAAATTAATGAACAAGTAAACAAGCTATTGGAAGATGGAATAATTGAACACTCAGTGAGCCCCTATAACTCACCACTGTTAGTAGTGCCCAAAAAGTCAGCAGATGACAAACGGAAGTGGCGTCTAGTCGTAGATTTCACAAAATTGAATAAAAAAATCGTAAATGATAAGTTCCCATTGACAAAATATTTTTCAACTCTAGATATGAGCAGTTCGTTCCATCAGATTAGTTTAGACAAAGATTCGAGACCTTTAACTTCGTTTTCAACAAGAAATGGTCATTTTCAGTTTACAAGGTTACCATACGGTCTCAAAATATCGTCCAACAGTTTCCAGCGCATGCTGACGATAGCATTAAGCGGCTTAAGCGCAGATGCCTTTCTGTACGTAGATGATATAATCATGTTTGGATGCAGCATAAAGCATCACCACAGCAATTTAATAAAAGTTTTTGAACGTTTAAAACAATACAATATAAAACTCAATACAAGTAAGTGTTGTTTTTTAAAAACTGAGGTAGTCTATTTAGGTCACCTCGTAACCAATAAAGGTATACACACTGACCCAAACAAAAATAACGTGATAAAATATTACCCTGTACCGCAAAATGCTGATGAAGTCAGAAGATTCATCGCATTCTGCAATTATTATAGGCGCTTTGTTAAAGACTTCGCTGATATAGCAAGAGATTTAAACCAGTTACTAAAAAATGACAAACCATTCGTGTGGACTGAAAATTGTCAATAATCTTTCGAAACCCTAAAATCAAAATTACTAAATCCCCCTATACTACAATACCCTGATTTTCAAAAACCTTTTATCGTCACAACAGATGCATCCAATTTTGCTTTGGGTGCAATCCTCTCACAAGGAGAGATTGGATCAGACTTATCAGACATTGTCAAAGCATGACGTGAACAAATCCGTAATAGAAAAAGAACTGTTAGCCATTCACTGGGCAATCAACTTTTTCCGTCCGTACCTATATGGTAGAAAATTTTATGTCGTTACAGACCACAGACCATTGGTGTCACTGTTTACACACAAAGATCCATCGTCCAAGATAACTAGAATAAGACCCGACTTAAGCGAATATGATTTCGAAATATCGTACAAAAAGGACAAAATGAATTCAAATGCTGATGCATTATCAAGAATAAAAATAGATACAGATACATTGAAAACTCTAATCCCCAATAATACCGAAACTGACCAACATAACATATTGGCCATAACACGCAATATGAAGAAAGTACTTGAAAAACAAACTCACACAAACAATGGAAACCGTAGTGCTAATGATAAGTGTAATGAACATTTCATTTGGGAGTGCACGTCGACATCAGATGTCAAAAACGTAAAAAAGTTAAGATTTGAAGTAAACAATCTATATAAAAAACCTCGAATAATAGTTTCTAGTTTAGAGGTAGTAATAAGGTGCGGCGATAATCCACCGAACACACAGTTGTCCTTGGAGAAACTGCTACCAACTATGCTATCACAAAACGTACAGGAACTTGCTTTAGAAGCCAATTATATGATATGATATGATATTTAGAACAATAGATATAGAGCAATTCAAAAACATTTTTAATAATATTGAAAGAAAGAAGAATGAAAGTTTAAAAATCCTAATATACAGGTCGCCAACGACCGTAACAGACAAAGAAAAGCAAAAAGATTTAATTACGAAGTATCACGATTCAACTATAGGTGGTCACTTAGGTATAAGAAAAACAACTCTGAAATTAAAACAGAGGTATATATGGAAGAACATGAGTAGAATGGTGAAAGCACACGTTTCCAATTGCGAAAAATGTAAAATAAATAAGCAAACAAGAAATACAAAAGAAAAATTAACCGTTACGGACACACCAGGAAGTAGCTTTGAAACCATTTCAATAGACACAGTAGGTCCCCTTAGGTACTCAAATCAATTCAGGTACATACTAACAATGCAGGACGAACTAACCAAATATATCGTAGCGTGTCCTATCGAATCTAAAGACGCGAGAACAGTCGCAAAGGCAATAGTCAATAATTTCATCCTAATATATGGACACTTCAAAATACTAAAATCGGACAGAGGTACCGAATTTCTTAATACACTAATGTCTGAAATATGCAATCTGCTAAAAATAAAACAGGTCTTTAGCACACCCTATCACCACGAGACACTTGGCTCTGTAGAGAGGAATCACAGAGTGCTCAACGAGTTTTTATTAAATTTTTGTAACAATGATGAATGGGAACATTGGATCCCATACTTTTGCTTTGCGTATAATACGACGCCACACGTAGATACGACCTATACGCCATATGAACTGATATATGGAAAATTGCCAAATCTGTTAGATAATAATATTATGGATACAAAACCTATTTACAACCTAGAAAATTATGCAAACGAACTAAAAATGCGTTTAAAATATTCTTTAGTTAAAGCAAAAGAACATCTTGAGAACTCGAAAAAGAAAAGAGTAGAACAATGTATTTACAATAATCCCCTAAATTTGAAAAAAGGCGACTTCGTTCTTGTTCGAAACTTCAATCGAAAAAAAAACCAACCACCATATAACGGTCCCTATAAAGTTGTAGAAACAAAAAGAGTAAACACTGTTCTAGACATAGAAAATAACTTGAAAGAGTACCATAATAATAATATAAAAAAATATTAAAATAAATAAAAGCAAATAAATTTTATAATATTAAAATCTAAACACTAAAAAAAAAAAAAAAAAAAAAATTAGAATTTCTAAAAATTGTAAAATTTTTCTTGAGGAGCAGGGTGTAGTGTATTTCATGTTTAATACACTTATTTATAATTATTTTATAATGTAATACACTTATATATATTATTTGTAATTATATACACTACCCTAATATATTACTTCACTTTACCTATTTTTTTATAATACAACAATTCAATATTACAAGTAAGAATAAATAAAACTACCTGTTAATATTGCAAGGGTCATTGGAAATATACCAAATTTGTATACCGCTAAATTAGTATATAAGAAACAAAATTGTCGAAAATATAGACATTAACTTACTTATCAGCCTTAAAATCGGCTCTTTCAAATACATTAGCATTCAACTGCTAAGAACAAAAAGGCACAATAACTGCCTAAATATTAAGTCAAGCCAGTGGCGTTTTTAAGCGCCGGCTCCAACACATAGTTTGCGTCATCCCATTTTTGCGCACATTACAATATATATATATATATATATATATATGTATATATATATGTATATATATATATATATATATATATATATATATATATTTATATATATACTAGAAGGTTCGCCCGGCATTGCTCGGCGAGTTATTTGCGTGGAAATTGGTTTATACCTTTTTATATTATTTATTTAATTCAATTCAGTAATACATGTGGCCTTAAGGCCAATATAAAATATATTACAAGTATAAAATGACTGAATATAACTAATAAAAGAAATTTTAAATTAATAATTTATACAACCCTCATGAATTCCAACTTTGCTGTTAAATAATATGTTTTGCTTTAAAGAGAAAAGGGGCATGTTCGTAAATGCAACATTGCCCTACATAATAAATATGATAACTTTGCACTGCCACTGCTGATCTTACTCGTTCATTGCATCACCCATTTTTATGATTAGTTTTTTGTATTTATTTGTGCCTAATATGCTTCAGTCTTCCACTTTCGAACAGTTAACATATGCACTGTTGCCAATTTTTGCATTTTCGCACGTTATGCGCGTAACATGCAGAACAACGTTGCAATTACGAACAGGCCCTAGCATATACAGTATGCAAAATTCATATTCATACACAATATATACGGTGACCATACGTCCTTTTTTTAGGGGAAAGTCCTCTTTTTTTACATGATGTCCTCTTAGATAAACAAACATTAAAGTGTCTTTTTTAATTGAAATGTCCTTTATTGTTTTTTTATTATTAATACTTTTTTGTTTAAACTCCAAAATTAAAAGTTTTATTTTCTCAATACAATTAAAGTCAAAATCACCAATACAATAGAAATTATAATCATAGTGCAGAAATTAAAATCTGTTTCTCAAATGACTGTGACATTTCTGGGCATATTTTAAGTTCTGGGCATATTTTGTTTAAAAAACATTAATGTATGTAAGTAAGTCGGCCATGCCTAGAATATATGCAATTGACTATAAATAGTAAAAACAATTTTTATTACATTTCTAAATGTCCTCTTTTTCGAATTGAAAAATATGGTCACCGTAACCATATACCTTCTTAATAATTTTCAATTTTCAAACAAACAATAGTTCCCAATATATTTTAAGATATTGCGTAAAAACTTATCCTACTAAGGGTGTACGAATATGGATTTTGCATACTGTCTCTTAATTATAAAAATATTTGAGATCCGAATGCTCAAGTGTATATAGAAAGTTGCATATATATACCGTCACAGAAAATGCAAAACGAAAAAGTACAAAGTCGCCTTATTTAGTTTCTTGGAGATGCTATACTTTAGTCTCAGTTTCCTTTTCAGTAATCCTTTTAAATTGATACCCATATCGTGTGGTGTATAAAAAGTACTCGTATTACCATTTTGGGGCGTGTCTCATAAAGTGTTTGTAGATATTTCATTATATTTGGTGTTCCCTTTTTCCAAACTCCTTAAATTTTTTACCCATGTCCAGGGTATGGTTCATTGTGCCTTGGAATATTTATCATGTCTTTCTGAGATTTAAATTAAAATTTCGAACAATTAGTCTATAGAATCTTAATTCAATTTAATATAGCAATATCAAATGTTCGTTAAAATTCCTACTACATACAAATTTAAACTATGGCTTGAGCTACCAAGAGTAAATTGGAAAAACGTTCTCATCTACGTAAGTACACAATTCAAACCAAAACATTTGACTTAGGTATGATGGAACAAAAAATTCAGAAAAATGGGACATGAAGAAAAATAATCAATCGGTAACACGGGTATTATAACAATAACATGTTAACATCAGGTTGATACAGTTCTCGGATTCTTTTTCACAATAAAATTTGTGTAAATAGGAACTGTAATCAAATTCAACTAAGCCACCTAATAAGTGGTGATAAACACAATACACATGAGCACTGATGATGAAAGTGTTGCGTCTTTCGAAAACAGCTGTTCTGCTCTGCTGTGTAAGTTGAATAAAACTGATGATGACTTTCCTTTGTGCTTTGGAATATATAACATGCTTTTCTGAGATTTAAATTAAAATTTCGAACAATTAGCCTATAGAATATTAATCCAATTTAATATAGCAATATAAAATGTTCGTTAAAATTCCTACTACATACAAATTTAAGCTATGGCTTGAGGTACCAATAATAAATTGGAAAAACGTTCACATGGATTTAAGTATAAAATTTGTGGGTGCTGTTGGCTGAAGTAGTAGAACACGAAACTATGAAGCGGAGGGTCGTGAGGTCGAGCCCGTGCTCAGTCATGAAATATTGTGTTGAATTCTTCTGATCAGCATTAGAGCGTGGTTGTGTTAGTTGTTGCCAGCCTGTTTCAATGATGAACGTAATTGGCAGCGCCTGACACTATCATGTACAAAAAGCAGAGTACCAGCACCCACCTTCGTCGGCCCTGTAGCAAAAATTAGCCGGCGAAGTAAACGGTTTAAATATCTGCAAAAACAACTGTCTACCTTCTCATCTTTCCTAATCTGTCCCCTCAATACCATCCCCTCGTTTTCAGTTCCAGCGCAATGCATATATAGTGGTCATCCCCTGAGTGCTAGTCCAAAATAAAAAAAAGTATAAAATTCAAACTAAAAAAGTTTGAATTAGTTATGATGGAACAAAAAATTCAGAAAAATGGGACATGAAGAAACATAATCAAACGGTAACACGGCGTTGAGCTCCAAGAGCTCGGTTGGGGGAAATGGAGGGCGGAATCTGATGTCTTCTAGCTGAAGGAGATTCCCTGTTTTTATTGCTAATAATAACCCTCTTGGTATTATAAGCGTAGTGTATAATTTTTTCAACTTTGTTAAATACTTAACTTCACAGGTCTCTGCTGTGATATTGATTGCCCGAGAAATTATATGTCCGATTTTCTTCGTTAAAAGTTCACAATGCAATGGTTCTTTATTTAGTTCAAAAGCGCTTAATTCTATTGTAATTTATTGGAATGATAAAAGGAGATATAATATTCACAAAAAGAGAGAAGCAAATATTTAAAATACATATAGAAAAATTATGGGAGTATTTTCTTTCTGTTAAAAGTAAAAAATAGATCAAAAAGGGTTTTGTAATTTTGCCTCTAAATTCAGTTAATCATGTATATGTGTACATAACAATAATAAAAATGTATAGTTATGAAGCAAAAAAAAAAATCTTGAACTTGAAAATGATATTGTTAATAAAAAATTGAATATTGGTTTCTTTCTGTTGAACACGGTTCAACATACTACCTCGACGGAATGGCATGGACATCCCTTCCAGTTGCCAGAGATTATCCAACCTAGTTTGGAATTTTGGGCCTGGGGTAGGCCTGTAGTTTGGATGCGTTCGGGATTGGTAATTCTGGCCATGACATCTCGGCCCACCAATTTCGCACCATGTGTTGGAAAACGGATGCGCAAGCAGGCATGCGTCGTTCACCGGTCGCTCCAGTTTAATAGGTGAGGGAATGCACGCTCTAATCGAACTGGAACCTTGGCGGCTTCTCGGTAAGGATTTTTGCCGCACTTAGGAAACCAGCGGGCTACATCTAGCTGGAGAAACGAGGTCGTCGCATACCTATCGAGCAGAAAGGTCGTATACATTTTCGCCCCTCTAAAATTGAGGTTGACCCTAACTATGGGCGGAACGTCTGCTTGCCCTGCCCCTTTAGGAGAGGTGGCTATGTTTGCTCTCCCTTTGCACGGAGCGATGGCGGCCCCAAGGAGGGGGGTTTGGGAGCTTTGCTCTCTTATGGCGGTGGGTCTTCGTGGAGAAGTTTGTGTGGCTGTGTGTACCACCTTGCGTCTGGGAGACATCTGCACTACCTTTGAAATCAGGATTAGAAGTTTGTTACCTCTGGCAGGAGGTTCAGTAGCGTGGGTGCCCTGCGTGACGTCTGATTCAACGGCAGGCAAACTCTCGGCGGAAGGTGTGATCTGGATATACGGCCGGATGATTGTAGGGGCTATGTCCTCTTCACTTTCCGACCAAGCGGGTCCCTGATTCTCAGCGCTGGAGAACCAACGGTCGGTGCAGTACCGATGGAGTACAGTGCGGTGTCTGGCGTTGCAGCAGACCTTATCCCGGTATTCGAAGTTACACCGTTTGTTCGAGGTGCACCATCCACGTTCGTGGTCGTATGCCAGACAATTAAGACAGTATCGCTTGGATTTGACGCAGCAGCGTCGCGCTTCTACCGGCCACTCCTTAAAGGTGACGGAATATTTCAAAGGATGGTTTTGGTGGCAAGCGTAACACCGTTGTTCATCTGCTGTAAATAGAAAAAGAGAAGACAAGGGAAAGAAATACGTACAATGTTAAAATATAAGATGTGTAATGGTAATTAAGTGTTTGATTTAATACTGTAGATTTTCGAAGGTTAAACGATTGTTCGGTCAACATTTGGTAGGGTATCGAGAGCGTCGGTTTTGGGTCGAGCTTCACTAGTGGGTAACAAACACAACTTAACTATGGAGCGTACAATTGTGCCGTTGTTGGTAACTATTTCCGCTACTCTGACTTTTTTATCTTTTCCATCTCTTTGCAAAGAAGTGCTGAAGGACTTTTAGCCGATCCCAACGTTTCGGAAGCGGGAGATCCCTTAACGGGAGTTCTGCAGGGCCTTATGTTCTAGCAGTAATTGCTACGCCACGGAGAAAATGACCTGGAGTCAGTGGTAAGACTTCGTCAGGGTTTTCTGTCAAGGGGGACAATGGTCTTGAGTTTAATACCTCTTCAATGCGGATGAGTAGGGTGGCAAATTCTTCAAATGTAAAACAAACGTTATGCGTTATCTTTTTTAGATGGGATTTCATACTTTTAACTGCCGCCTCCCATAAGCCCCCCATATGGGGCGCATAAGGCGGGATAAATGACCAGGTGAATTCTGAGATTGCGTGTCGTTGGTTAAGAGTGTTTGCTGTTGATTGAAGAAACTCGTTGTGACTCCTAAATAGAGCGTAGCTAGCACCGAGGAAGTTTCGACCATTGTCTGAGAACATTGTCTTAGGGAGACCTCTGCGCTCAATGAATCTAACAAAACATGCCAAGAACGCGTCAGTTGATAGATCAGAGCAGACTTCTAAATGCACTGCTTTAGTGGAGAAGCAAACGAAGACTGCCGCATATCCTTTTAGTATTTTGGCATTCCGCAGGGTTGATGACTTGAGCGAAAAGGGCCCTGCAAAGTCAACGCCTGTGTATATGAAGGGACAGGAAAAATTAACTCGCTCCGCGGGAAGCGCGGACATGATTTGTTGTTTAAACCGGTGCTTGTAGATAGTGCAGGCCTTAGAATTTCGAATGCATTTTCGTACCATATTTTTGAGTCTGGGCATGTAGAAGCCTTGTCTCTGTGCTCGTATCATGATATAGTGTTCAGAATGAAGGAGAATTTGATGAGTGTAATGGACAAGTAGTTCTGCAAATCGAGATTTCTCGGGGATTATAACAGGGTGGCGTTCCTCGTAGGTAAATTCTTGTTGTTGAGCCTACCGCCTACTCGTAAGAAATGGTCCTTATCTAGAAAAGGACTGAGAGTGAGTAATCTACTCTTTCGGTTTAATGGACGCTTATATTTTATGCAGTGATATTCATCGGGGAAGTATCATGTCTGTGCAAGAAGCATGAGTCTGAGTCGGATTTTCGCTGCCGTTATCTCTTGAGTGGTGATAGAATATTGTGTCGTCGTTTACCATTTAGGAAACGTAAAATATAGCATATGACTCGAAGTGCACGAGGCAGGGACGAGAAGTTTGTAAGGATATCGGGTGTATCATTCTCCTCCTTTGGAGTATTACCACATTTCAGTTGCACGTGGAAGACGTTACTTGCCTTGGTCTCTAAATCTGTTGGTTCGAAAGTTCTCGGATCAGGCCAAGCAGATACTGGCTCACTTAGCCAGCAAGGGCCGTTCCACCATAGTTTTTTCGCCTTTAGCTCAATCGACGTGCACCCGCGTGATCACATGTTTTCATACATTGAGGCTGGTAACTTCTAGGATTTGACTGACTCGGTTCGCTACGAAAGTTTTAAGTGTTTTAGGGGGTTTCTGGACACATCCAAGAACAATTGACGAGTCCGTCCATAAGAATAATTCGTGTTGAAAATCGAAGTTCAAAACTAGATAATTTATGAGCTTAATAAACAACAGAGCCCCTCAGAGTTCGAGTTTCGGAATGGTTATCCGTTTTAGGGGGGCGATTTTTGCTTTGGCTACTAGCAAGTTACTATGTATGTTGCCTGCTGTAGTTTCTGTTCTAAGGTAAATCGCGCAACAATACGCTTTCTCCGACGCATCACAGAAGCCGTGAATCTAGACCTTATGGTTTGGCGAAATGTATACTCACCTGGAAATTTCAATAGCTGGTATGTAGGGCAAGTTCCTTAAGAAGGTACACCATTTTGTATATATGATCGGTAAGACCCCTCATCCCAACCGCATTTATATTCCCATAACTCTTGCATTAAAAGTTTTGCTATCACCACTATCGGTCCTAACCAACCTAGCGGATCAAATAGTCTGGCTATGGCAGACAAAATTCTTCGTTGTCGAAGGGGCTACTTCGATTGGATCAACAATATAGTAAAAGTGATCCGATATTGCATTCCAGCGGATACCTAATGTTTTCATCGTACTGAAGTGACAGAAGTTTAAAAAATCTTCGTTTAGGAGATCTTCACAGGCCAAGTTTTGTAGCAAAAACTTGTGATTTGCCGTAATCTTCCTCAATGAAAAACTAGCAGACTGCAATGCCTTTGGTAGTTGGCTTTGTTTACTTCTCGCGTCATCTAACGTATGACCTCCCAAACAAACATCATTACATATATTTCATTTTATTTTATTTATTTAAATTAGTCTATGGACAATTTCCTTACAGACTATTTAAGCAGAATAGTATATAAATAAATTAAATTAATATAAATTATATATTGCGCTATTTATAGAACATAGTAAAAGTTAATGATTAAAAAAACATATGACGATACGATTGATAATACAAAGGTTCTGCGAAAAATCTATAAAATGATACATTTCATTAAAGCAAGTACATAGTTTTTTAAGAGGATCTGACATTTCATAGTTAGTACGACAAGCTGCAACATATAGTGGGTTAAAAGAACGAAGTGAACGTTGAGGAATATTGAAACATACGTTGTTCAGTAAAAAATCGGAGTTGATGTTACCACTGAAAAGATTTACCATAAAAGAGGTGTTGAGCATTGTTCTCCGGCTCTTTAAAGTAGGAAGTTTAATTTCAGCTAATCTCGTAGAGTATGATGGAAGTGCCATCCGATTTCTATAAACGTTTCTTAGGCAGAAAATTAGAAATTGTTTTTGAACGGATTCAAGACGTTCAATATGAACGCTATACAGTGGATCCCAAATTATGCTACCATATTCTAAAATTGGCCGAACTAATGTAGTGTTCTGTCTGTCGTGCCGTTAACACGTATTTCGTCCTTTTGTATGTCAGTCCGGGATGTGTTTTAGCTATTTAAGAAAATTAAAATTAAATTAAAACACCAAGCATATATATTCAAAAATAAAAACAGAAATAAAAAGATAATAAAAAAAAATGCCAATCAACAGAAAAAGAAACAATAAAAAAAACAAGAGGAGATCAAATAAATAAACATTTTAAAAAAGCACATACCAACCAAAAATTAAAACAATAAATACCTTAACTTACAAAAATAAATTAAATACAAATCATTACAATAACAATCTACATAAAGAATAACTCAAATAAGAAAAAGTCAACATAACAACAAAACAACAGCATTCCATACCATCAGTGACGGCACCCATACCAGTGTTGGCACTATGAGCCACTATGGGAAAATGGAAGTGGACCAGACTAGGGCTTTTATGGCCTGCGTTTCTGCATTGTTATGCGCCTCCCATCCCTCTTCCCATAAATAAAATAAAACTCTATTTTGTTGGTGCGGTGTACTGATAGCGGCTGGATCATTCGCTAGTGAAGGCATAGCACTGGCTAGTGAATGGTCACTGCAGTTGTTGTCATTGCACCGTACTCGCTAATCTAGAGTATGGACTTCGGTTTGTTTTTTTTTTCTCTCATCTTGTGATGGTGGGTAAGTTTCGAATCGACTTCTGCAACATACGTGGGTTAAGAGCAAATTTTTTTTCTGTATATGCTCACGTTTGTCTCCATCGGCCGGATGTTTTCGCCTTAAGTGAAACCCAGGATGTACCTGGGTTTCCTGTCTCTTTTTATTCTTCATAGGGGCCTCTCAATAAATGTACGTAATGAAGTTGTGTACCAATGACAGCAACCATTAGGCATGTCTGACGCAGAATTTAGCTGTCTTTGGGTTAAATTTAAAGTCGGTACACACTTTTTACATTTCGGGTTTTCTATATAGAAGTCCAAACGCGGAAAGAGATGCTACCATACATGGCTTCGATACTCTTTTCGACTCCATATCGAAAATTCTTGATAGTTGTCCGAGCAGTGAAATTGTTGTTGCTGGGGATTTCAATGTTCATAACACATCTTGGCTTCGCCATTCGAGCCACACAACCTCAGAGAGCCAATTTGCTGAGTTGTTCGCCGAGCACAATCACCTTGTGCAATTAGTTAATGAACCAACACACATTCCGTGTGTTGAAGGGCACCAACATAATACTCTTGACCTTTTTCTAACTTCACATCCTGAAAAGTATGAAGTTACTGTCAATGCACCTCTCGGTAACTCGGATCATTGCACCATTTCCGCAACCTTTCCGTTCTCCAAACTTCGTAACGTTTCGCGTGCAGCCACGAAGCGTAGTAAATATATTTACGAAAAGGGTCGTTGGGCCGAGCTCAACGAATTCTTTCGGAATTTTAATTGGAAACTATGTTTTCTTGACAACGATGTCGATTCCATGGCGAAAATGGTTGAAAACACAATTCTACTGGGGATGAAAGCTTTTATTCCCTGTAAGCAAATTTCGGTTAAACCTAGAGCGAAGTCTTGGTTTAACCAGGCATGTAAAGATGCGTTGCGACCCAGAGAGGAAGCATTCAGTACTTGGCGTAATAACAAAAATGCCTATACTGATTTGCTACGTAAGAAGGCAAGATCTTCGTGTGCCAAAGTGTTAAGACGTGAAAAGGCTTTATACGAGCAGCGTATTCGCACTAGAATTCTCACTGCCCCCAGGGGTAGTAAGAGTTTTTGGTCTTTCGTCAAAAGTGTTAAGGAAAGTGCTAGTTCTTCAATTCCGACTCTTTTGAGGAATGACCAAATATTTACTGACCCGGTTGATAAAGCTAATATATTGGCTGAAATATTTGCAAGTAACTCTCACTTGCCTGATAGCTCTCAACCACTCCCCGTGCTCGAGAGAGTATCCGTAACTATGCCTAAGATATTTTTTCGAGCGCGTGCAGTTAAAAGGGTTCTTGCGGATCTCAGCACAAGGAAGTCTCCTGGGCCGGATGGAATCCCTGCACTGGTCCTGAAGCAGTGCTCTTCGACGTTAGCACGTCCATTAGCCAAACTTTTCAGTATACTATACCACTCCGGTAAATTTCCAATGTGCTGGAAGGTTGCTAATGTAACGCCAATCCCCAAAAAGGGAGTGGCTAATGACCCTGAAAATTACCGCCCGATTGCAATATGTTCTGCTATATCGAAGGTGATGGAAACTATGCTCAACTTCCATCTTGTGAATTATTTGGAGTCCAACAGTTTACTAAACGACCGCCAGTATGGTTTCCGCAGAGGCCGCTCTACGGGTGACCTATTGGCCCTCCTTTCGGAAAACTGGTGTAGTTCCATACACCGTTTTGGCGAAAGTAAAGTGGTGGCTCTAGATATTTCTAAGGCGTTCGATAGAGTGTGGCATGGAGCACTCTTGTCCAAACTTATTGCATTTGGTGTCGGAGATACCTTCTCTCGGTTTATATCGAGCTTTCTCAGGGATCGCTCTATACGAGTTGTTATAGATGGGGTCTCATCCGATGAGTTCAGAGTCAACTCAGGGGTACCGCAGGGCTCCGTTCTTTCTCCTACTTTATTTCTAATTTTTCTTAACGATCTACTTTCCCAAACTTCCTGTCCTATTTACTCTTTCGCAGATGATAGCAGCCTTTCGCATTCCTATTCATTTAACTGCAGGCCGTCAACGTCTGAAATCGAGACGAGGAGGCAGTTCATGAATGACGTTCTGGATAGTGACCTCGCGAAGATTTCCGAATGGGGTCAAGCGAACAGGGTCGATTTTAATGCCCGTAAGACCCAGTGTTGTATGCTTACGCATCGACGTACGTATGACCATGCTGCTTCATCTGTTTCTATGGGTGGTGTAAGTATTATGGAGTCAGGGGCTCTTGATGTTCTGGGCATGAAAGTGCAGTGTGATGTCAGATGGACGGAACATGTCTTTCAGGTCGCAAAAGAAGCATTCAAGTGCCTTGGCTTCTTAAGACGGTGCAAGAGATACTTCACCCCTTCTGATCTTCTTAATATTTACACCACTTACATCCGACCGAAGATGGAATACAACTCTCATGTCTGGGCCGGTGCTTCAAAGCCTATTTTGAAGTTACTCGACCGCGTACAGGAGAGGGCGATGAAACTCATCGGAGACAGTAGGGTAGCCAACTCTATTGACTCTCTTGAGCATCGTCGCAATGTGGGGTGCGTATCGTTGTTCTATCGTTATTATAATGGCAGGTGCTCTGGTGAAATTAGGGAACTTGTTCCCGAAACCCATTCTTTCGTACGCTCAACACGTTTTTCATCAAGAGCGCATGCGTTTGTGGTCGATATTCCAACGAATCGCACTACGCATTACAGAGAAAATTCGTTTTTTGGCCGAACAGTCCGTATGTGGAACAAACTACCCGCAGATGTCTTCCCCGCCACTTACAATTTGAGCAGATTCAAATCGAATATCCACAGACACTACTCCCTTTATCCTCCTTCCCAAAATCTATTTTCCCAGTTCCAGCGCAATGCACTGCATATGTAGGGGTCATCCCCTGAGTGCTGGTCCTACTCCTAAAAAAAAAAAAAAAAAAAAAAAATAAACAATGTTTTAGTGACATAAGGATCATTAAACTGTTTTGCCCATCTTTTAATGAATGCAAGGATACTTCGGGATTTATTAACAGTCATAGTAATGTGTTGAACAAAATTAAGTTAACTATCGAGTAAAATTCCCAAATCCATAACTTCGTGAAGCGTATTTAAATTATAACCATCAAGGTTATAATTGTGAACAGGGCTGTGTGATCTTGAAAATTGCATATGATTACATTAGTTCAAGTTTAATTGCATTAAGTTTAGTTTACACCAAATATAAAAATTGTTCAAATCATTCTGCAAGAACTGTTGATCAAATGTATGATTTATTTCGCACCATATTTTTACGTCGTCCGCATACATTAATATATTACAGTATTTTATTGCTTCTGGTAGGTCATTGATGAACAGAAGGAAAAGAATTGGACCAAGGTGACTCCCCTGCGGAACACCAGAGATTACTGAAATGTCCCTTGAAACTGCACCGTTACATTTTACCGATTGTGTCCTGTTTAACAAATAAGATTTAATCCAGCATAATAAATTATTATTTCTTTAAAAGCAGCGCATGGTTAATTTTGTCAAATGCATTGCTGAAATCAGTGTAGATAACATCCGTGTGATAACCTTTCGCGAAAGCTGCATTCACTAAAGTTGTTAACTGGAGAATATTAGTCATAGCAGAAAAACCTTTACGAAAACCATGTTGAAGTGGTGATAATAAGGAAGAAATTTGATGATTAAGACTATCCACTATACATTTTTCAAAAAGTTTTGGAAGTACATTCAGTTTCGCTATTCCTCTGTAATTGGTTATTTCAGATTTATTTCCTGCTTTAAACAGTGGTATAATATAAGACTTTTTCCAAATATCGGGAAAATTACCACAATTTATAGATGCATTAAATATTATGGACAATGGAGTCAGTAAGGCAGAAGCACATTTAATTATGACGCAACTTGCAATGCCATCAGGACCACTAATATGTGAATATTTAACACTTTTTAAACAATTTAAAATATGGGAGGTAGTGATATTAAATGTATGTATGTTATTATGAGCAGCTATTTTGTAAGGGTAGATAGTATTAGCATCGAACACAGAATCAGAGTATGTGGAAGCAAAAATGTCAGCAAACATATTACAAATTTCCAATCATCTCTAGTCTCAGAGCATAAAAATTTCATGACCTTAGGAAAGCCAGTTGATTTCCTTTTAGTATTAACAAACTTAAAGAACGTTTTAGGATCTTGAACAAGGTTGCGCTTATTAAACTTATTTATTTTTAAGTTTTTAGAGTGGAAAGTTGCTTGGAGTTCCGGGGTGGGCCAGAATTGTTTTGAGGTACATACTTAGGGATGCATTCATCCATATATTCCAAAATAGTTTAATAAAAAGAATTGACCATAACATCAATTGAAAATGACGATCCTTTAGTAGTTGACAGCAATGAAGCCAATTTGTATTTACCAGATGATTATTAAGATCATTATAATTAGCTCTATGATAACAGAAAACTTTTTCTTTATGAACAGAGTTTCTAGCTGGAAAAATAGGAGATATGTTGCAGCTTATTTCAATTGTGGGATGGTAACGGTCCTCAGTCATACTAACGGGATAAGTTCGGCTTACAATGCATTTTTTAGGCTCATTAACAAATACCAAAATTTTTCCATAAAAATGAAAAGTTCCTTTAATTTGATGCAAATATAAATCTGATAAACTATTAAAAATTTCATCAGCCGTATCCCCAGTACGGGTAGGTATATAAAAGCTATGTTCAGGTGAAAGTTTCCATGTGATGCTAGGTAGATTAAAATCGCCAAACACAAAGATTAAATCAGTAGGCTTTAGCTTTAAAGTCACAGTTTTAATGGCATCAATATGAAGTTTGTAAATACTTAAGTCAGAATGAGGTGGAATGTACGAACATGTTATATAAGCTTTAATATGGTTTATCTTTACGACTGCCACAATAAATTCAATATTACTCGTATAAGGTAAATCGATTTTAATTTCCTCCATTGGAAATTGAGATATCAATTAGTACTCAACCACCCGTTGTGGTTGTAATTCTATCACGACGAAATATATGAAAATTATCACAGAAAATTTCGGAGTTTAAATAGGTATTGTTCAGCCATGTTTCAGTGAATATATACACATGATGATTAAAATTAAAGCTTTGCAAATATAAGTTGTTAAGTTTCGTTTTAAGTCCGGGAACATTCTGATAAGTAATGAGGAGTTGGTTATCAGAAAAGTTACTTAGTTTTTTGGAGTAGACGGCACCCGTGCAGGAAGGTGAGCAATATTTTACTTATCCTTAAATACATACTCCCGTACTAAGACATGAGGAGGCCAAAATGTTTGATCAACTACTTGACAGAAAACATCAAACGGTACAGTGATTTTAGAAGACGTAATACTTCTCTCCTGCGAGTACAAAAATTTATGTACATTGATATTAGAGTTGATATTGAGCTTTAATTTTATATAATAATCTATATCTTCTGCTGATGTATCAGATGCAAAACGAGATATGAAAATATGTTTGTTCGGGGGAATCACACGTAGTACTCTTTGGTTTGCTTTTACAGTATCTGCATCATTAAAAGTCACATGTTTGTTTTGAGTGTTGTTATTAATTGTAGGATCAGTAGCAGGTGTAGAACATTTATCAAAAATAATTTGATGGGATGAACACGGATCCACCAGATAGGAAACGGCAGGAGGGTTAATAGCAGTAACCGGGGTAGCAGAATGACCTTCAGTGTCTGACTTTGCATTCAACGGTGCAGGATCAGGACCAGCGACAGATGGTTCGTTCTTCTCTTTATTAATTCTGGACGATTTACGACGCTTTGGTGATATTTGAGTAGGGGATTTTAAGTTATCCAGTGATTTATAATCTTCAAATAATTTACCATATTTAGAAATGCGTTCTAAAAGTTTTCCAGCTTCATTTTGAATTTTATTAAATTGTGTAATGTTACCTCGGAAAAAGTGATAGAAACTCACACTAATTTTTCTACAGGCAATACAGCAGCAGTGAAGTCCATTATTTTTCGTGAGGCATTCAGCTACTATGTAGAGTAGACAGACAACTACATTTGAAATGGAAGAGATTATCACAACAGCCAACATGATATCATCCTTTCGTCATCATTTTTAATGTTACAATTTTTATGGTTACACGACATTTTAAACGAATTTCAATTAAATCTCGGGCTTAAATATATGTATGTTGGGTGTCACAAAGGAAACTATCCGACAACAGATGGCGGCACAATATCTAATCCAATTCACAAACCAGAAATGATAGTGAAAAAGGTATCACAAGTTGAATGGATCAGCTGATGTAACAGGTGGATAAGTCGTCAATGACGTATAAAAATGTTTGTGTGAACGTTTGCAACCAAACGATAAGACAAAAAAGGTTTGGTTTTAATAGCTGACTTTTTCGAAATAGAATACGTTGATATGGACGATCCTCTTCGTATACCTTAATTTGTCTGCACATCTTTTGGATGTCCCCTGTAAATACATACTTATAATTGCGCCATCGCAATATCACTGCCATTAGATCTGTCTGTAGAGGGGGGCCTGGGTGAAGGACATCATTAAGCGAATACCCGCTTTTCGTCTTTTTTGAAGCGTTAAATACCACACGCAGCTTTGTTGTCGTACTTTCAGGCTTTACGACTGCATGATGTTGCAGAAAGAAATTATATTGTTTTTCCGTGCCTGTTTCGCAGCACTCAACCTCCTCCATATAATATAATTTCAAATATTCTAGCAGAACCTCGTTATATTGATTTCTCAAATCTGGGTTCTTATTTAATGCTTTTTCTGTCCTGAGATATTGTGCTAATGCAATATTTCTTGATGGACCTCAATGCATATTGGTTGGAAACTCTTTTTTAAATGGTAGCCGGACCTCGTATCGGCCGTCTTTATCACGAGTTGTGGTTTGTTGGAACAATTTTTCGCAAAACAAATCACTTTATGAGTCCGTATGAACTCTTCTTGGTTCTTCTACTTCCCAGAACTTTCTAATCCGTTCGTTCAGAAGTATATTATCATTAGGCAAGACCCTTGTAGAAAAGGAATTGATTTCAGTAGCTCTCTCAGTGCCTGACAAATATCATCCAAAGTAGGATTCTCTAGCTTCTACCGTATTTTCATTTGTAATGCGTTTACGTTGCTATCGAGTTTTAAAGGTTTACTTGATCAATTCTGCTTACCCGATTGTAGCCGGCGCTAATGAACGTCACTGGCTCTATTGTTTTAGTTCTTTGGCAATTTTAATGCCAAGATCCTTGAAGCAGTTGAATGCTTCAATGGTGCTGTTGGCTGAAGTAATAGAACACGGGATTATGAAGCGGAGGGTCATGAGTTCGAGCCCGCGCTGAGTCATGAAATATTGTGTTGAATTCTTCTGAACAGCATTAGTGCGTGGTTGTGTTAGTTGTTGCCAGCCTGTTTCAATGATGAAGGCATAGTCACTGATCACTGAACATAATTGGCAGCGACTGACACTATCATGTACTAAGAGCAGAGTAACAGCACCCATCTTCGTCGGCCCTGTAGCAAAAATTAGCCGGCGAAGTAAAAGGTTGAAATAGCTACAAAAACAACTGTCTATCTTCTCATCTTTCCTAATCTGTCCTCTCAATACTATCCCCTCGTTTTCAATTCCGGCGCAATGCATTGCATATATAGGGGTCATCCCCTGAGTACTGGTCCAAGATAAAAATAAAAAAATAAGAAGGAGAAGATGCCGATTAAAGGCTAAGCTTAAGATTGGTTTTATTTCATCAATACAGGCGCTTATATACTAAGATAACGGGAGTAAATTTACATTTCTTAAATTATTAACAATGTTAAAAAACATTTCAATACTTAATTTAACTTAGTGTACTAAACATTACAAAATATTATTTATCTTTCCAGGGTGTAATATCTGGTTAGTATCTGGTCGAACTGGTAGATACTCTACACCCTAACCCTCTAGAAAAAAATTCAAATTTTTTTTTTTTAACTTTTTCAAGTTGTTGTTGTGATACTCTTTAAATGTGTTCCCTATATCTAAGACAGAATTTACTTCTTTGTTTAGTATTATTTTATAAGGACCACGGTACGGTGGTTGATTTTTTCTTCTGTTGTAATTTCTGACTAAAACCCTACATTCAAATCGAATGGATTTATATTTTTGTTTTGCTCAACTCGTTTTAATTTTGTTATCTCTATTAGCTATTTTGTCTTTTGTAAGGAAAATTTTAGTCTTGCTTTTAATTCATTAACGTATCTATCTATGTTGTAAATGGGTTTATTATCTAGCCATTTATCATTCGGTAAGTTTGGCAATTTTCCAAATATCAATTCGTATGGTGTGTAACCGGTATCTATATGAAGTGTTGTGTTGTATGCCAAAACAGAAATAAGTGATCCAATAGTCTCATTCAATAGAAACTCGTTAAGTACTCTATGATTTCTTTCTATAGCACCCAGAGTCTCATGGTGGTACGGTGTGCTAGAAAGTTGTTTTATTTCTAAAATTTTGCATATTTCTGACATTAACTCGTTCACAAGTTCAGTACCGTTGTCTGACTTGAGAATCTTGAAATGACCATATACTAAAATTAAGTTTTCTACTAGAGTTTTGCAACTGTTTTAGCCTCTTTTGTTTCAATAGGGAATGCTATGACGTATTTCGTTAAGTCACACTGCATAGTTAGTATATATCTGTATCTATTTGAATAACGAAGTTGGCCTACCGTGTCTATAGACACGACTTAACAACTTGTATTTGGAGTATCTGTTATTGTAAGTTTTTCTTTTGTATGTTTCGTTTGCTTGTTAATTTTGCATTATTTGCAATTGAATATGTATTTTTTTATCATCTTGCTCATTTTCTTCCATATATATCTTTTCTTGACTTTTAGTGTTGCTTTTCTGACACCTAAATGTCCTCCTAAAATTGAGCTGTGGTATTCAGCGATAATTGTATTCTGTAATTTAGTGTCGACTATTCTTTCTGGCTCTCTGTAAATTAAAATTTTTAAGTTCTCTCTGTTCTTTCTTTTTATTGCATTAAACATATTATTAAATTCTTTGCTTTCAACTATTTTGAATACGTTGTCATTGTTCCTTAGCGCGAGTTTTTCTATTCCTAATGATGGTGTTTTCGAAAGCAGTTCCTCCAAAGACATCTGTGTGTTATTTGGATTATCACCACTTCTAATAACTATTTCTACATCATTTACTATTACTTGAGGTATCTTTATATTGCTCTCTATCTCGAATCTGAGTTTCTTCATGTTTTTTATATCCGAAATTGACGTGCATTCCCATATAAAAAGTTGATCAGCTTTTTTATTTGAAATGTCGTCCTCGTTCCTGTTTCCACTCTGTGATTCTACATTCTTTCTCATATTACGAGTCATAACTAGTATTTCTTTTGGTTTTCGCTCTTCTTCTGTGGGAAGCAATTCTCTTAGCGAGTTAGTATGTATTGTTATTCTAGACAGTGCGTCTGCGTTTGTGGTTACTTTGCCCTTTTTGTATATTATTTCAAAATCGTAGTACATAGATCCAATCTAATTCAAGTCATCTTGGATGAAGGGTTCTTATGTGAGAATAGTGACACTAATGGTCTATGGTCTGTCACTAAACGAAAATTTCTCCGATAAAGATATAGTCTAAAAAAATTTATGCCCCAATGAATCGCTAATAGTTCTTTCTCTATTATTGGCTTGTTTAAGTCATGCTTGGATAATGTCTTGCTGGCATACGATATTGGTAAGTCTGTTCCAATATCGCCTTGTGACAGTGCTGCTCCCAGTGCGAAGTTCGAGGCATCTGTCGTTAATATAAATGGTTTTTTAAAATCAGGGTACTGTAGGATTGGTGGGTTTATTATTTTCGATTTCAATGTTTCAAATGAATTCTGACAGTCTGCGTCCCGCTCAAAAGTCTTATTTTTCTTTAACAGTAAATTCAAATTTCTCGCTATTTCCGCAAAGTCTGGTACGAATCGCCTGTAGTAATTACAAAATGCTATGAAACGTCTAAAATCATCAGTATTTTTAGGAATTGGATAGTTTTCTATCACACTATGTTTGAAAGGATCGGTGCATACACCCTTATCGGTAATTAAATGGCCTAAATATACTACCTCCGATTTGAGAAAACAACATTTACTAGTATTTAATTTTAAATTATATTGTCTCAGCTTTCGAAACACTTTCGACAAATTATCGTGAAGGTGTTGCACACTGCAGCCAAATATGATAATATTATCTACATATAAAAACGCTTCGGCGCTTAACCCACTTAGCACTATTGTTAGCATCCTTTGGAAGCTATTAGAGGATATTTTTAATCCAAATGGTAAGCGTGTAAATTGAAAATGACCATTTCTGGTCGAAAATAAAGTCAACGGCCTTGAATTCTTATCTAAATTGATTTGATGAAATGAACTGGTCATATCTAGCGTGGAGAAATACTTAGCTCTTCCTAACTTATCGAGAACATCCTCAATCTTCGTAAGCGGAAATTTGTCATTCACTATTTTGTCGTTTAATTTTCGAAAATCGACTAGTCGCCATTTCTTTGTATCATCTACAGATTTCTTTGGTATTAACAACAGTGGTGAATTGTAGGGACTGACTGACGGTTCAATAATATCATCTTTTATCATTTTATCTATCTGTTCATTCATCTGTGATTCGGGTATCCTATATGGTTTTATGTATACTGGCAGACTCAACGCCAGTATAACTGAATTTGCAGCGTGTAAAAATTATTCACAGACAATTTTTCGCTATCAATATGAAAAATATCACTGTACTCTGTAATTATATTAATTAAAGATTGCCTGGCCGTTTGGTCTATAGACTCAATATTTAAACCTTCTAGAATTTTTTTGTACTCGTTTTTTGTCCCTCAATTGAACACTGGCGTGGTAATTATATATGTAGTACTTTGACAATTGTTTCGTTTCTAATTTCAATCCATCTAATGTTACATCTTTATAAGTAGTGTTTAATAAATTTACATGTTGTATGCCGACCGCTGGTATTATACTATTTCCTACGTAAACGCCTGAGGATATTTCTTTGTTTAAAACTATGCTTTCTTCATTCGTAACTATGTTGACTGGTACTACAGCTTCAGATCGTGCGGGTATAAAAATGTTTGTATTATAAATGCGTTTCGGTGTTATTGGTAAAAAAAACTGCTCGTTGGCTATGCGGAATGTTATTGTGTACGTCTCAAAATCAATTTTGCACATGAATTTTTCTAAAATATCTCTTCCTATAATTCCATCGGTATTGATTGGAAAATCATTTTCAACTGTATGGAATTGATGATCTATTTACTTATTTTCAAATTGTAGGGTTAAACTTGCTGTACCAATGCTTTCTATTGTATCGTGATACCACTCAATAATGATATACAATTTTTATTTACATTATCTATGTCTCCTAACTTACAGACGGAAATATCAGCTCCTGTATATACTAAAAATGTTAAGTTTCCTTGTATGGTTTTACATGTTATTGTCATTGAATTCTCAGTGGTAGTTGAAAGTATGAATATTTTTCGCCCCCCTGGATAACAATCTTTGTTATCTGGCGCTTCTAGTTTCCCTGATTATGACCTGTATTATTTTCTCTATACAAATTGTTCCTACTCGTGTTATTTCTTGATGAGCTGTGTACCTTGTGATTTTTATTAAAATTATTATTATTATTGTTAACATATCTGTTGTTGTTTTGAAACCTATTATGGCTGCTATTGTAGTTGTGATTACTGTTGTTATTATTGTTTTGGATTCGATTGTGATTGTTGTTGTTTGTACGACTGTTGTAGGCATATGTGTTATTTATATTACGTTCTTCCGTAGAATTCCTATCGTTCCTCTGTCTTTAAAAATTTCTATTATTTCTTTGTGAACTGTAATTGTTTCCGTTTTCCCGTCTCCAAATGCTGAAAATATTACTACTACTATTCTGCATACCCCTTTCTATCGTTAAACATTTTTCTGCCGCTTCATTTAGGATCTTAGGACTACATGCTACTAGCTTACTTTTATATTCGACGATGACCCCTTTAATAAATACGTTGAGTGCCATGCTCGAGCTCAATTTGTAAATTCCGTTTTTTGCCTCCTGTGCAGGACTTTCTAACGCCTTTATATCAAAACTTCTTAACTGTTCAGATAGCAGTGCAACTTTTTCTCTATACGTCGCTATGTTCAAATTTCCTTCCCTAATTGTTCCAAATTCAGTCAAAACTTGTTTCAAAGTTCTAGGAATAGGGTATGATTCTATTAACAATTTCCTTAGTTCCTCAAATGTAGTTGGTCTGTTTGAACGTCCTATAACACTTCGAACGTGTGCCGCAAGCTTGAAATTGTAAACGTACTTAACAAATATTTCTCTATCTTCTACTCGCAAAATATCATGGAGTAATTCGGTTTGCACAATAAAATCTTCTAACGCCTCATATGAACCTTTAAAAACCTGTAGGTTTTTGCCTACTACTGATATGTCGAAATTTGCCATATGTTTGAAAATATATGTTATTGTTCCTTTCAATTCTTTAGTACTTAGTTCCTCTACTGTAGCGAACAACCTTTTATATAAATTATCTAATTCAAGTGTAAGCGACTTGATTTCCTCTTTTTCTATCGACTCTTTATAAATAATATTTATTTCTTTTATTATAGTATTTAACCGTTTTAATTTTTCTAACTTGTATTCAGAGGAGTAAATTCTATCTGTGCTTTTCTTTAAATTCTTATCTAATTTTTCTAATTCACTACAAAACTCTTTCAATTTTTCCATCAATAATATCTTATACTTAACAATTCAATAAAAACTTGGTAACACTTACATTTAAGAATTTTTTGTCACCCAGTCATAGACAAATAACTAGACACGACAACTAAAATACAGAGACGTTATTTATGTCTAATACATAGTTGTCGGTTATTACGATATTGCAAGAGAGACGGCAAATTTATTTGTTTGTTATCTCTTTTATTTTATCATAGTAAAATGACATTTCATTTTTGTTTACGTTAAAATTAAATTTCTTGGCAGGATTATTGGCGCAAATTGTTAAATAGTTCATTTTACGCCAAATGTATTGCTTAAAGTTGGTAATTTATGGATGAAATATCATCTATAGAATCATTCACTGATTACCAACACTGTGCGAAGATAAACAAAAGCGCAGAAGAACAATAAAATCAGCTACAAAATAGTGGTACCAGCAATAAAATCTAAGTAAAAATTGAATATAAATTATTATAAAACTTATAATTCTAATGTCTTCCAGGAGCTGTAATGCGTAATGGGATACAAGGAAGGACTGAGGGTACAACTACTTCCTAAATATCCAACCAGGTGAGTCAATTGTGTACATTTTATATAAAAATTCTACACTCATGAATGAGTTACAAAATTTGTATCATTCGTTTCATCAGGAGCCGGACTGGTATTTAAGAAGGTGAATATCCAATTAAAACTGATGTTCACCTTCGAAAAGCAACAGCGGCAAAGCAAGCCCCATCAGAAAGAGTGTCACCATGAAAGCAAAACCCACCAAAAAGATACCAGCAACCAAACCAAAAGCACCCAAAGCTAAAAGTTCTATAGCAGCGAAATCGAAAAAGATAACCCTTACAAAAGAACCATCAGCGAAAAAGACCGCATGAAACAAATAAATTGGTTCCGCAACAATCGAAATAAAGAAAGCCCATAAAACATTTCACAATATAATTTTTTTTTTTTTTGTAGACACAAAATCGGCTACTTCTTTTTGAAATTCATTTTGTAGTCCTGAAAAGGGCTTTTTGTGTTTTCTTTCTGGTTTGTTTTTTTGAATAAACATTCATTAGCATTTACTTGGAACTGGTATATTTCGCTACGCCTTTAGTATCTTCACTGACAGCATTCTTAGACAATTCACCAGACAACAGTAGACGGACACCAAATTGAATTTCACGACTGCTAATTGTTGAACGCTTGTTGTAGTGAGGTAAACATGATGCTGAGGAAGCAAGGCGCTTAAAAATATTATAAATTAAACTATTCATAATATTCATGACCTTTGATGAGATTCCAGTATCCGGATGTAATTCTTTCAAAACTTTATAAATGTAAATGGCATAACATTCCTTGCGTTTGAATCTGTTTCCCTTGTAGCTCTTGTTAATATTTTTTGGCGTTTTACCAGCTTTCTTTGCTGCTTTACTAGGAGCATCTTTCATATTCACTTCATATGCGTATGATATATTAACTTAACCACACAATAACCAAAGCACTTGTACCTATGTATATTTACTCTTTAGTATCATGCAAAGTAATTAATTATGAAATCAAATATTGGAGTCATCTAAATCATAGCCACCACATATAGTTTTTCTGGGACAATTGGTGCACATTATCTTTTAACCCCTTATATTGTTATCAGATCACCTTTGCTCCACACGTTGCTATTCCCCATTCAAGCATGTCGCTTGAGGAATCATCAAAATTGGCTCATCGCTGAAGATGATTTCAAGAACAATTTTTCATCAGCAAATTTGTAGGTATCGTGACGCTAAAAGAGATATAAAATTTTTGTATAAATTGTAATAAAATAATAATAAAGTAAAATACTTACATTTTTATACACTCTTGCTTTTCTAAATTCAATCCTTTTAGCTCTCCAGTACGCAGTTCAATAATTACTTTTAAATCAATTTAAGTTGTATCTCCGATTTGGAATTGATTTTTTGTTCCGATAAGTATATTTATCTGCCTTAACGACCCATTTGCATGCACTAAATACTAAATTTTATTAAATATTTTATGTTTGCCCACATAAACAAAATGTTTGTCTCATTTCCAACCACCATGGGGATCCTTAGTTGTACCTGCAACTTCTACATGTAAGCCCATTTCATATATTCAACCTGAGTAAGTGGTGGTCATTGCAACGATTATCTGTGTCTTTGGTGTTTCATTTAAGGTTTTTAATTGTTTTTTCGAGCACTAAAATTGTTACAATTTGAAAACAATATTAATATGGTCAAATCCCAAGTCTTTGGGGATCGGGGCACATTTTTATGTTGATTTCTTAACAGCATTGATCGCCAGCCACTATTTAGATTTTTTGGTATCTTTGTTTACTGTTAAGAAACAGTTTAATATATTTTTTAAAACACATAACACATTTTTGTGATAATTATTTCACATTTTTTCTCTAATAGAAAATTTTTGTTTTATTTTCAACCACGATTGCTTCTGTGAAATTGTAAAACATGTGTTCAGAGATGGCTATGTATAGCCATTCCTTCGAACACACATAAAACAGCCCGCTGTTATATCTATTGTACTCGTTTACACAATCGTAATAAAAAAAGCTGATTTTAGCCAAATTGAACTGTCACTTTTGGGTGTTCTGTGCGTATTCTGTGACCCAGTGCCTAATGACAATATTCTACAATTCTTATTCTAGTGGCGATACTATTTCCAAGCAGCTGGAATTGACAATTATTTTTCCATATGGTACTTCTTCTTTACTTTTCCTCTTTAACTATAATATAATTGGTTGTATAAAAAAATTTAATTTTGTGTTTTCTTTTTTTTTTTAATTCATAATATAATAATAAAAATGTATTTAAAAAAATAAACAATGAAAATAAAAATAAATAATGTGTTATTTTTTTATGCTTTGCGGTGGTGGTGGTTGGACATTTCTCGTTCCAATTCATCTATTTGCAACCAGATTTCGGATGCTCGTTGTCAAGAAGGTGGTGGGTCGTTATCTATCACCACTCGCAACGCAGCCAGTTTTTTCTTATGCGCACGATTTTGCCGCCTCTTTTATACCTTGGCCTGACGATTATTGGTATCGCAGTAAGTTTTTCTTCCCACTTTTTCTGCTGCCTATTGTGATATTCTTCTATAGTAAGAGGTTTATGGCCTGCATCTATTGGGGTTTCTATATATGTAGGTACTTCTTGTTCCGTGCCTGTAGGCTGGTACTCTTCCTTAGGTATTTCGTTTATGTTCGTGTTGGGCAGGATCGCCATGTAATGCGTTTACGTTGTTATCGAGTTTTAATGCCAAGATCCTTGAAGCAGTTGAATACTTCAGTTAAAGAAGGAGAAGATGCCGATTTAAGGCTAAACTTAAGATTGGTTTTATTTCATCAATACAGACGCTTATATACTAAGATAACGGGAGTAAATTTACATTCCTTAAATTATTAACAATAACAATATTAACAAACATTCCAATGCTTAATTTAATTTAGTGTACTAAACATTTCAAAATATTATTTATCTTTCCAGGGTGTAATATCTGGTGTAGTATCTGGTCAACTTGGTAGATACTCTACACATTCCAAAACTCAATACCTGGGAGGTTGATAAACGGTAAATAATTGCTACCAAAAATATAAATAATTGCTATCAATAATATCTTGTCGAAGAATGCATCGGCCAGATTTAAGTTTTTAAAGTCTGCTAACTTTCGCACGTTAATTGGCCTAGATGGCAAAAAATGTGATGGCTTTGCTTACACTATTGCTTTGATTGCTATCTTAAAAGTTAAATTTCGTGAGCATAGTACCACATTACATCTTGATTTTGAGTTTGCTACCACCGTTTCTCCAAGGCCTGATATTTTGGTGTTACGTTTCTAGTGGAAGTCATAGCTTTTGTTGAATTCGTCGCGATATGAAGCTTTTCTCTGACCAGGAGTCTAAAAGTGCCCGGACATTAAATAATTCGCCTAAATTCTCAATCTGAATTAAAGCCCTTAGTAGTATTGTTGTACCCTCATTTTTTGAAAAATGTGCTTGCACCGTTTCAATTTGTGCTGTCGTCGTAGCAGACTGTACGCCCCGGCTTGGGCTCTTTCTTCCAGTTGCGGGTATCTGAATTAGCATATGTGTTAAAGTCTAATGGCTCATTGCTGCTTGTATCCTGGTTTAAACTATTTTTTGCTTTTTCGTTTCTATCTACGTGCAACATCGTGTGATGCTTTTGATTACATTTCAAACACGAATACACGCTTTGGCATTTTGTTTTAAGATGATTAGGGGAAAGACAATTTGCGCAGTACTTGTTGTTATAAACGTATTTTATTCTATCCTCTATTTTAAGGGATTTGAAGTAAGAACATGATCTAAGCGGGTGGTTTTGTTTGCATTTCTTGCAACTATATTTTGTAACTTCTGCTCTTTGTTGGATATGAAATGATTGGCTTTTATGGGCCTGATTATTTTCTACCCCTGGTCTTCCCAAATTCTGTATTGCCTCCAACATTTCTATTCTGTTTGTCAGAAAGTTATTCATTTGCTGCCAAGTAGGCAAAATTTTGTGGTCCGTTAGGGAAGTTTCCCAAGCCTTTATTGTTTCCTCTGCAAGCTTGGAATAGCATAAGTAAATCAGGAATGAATGACAATTCCCTACATCTATGTCAAAAGATTTTAGAACTGATATGGTGTCGTTTACTAAGCTCTGCATGTCTCTCATTGCCTTTGGATTTTTTAGTGGTATAAATTGCATGCCGAATAGTTGTTTCATGTTTTGGTGTACTAAAACTCTTACATTTTCGTACCGTGTTTTTAAAGATTTCCACGCAATAGAATAGATTTTGTCTACTTGTTCTAAATGTCTAACAGTGTTGAACGCTTCACCTTTTAATTTACTTCGCAAATAAAATAATTTCTCTGCTGGAGACATGTCTGACTTGTTTTCACAAACTACCTGAAAAATTCTGTAAAGTTGAGCCACTTTGAAACACACCCATCAAAGTTTTGTATATCACAGGGTGGTAGCCTAAACTTGGACACATCTTTGCTTGAACCTGCCACATTACACACCTCGCTATTCTCTTTAATCAATTTCATCATTCTTGTTTTCGCCTATTCATATTATTGATTAGCCTCCTCATATCGTATTAAAATCTCATCTTTCAATTCTTCACTCATTCCTTTATCTTTTTCCAACATATAATTGCCATATGATTCAGTTAACTTGTCCCACTTTTTCTCTAATTCTGCTTTCTTCACTTCCAGTAAGTACTCCTCTTGATTTTCATTCTCTGTTGCTCTAAACTTTTCACAATAAGCTATAACATGGTGAAGATCCAATTTACATCTTTTCTTATAAAAAGATTCTTTTGTTTTACTCATTTTGTGTTTCTATGGCTGTGTCTTGTTATGCCCTTTATTTATATATTCGCAAGTTAAGTAGTCTTCTTGTAATTTTAAATTTAATATGCATTCTTTATTATTTGTTCTGGCCCACTGTGTCTGTGTTTTTCTCAATGTTTTGCTTTATTTTCACCGGCACTGTTTATTATGTACATATGTATATCTGATGTGTGTAAACACACGTTGTTTACTGGCATGTGCGCATAGGTACCCCTACGAGTGTATATTTTGTTTATTTCAACCCCTAAAAATATTCACAATAAACGTCTCACACATCTCTTTATGCAAGTTAAGTTAAATCTTGTTAAATAAAACAAAGTTCTGTTCGAGTACTTGACTACGACTGAATTTGTCGTTGTCATTTTCTTTATTTAATAATTACATTTTTTTATTAATGAAATGCAATGAAATAGAATTCTTTGGAAATTGTGTTTTAATTTAATGATCATTAAGCCAAGTGCAAGATTGCACTAAAATTGTAACAACGGAATTCTTTATAATTCTACAGTTTGCTTAAATGATATTTTAGGTAAGTACAAATGACACACATCCAATACAGGAAAAGCTGCAGACATAGCGTCAGCAAAAGTTTTACAGGTTAATACTATAATACAAAAAAATTAAACACTTTTTATTTCTTAACTCTTCCCCTCTCAGATTCCAGCGTCCACCTTGGACGGGAAGTGAATGCAAGTATTTGATGTTTCAACTGGATGCTTTGTCTCGTTGTTGGTTTTAATATTGTAACTACCTCTTCTTTTTATCAAATGAAGGTTAGGCCACACATCATTCATTACCATCGTTAGGGCTCCTAACATTCTCATGCTGGTTTTATGGTAGCTAGTCTTTTAATTTCGCCCGCGTTGTTGATATGGAGATCTTTAAGCATTTCCAATGATAGCATTTCTTCGTAGTTTGCAATAGTGTTGGGTGCATTAACCACGGCTGGTAAGGGTTTCATCATCGTAATTTCCCTACTGGAATAAGCTTTTTTCCCTATGGTAATTGTAGAGTTATGGTGTTTGACAATATAAGTACCATGCAGATTCACTTCCTTATTTTCCACCCATATTGATCCATCATAACCGTTTAATAGAATTAGACCCGGTGTGATTTCTTCTACCATGGGTAAATGTTGGTTGTTAGAGGTTGGACAATTTGATGGCAAGCCATTGAGTAATCTCGGCAAGCAATTTGATTCTGAAATGTTTTCCAAATTGTAATTTCCGCATCATTAAACATTCTGCATGCGGACTTTACCTCGAGGAGAGAGTTTTTACATAATACAAAATTTTCATTGTCAATCATAACGGATACGTTCTGATTTTAAACTGATCTTACAAATAAGCTTTTACACGTTTCCCTTTCCATAATTGGAGAGTCGGCAATATAAAGGATTTTCGGTTGTTATTTTTTTGGCCGGGTAAATAAATTTTTTTTTTCCCTTCCAATGTAGGTATGTATTTATCTTGAGCTAATCAGGCCTAACGTATTCAATGTTAAATACATACCTACATTGGAAGGGAAAAAAGAAAAAAAATAAAGGATTGTTGTTTTATTTTAACCCTATTTGAACTTCACCAAACTCCAAGGCTTTAACCAAATTCACATATGGCATATTATGCTCATCGAAATGCTTCTTAGTTACGTTTAGTTCATATTCAGATAACACGAAGGAATTTATAATTCCAGATTTTGCCCACTGCATTGAATAACCCAGATTGGTAAGTTCCTCCTTCATTATTTCTAGCTTCCTTTCAACGCCTTTAACAATTTCCCGCTTAAAAGCATCATTTTATCCTATGTTATTCATTATACTATTGGTTATCTTTGTTATTTCTTGTTTATATTGCCCTATTTATCACAATCTGTTTGTCATTGTTTTCCAAATGCCTATTCATTCCGTCAGCAACGATCTGAAAATCGTCGTGGTCAGGTGAACCTGCTACCCACTTCCATATTGTTCCCAAAGCGTTTATTGATCTAGTTTCACGTCTGGGTCTCAATTCCGCAAGCAAAGCGTATAAAGTTTGTACTTGATGCAATAAAAATGGATAATTGCTGTCCTTGTTCCCTATGTCTTGTCTTGTTACGGCATCCAATTGTTCTACTGCGTTTTCGTACGAGCCGAGGTCTATTACATGAATGATTTTGAAGTCACCGGTTACCAGTTTAGTCATGCCCGTGTCAACCGTTACAATTTTGGCGTTCGTGTAGTCCAAGATCTGTACTTCTGCTGCGATTAGTTGCAAAATTGAGCTGTAAAACAAATATTAGTTTCTAATCAAATTTTTGTGAACTATGCGTTTTGATATTGTAAAAACGGTTCCTCCTCTGACCTCCTTTACTATTTCTATTTTGTATCGTTAATTTGTTCCCTATTCTTTTGTTGTTCCTTACAAAGATTTTGTCGCCAGTTTTATAAGTCCTTTTTTCAGTTTTATTTTTGTTATGATGGTCTAAGTCTTTCCCCTGTTTTTCTGTCAAACTCTGTATAATTTTTAATCTATCCAGTTTTAATGATGCAGGGTCTGAATTTATACCAAAAAATACCTCGATAGGTTTTCTACTTATTGAAGAATGCACCGAATTATAATATTTATTTAAGCAATTCATCAAGAGATCTTCAAAAGATTTATGAACGTTTTCTGCATTTATGCATCTCATTGTTTCGGTTAAAGTGGAATGAAATCGTTCCACTTGTCCATTTACAGAACTAGTATAGGGTGGCGTTTTATAGATTTTAATGCCCAATTGATTCTCTAGCATAAAGGTTACGGGAGCTGAATTAAGTGATTTTTCATTATCTATGACAACATTTTCAGGAGTACCAAAAGACATAAGTAGCTAATGTAAGGGATTTATTATATCTTCTCTTGCCCTTGATTTTACTATTTTAGCCTGCACGTACTTAGAGAATTTATCTATAGCTGTAAGGATAACTATATTGTTTGTGTGATAAATATCGATGTGGACATATTGGCCTGGGTAATGCGGAATTGGTGTTTTCCCTAAAACTATGTTATTTCGGTGACGATCATATTTATTTTCACAACATATCTTACACTGTTTCACTAATTTCTTTTTTTCCGTTCATTTGGGGGAAATAATATTTTCTTAGTAACTGTGTTTTATTTTCCTTTGGGTCCTTAACCATTTTTCTAGTGTATCTTGCTCGAAATTTACCAAAATGAGATGACCAAAACTCTTGTGTTTTATCTAGAACTTCGTCCTCGGTCATTATGACATTTGTCACCGATGGATTTCAAAATTTTTATTAATTTGTCACTGTCGTATTCGCTGTCTACCACCTCATGTCTACGATACGTTGGGAATATTATTTTGAAATTGTAAGACGGTGAATGTCCCCTTGAAATTATAATTTGGTTTTTAAAAACGTTTAACGGTACATCTGTGAATTGTATTAAATTTTGAGCAGACCTTTCGTGGCTATGCTGTGTAACAGATAAGGAATTCACTTCAACGGCTTGTGGTGGTCTTGATAGTGCATCTGCCACTATGTTACTACTATCGGGTTTGTACCTGATCTCATAATTATATTCTTCCAAGATGGCTTTCCATCTTTTTAATTTACTGTTAGTGTTCTTACTTCCCAACGCATGTGTCAAAGGCTGATGGTCAGTAAATATTTTTATTTTTACGGATCCATACAAATAATTTCTTAACACTTTGAGAGCCCACACTATCGCAAGCATTTCCTTTTCGTTCGTTGCGTAGTGCTCTTCGGCTTTGTTCAGTGTCCTTGATATAAACGTAATAGGTTTTCCGTCCTGTTCGAGAACAGCACCAAGTGCATGGTTTGACGCGTCGGTAGTCAAATGAAATTCTTTATCATAACTTCTTCTGAAGCGAGTGAATTTTTTATTTTTTCGAAAGCTTCCAATGCTGTGGCATCCAAAATCACAGGTATCTTTGCGAGATTCTTTCCGACATTCGTCCCTCCTCACCTCTCAAAAGGACTGTAAGGGGTTTTGCCATTTTCGCGTAATCAGTTATAAACCGTCTATAAAACCCTGAAAGTCTCAGAAATGATCTGAGCTCTTTTATCGTATTTTGAGGTGATATTTCCTTAATGGCTTTGACTTTTTCTGGATTTGTTCTTATACCCTTTGTTGAGATGATAAACCCCAAATACTCGACATCCTTCTTTAAGAACTCGCGTTTGTCCAATTGGACCTTCATATTCGACCTTCGCAGAGTATCAAAAATGGTTTAAATATTTTTTAAATGAGAATCCTCATCTTGTCCAAACACAATAATGTCGTCAATATAGACGAAACATATTTTCCCGATGTGGTATCTCAGCATGTCGTCGAGCACTCGTTGAAATGCCGCTCGGGCATTTTTAACCCGAACGGTAAACGGACGAATTCGTATTTCCCGTTATTAACGGAAAAAGCCGTTTTTTCGATATATTTTTCCCTGAGTGGTATCTGGTGGAAACCACTTTTCAGGTCCAATGCCGAAAACGATTTATTCCTTCCGAGTTGTGCGACAACTTCATTGATTTCTGGTATTGGGTATTTGTCGGGTATAGTTACACTATTGAGTATTCTGTAATCTATGACCATTCTGTATTTTTTTTTTTCATTGGAAGCGTCTAACTTTTTTGCTACTATTAAAACGGGAGAATTATATGGTGATCTGGATGGTCTTATTATTCCGTGATGAAGTAGTTCGTTGATTTGTTTTTCTACCTCATCTTTCATTGCTATAGGGTACGGGTAACTCTTTGGGTAAATTGGGTCATCAGTCAATGTCCTAATTTCTGCCTTGACGTTTGTGGCAAATGTCAGTCTTTCATTTGGTTCCGAAAAAAGTGTGGGGTATTTGTTACACAGTCCTATTACCTTTTGCGTCTGGTCTTCGGAGAGGTGGTTTGTTCTAATGTTCAAATTATTAACTGACTCGGATTTCTGTTGCCTTATACGGATTTTTATTGAATTGTTTATTGTCATGTAATTTTTAGAAGTGAAAATAACAGCATTTAGCTTTTTTAAACTATCGTTACCCAAAATGCCATCGAAAAATTTCAGTGTGGGTACTAAAAAGAATTTTAGATTTTCTGTAAGTACTCCAAATAAATTTATTATGGTGTGAAGGTTAATTGTAACTTTCCCACCAACTGAACTTGCTTGAAATATGGTTTCATTTTATACAGGGTTCTTAACCAATCCTGGTTGATTATAGTTCTTGTTTGACCCGGTGTCTATTAGAAACCTAAATATTTTACCATTACTGTCCCTACACTGAAAATAAGACAACGTAGAATTCGTTAACCTAAAAAATGAATATCTGCAAATTCGGAACATTCACTTTCATTTGGTGTATTTTCAATATGAATGTGGCAAAGGTCGCACACCTGTAAATCTATTGTCTTGAACAGGTCGATTCATGTAATTCACTCTTCTAGAATGCATGGAGTTGCCAATATCCATCGGGACTGCAGGGTTTGGTTGATGTGGTCGTGGTGGTGGTAAATGGGATGTTTGAAAGTTTTGTTGGTTAGTATTTGAATTGCAATTTTGCTTATAAAAATTATGATTTTGGAATCTGTTAAAGTCATGTGGATTCGTATTTGATTTTTCTTGGTTAGTAGCATATGCAATTCTTGGTGCATTCATAGTAGGATGCGGGATATATGCCAGATGCGGAAAAATTTTTGGGTTTGGTTGGTACTATTAAATTTCGTATTAGGAACAGGAGGTGGACTTCTTATTGCGCTGTTCGCATGATGTGCTCTAAATTGTTGGTTTTCCAACTTTAAGCACAGGTGCAGGGCCTCATTCAAATCTTTTGGATCCCTTATTCCTAGTAATCTAGGAAGATCACCCCTTAAGCCTCTGACAAACATGTCGAGTTCTTTGTTTCTATAATTTTTTGTGAGTAAATAGCATGCTGGCTTTCTTCCAAGCATGCGATTTTATTTAAAATAAGGGACAAATGACCATACATTTTTTTGTAAAATTCCTGCGCTGTACTAGAGCCCTGAACCATCGAAGTCAATTGATACTCTAGCGTGGCTAAATTCCGTTGGTCTGCGTAATGTGTTGTCAAACATTTAACAATGGACTCCCCATTTAGCGGAGTATTGTAGGACTCCAGCGCGATGTCTGCTTCTCCCACAATTTTATTACGCACAACATTCAGTATGCCAAATTTTTTGCTGTTCCCTTCAGAGGTTCATAAATCTTCAGAATTCTTTCCGTGCTTTTCCACCACGAGCTAAACTCGGTCCTGTTACCGGAAAATTCACTAAGAGATCGTACCACATCTGGAATCTTGTCCAAATCTTGCAGATCATTATTTCTGTCTATTCCCTGATCCATCAATCTAGGTTCTACTTCCTCCAATGTTCGTTCTTCCCTAAATATTGTACGAATGATATCTGCGATAGCTTCGTTATCGGGAGCTACAGCAATTTTAGCCTGGGGAGGTGGAGGATTATTAACTACTGGCTGTGGTTTATTCAAAATCGCTGGCCTTATTAAATTATTTTGATTTGCCATTATCGAAAGAGAAATTTGCAATATTACACTATTATTATTAAATATTACTTTTATTCACTCTATTTTTCGCAATCAAAATGTATGACTTAATTTAAGTTTTAACTGATTATTTCAATGAAATACTATTCTTACATAAAAATAATGATCTGCTTCATCCTGGTGTTGATCTGGTTGATGCTTTTGGATGATGGTGTTGATTATCGTTGTCTTTCGCTGATGGTGTTGATTATGGTTGTCTTTTTATAACCTTCACAAAAAAGTGAAAGAGTATACTATAAATAGGTTTGTCATTCCGTGTGTAATTTCTTCGATATGCACATGGGACCCCATAAATATATATTCTGGATCCTTATCAATAGCGATGACGATTGAGCGATGTCCGTCTGTCCGTCCGTCTGTACGGTTTTCCCAAGCCCCCAGAAGAGCTAGAGACTTCGTTCTTGGACCGTTGAATTGGAAGTGAATTTAAATAGAGTGCTATTGAAATTCAGAAAGATCAGATATATCGTTCCATAGCTGGGAAGCTTGCACCTATTTCAGGACGCAAAAAATATACCAAAAAATATATTATTTTTTTTACTGTATGTAAATTAAACCTATTTCGTGCTTTAGGAAGCCTCAATGGTCTATTAAAAAAAAAAAAAATAAATTTGTTTTCCAGGGATGTTAAACAACATTTTTTTTCGGCCTATTCCGTATATTGTAGTACATGTAGCAAATAAAATTGTAAAAATTTTAAGTTTTTCTTTAACGAAACCTCTTTACACGTCATGGAGAATTGCATTGGGCAAAAAACAATTTTTTAATTCAAATTTTGCTTCCAGGGGTGGGAAATTGCATATTTTTTATAACTGAAAGTAATTAAACAGGCAACTGATGTTGTTGTTGTTTTTTTTTTCTAACTAAAACTGTCTTATAATTCAGGAAGAACAAAATTGGTATCAAAAATTCAAAAATAAAAAATAAAATTTCGAACCAAGGGATGGACAAGTGCAATATTTAATAGGACATAAAAGTGACCAAAATGGTTAAAAATTTTAAATATTTCTTAAAAAAATTACTTTATACCTCATGAAGCGTTGCACTGATAAAAAAAACAAAAAATTAAAATTTCCCTTCCAGGGTTGGGATAATGAAAGTTTTTTTTTGGTACATGCAATATTTTGTAGTACATGTAAAAACCAAAACGGTGGCAAAATTTGAGTTTTCTAAAACAAAACTATGTAGATTTGCATTGATAAAAAAAATTTAAAAATAAATATTTCGCTTCCAGGGCTGGGAAATTGAAATTTTTTTTATACATAAAAGTAACCAAAAAGGAAATTGACGTTGTTTTTTTTTTGGCTAAAACTATTTTATATTTTACGAAGAACAAAATTGGTATCAAAGATTTCCAAAAAAATATTAAGATTTCTAGTCCAGGGTTGGACAAGTGCAATATTTTATAGTTCATAAAGGTGACCAAAATGGTTCAAAATTTTAAACTTTTCTTAAATAGTACTACTTTTTATCTCATGAAGAGTTGCATTAGTAAAAAACAAAGATTCACTTCCAGGGTTGGGAAGTTTAAAGTTTTTTTGGTAAATGTAATATATTGTAGTACATGAAAGTGACCAAAATGGTTGCATATTTTAAGTTTTTCTTAAATAAAACGACTTTATACCTAATGAAGGCTAGGATTGGTAAAAAAATTAAAATTTCGCTTCCGGGGCTGGGAAATTTAAGTATATATTTATACATAAATGTAACCAAAAAGGCAACTAACGTCGGTTTTTTACTAACTAAAACTATTTTTTAGTTCAGTAAAAGCAAAATTGGTATCCAAAATTTGAAAAAAAATTACAATTTAGATGCCAGAGGTGGATAACTGCAATATTTTCTTAAATAATGATTCATTAAGAGTTGCATTGGTAAAAATATATTAAAATTTCGTTTCCAGGGTTGGGAAATTGAAATATTTTTTCTGCATAAAAGTAACAAAAAAGACAATTGACGTTGTTTATTTTTTTTTTGCTAATTAAAACTTTTATAATTCTAGAAGAACAAAATTAGTATTAAAGTCTTAAAAAATCAAAATTTCGACTCCAGGGTTGGACAAATGAAATATTTTATGGTATTCATGTGACCAAAAAGCTTAAAAATTTAATTTTTTTGTTAAGTAAAACTATGTTACACCTCACTAAGAATTGCATTGGTAAAAAAATAAAAATGCGCTTCCAGAGTTGGAAAATCAAAATATTTTTGGTACATAAAAGTACCCACATAAATTCCCAAATTTGTTTTTTTTTTTTTTGAGTGAATTAAACCTATTTTATACTTCGCTAAGAATTAAATTGGTATTAAAAATTTTTAAATTAAAAAATCGGTTCCAGGGTTGGAAAATCGAAATTTTTTAAAGAGTTAAAGAAGAGTTAAATTGGAATTAAAAACCAAAAAAAATTAAAAATCCAATTTCAGGGTTGGAATATCTTCATTTTCTGATTCATAAAAGCATTCATATTATTTGTTATTTTTGATTTTTATTTTGAATTATACCTACTTTATATATTAGGAAGAAATAAATTGGCATTAAAAACCAAAAAAATTTAAAAGACAATTAGAACTTTTTGGGGTACATGAAACGGATTTTTTCTTTTTGTTTGTAAATTAAATATATATAATATTTTTGTAAGACGTTCAGAGGTATAAGAAATAAGAAAAGCCAAATATTTAGCTTCCCAGCCGAAAAATTTAAACGACAAAAATGACATCTGTTAAGGGTATTTAAGATTCGGCACAGCCGAATATAGCACTTTTACGTGTTTGTTGATAATTTTTTCTTCAGTTAATTTTGATGGCTTTTAATTTTTTAATCTTCTTGATGCTGTTGATGATTTTTTTTTTTTCTGCTAATTTTGATGACTTTTATTTTTAAAGTTGTGTTTTATATATTATTTTTTTATGGAGTGCATTGCGCTGCAACTAGGAAAATAGATTTTGGGAAGGAGGATGAAGGGAGTAGTGTCTGTGGATATTCGACTTGAACTCCCTCAAATTGTAAATGGCGGGGAAGACATCTGCAGGTAGTTTGTTCCACATACGGACTGTTCGGCCAAAAAACGAATTTTCTCTGTAATGCGTAGTGCGATTCGTTGGAATATCGACCACAAGCGCATGCGCTCTTGATGAAAAACGCGTTGAGCGTAAGAAAGAATGGGTTTCAGGAACAAGTTTCCTAATTTCACTAGAGCACCTGCCATTATAATAACGATAGAACAACGATACGCACCCCACATTGCGACGATGCTCAAGAGAGTCAATAGAGTTGGCTACCCTACTGTCTCCGATGAGTTTTATCGCCCTCTCCTGTACGCGGTCGAGTAACTTCAAAATAGACTTTCAAGCACCGGCCCAAACATGAGAGTTGTTTTCCATCTTCGGTCGGATGTAAGTTGTGTAAATATTAAGATCAGAAGGGGTGAAGTATCTCTTGCACCGTCTTAAGAAGCCAAGGCACTTGAATGCTTCTTTTGCGACCTGAAAGACATGTTCCGTCCATCTGCAGATCATATTGCAATCGGGCGGTCATATTCAGGGTTATTAGCCACTCCCTTTTTGGGGATTGGCGTTACATTAGCAACCTTCTAGCACATTGGAAATTTACCGGAGTGGTATAGTGTACTGAAAAGTTTGGCTAATGGACGTGCCAACGTCGAAGAGCACTGCTTCAGGACCAGTGCAGGGATTCCATCCGGCCCAGGAGACTTCCTTGTGCTCAGTTCCGCAAGAACCCTTTTAACTGCACGTGCTCGAAAAAATATCTTAGGCATAGTTACGGATACTCTCTCGAGCGCGGGGAGTGGTTGAGAGCTATCAGGCAAGTGAGGGTTACTTGCAAATATTTCAGCCAATATATCAACCGGGTCAGTAAATATTTGGCCATTCCTCAAAAGAGTCGGAATTGAAGAACAAGCACTTTCCTTAACACTTTTGACGAATGACCAAAAACTCTTACTACCCCTGGGGCCAGTAAGAATTCTAGTGCGAATACGCTGCTTGTATAAAGCCTTTTCGCATCTTAACACTTTGGCACACGAAGATCTTGCCTTCTTGCGTACCAAATCAGTATAGGCATTTTTGTTATTACGCCAAGTACTGAATGCTGCCCCTCTGGATCGCAACGCAGCTTTACATCTCTGGTTAAACCAAGACTTCGCCTTAGGTTTAACCGAAATTTGCTTACAGGATATAAAAGCTTTCATCCCCAGTAGAATTGTGTTTTCAACCATTTTTGCCATGGAATCGACATCATTGTCAAGAAAACATAGTTTCCAATTAAAATTACGAAAGAGCTCGGCCCAACGACCCTTTTCGTAAATATATTTCCTACGCTTCGTGGCTGCACGCGAAACTTTGCGAAGTTTGGAGAACGCAAGCGTTGCGGAAATGGTGCAATGATCCGAGTTACCGAGAGTTGCATTGACGGTAACTTCATACTTTTCAGAATGTGAAGTTAGAAAAAGGTCAAGAGTATTATGTTGGTGCCCTTCAACACACGGAATATGTGTTGGTTCATTAACTAATTGCACAAGGTGATTGTGCTCGGCGAACAACTCAGCAAATTGGCTCTCTGAGGTTGTGTGGCTCGAATGGCGAAGCCAAGATGTGTTATGAACATTGAAATCCCCAGCAACAACAATTTCACTGCTCGGACAACTATCAAGAATTTTCGATATGGAGTCGAAAAGAGTATCGAAGCCATGTATGGTAGCATCTCTTTCCGCGTTTGGACTTCTATATAGAAAACCCGAAATGTAAAAAGTGTGTACCGACTTTAAATTTAACCCAAAGACAGCTAAATTCTGCGTCAGACATGCCTAATGGTTGCTGTCATTGGTACACAACTTCATTACGTACATTTATTGAGAGGCCCCTATGAAGAATAAAAAGAGACAGGAAACCCAGGTACATCCTGGGTTTCACTTAAGGCGAAAACATCCGGCCGATGGAGACAAACGTGAGCATATACAGAAAAGAAATTCGCTCTTAACCCACGTATGTTACAGAAGTCGATTCTAAACTTACCCGCCGTCACAAGATGAGAGAAAAAAAACCGAAATCCAAACTCTAGATTAGGGAATACGATGCAATGACAACAACTGCAGTGAACATTCTCTAGCCAGTGTTATGCCTTCACTAGTGAATGATCCAGCCGCTATCAGTACACCGCATTAATAAAATATAGTTTTTATTTTATTTATGGGAAGAGGGATGGATAACACAGCAGAAAGACAGGTCATAAAAGCCCTGGTCTGGCCCACTTCCCTTTTCCCATAGTGGTTCATAGTGCCAACACTGGTATGGGGTGTCGTCACTGGTGGTGAGAAATGCATTGTTTGTTGTTTTGTTGTTTTTTCTTGTTTTTCTCGAAGCAATCGGAAAAATTTCAATAAAGAAATTGTTTGGCCAAGAAGTTCACAACCACGAAAAGACAATTTGTCTGGACAGCCGCGAAGTTTTAACACATTGCAAAATTTTCGAAATGAAAGAAACTATAAAAATCAAATGGATGAACCTATGGATACATACCCTAAATAGTCGTAAAATATCCAATTAGAAAAACTAGATTTATAATAGATACAGGGGCTGAATTTAGTATAACAAATCCGGGAGTATGTAGTGAAAAATGGAAGTCCCCAGTAAATATAACCCTTAAAGCATGCAAAAACGATATTAGAATTAAGAAAAAATGCACCATACCACTTTTTAAGGAGTTCGCCCTCAAAAATTTCTATGTAGAATTTTTAGAATACAATTTCGCTGATACATTCGATGGACTCATAGGAAATAATATTTTGGTCAGCCTTAACGCTAATATTTTCTATAAATAACGAATTATTTCAACCGAGAACAGCATAATCAAGTTGTTTTTTAATAGAAAAGAGGAAGAGTATTACAGCCATTCAATGAATAATCTAGGTATTTCGACATGTGAAGTACCAAATATTTTCTGTAATGGGATAAAAACAAGATACTTAATGCAACACATCAAAATAGACCATCTTAACGATAAAGAAATAAGAGGATTGAGAAGTTTACTTTCGAAAAATTCCAACACATTTTATAGAGAAGATGATGACATGACTTTCACTAATGAAATCAAAATTCAAACTAAAAACGACATTCCAATCAATACACTATTATGCAGGTATCCTCAGATAGATAAGGAAGAAGTTGGCAAACATATAGAGGAAATGTTAAAGCAAGGAATTATTAGACTCATAGCCCATACAACGCACCTATATTCCTAAAAACAAGGACAATTCAAATGTTCAGAAATGGCGTATAGTAGTGGGTTATATAAAGCTCAATGCTATATCAATCGATGACAAATTACCCATGCCAAACATGGAGGACATGTTCGACAAATTAGGACGATGTAGTTATTTTACCACGATTGATATTGCCGAGACTTTCACAAAATAGAGCTGGATGCTTTGGATATCCTTTGGCCTAAAAAAAACTCCCCGCCACCATTCAGAGAATGATGAAAAACGTCCTTGCAGATTATATTAACAAAATTTTGCGTCGTTTACTTAGACGACATTTTGGTAATTTCGACATCTATTGAAGAACATTTAAATTCTCTTAGGCTAATACTTCAATGTTTGAGTGAAGTTAATCTTAAAATACAACTCGATAAATGCTCATTTTTACAGAGACAAAACGAATTTTTAGGACATTTGGTTACTGATAATGGTATCAAACCAAATCTTTAGAAAGTAGGACCAATCCAGAAAATAGAACTACCTAAAACAGAAAAGAAAATAAAATAAATTTTGGGAATTACCGGTTACTACCGAAAATTCATTAGAGATTACTCCAAAATAGCCTATCATATGAAAAGAAAGGAGTAAAAGTAGACACCTCTGACAAAGACTACATAACGCATTTAGGAAACTTAAAAAAACGCTTGATGAACCACCCAATTCTAATCTATCCTAATTATTCTAAAAAATTCATTCTTATCACAGATAGGTGCTATTTTAATGCAGAAAGAAAATGTTGTTTCATATTATAGTAGAGCATTGAATGAGCATGAACGTATGTATTCAACTATTGAAAAATAAATGCTCGCTATAATACCATCAACAAAGTACTTTAGACGGTACTTATGGGGTCGAAAATTTACTATTAAAACCGATCACAAAGCTTTGGTTTGGCTGGATTAATTAAAGAAGCCAAATCTCAAACTATAACGATGGAAAATTAAATTAAATGAATTTGATTATGACTGTTCACGTTCAAGGCAAAACAAATGTCTTCTGATCAGCATTAGTGCATGGTTGTGTTAGTGTTGCCAGCCTGTTTCAATGATGAAGGCATAGTCACTGGTCACTGAACATATTTGGCAGCGACTGACACTATCATGTACTAAAAGCAGAGTAACAGCACCCACCTTCGTCGGCCCTGTTGCAAAAATTAGCCGGCGAAGTAAAAGATTGAAATAGCTACAAAAACAACTGTATATGTTCTTATCTTTCCTAATCTGTCCCCTCAATACTATCCCCTCGTTTTCAGTTCCGGCGCAATGCATTGCATATAAAGGGTTCATCCCCTGAGTGCTGGTCCAAGATAAAAAAAAAGAAAAGATTACCAAATCTAGAAATCAATAGTAACGAGTTAACTTCAGAAGAAGACATAAATGACAATAGTTCAAATATAGCGACGGTACATAGCGCACCAGAAGACAGCTCATGTTGTATATATATTACGGAGAAGCCAATAAATGTATATAAAAACCAACCGTATTTCGGCAAGGGGTCTACAGAAAAATTTATCATGCAAATTAAGCATAGAAAAGTAAAAAATGTTATAACAGTAACTAATAATAGCAATATAGTGGAGAGGAATGCACTGTTTATTGTTTTCTTGTTTTTTCTTGTTTGAGTTATTGATTTTGTATTTTATTATTGCAATATGTTTAAGTTGAGGGTATTTGTTGTTTTAATTTAAGATTTGGTGCGCGAAATATATTAAAAGTATTTGTTTAGATTAAAAAAATATCAACCTGTAAGGTTGAACACCAATTTATTTCTCAAATTATTTTGTTTTACAATTTTATTTTATAATATTTAATTGAAAATTAAGCTAAAAATTATTTAGTACAATTCTTGTGAAAAACAATTTAGGTCGGCTTGTGCGGAAGTTATGTTCATTGAACTTTCGCACAAGACAAAATATGGTTATTAAACAATATTTAATTATTTATAATTTTATAAATATGCATTGTAAATAATTAAGGGGAAAAATATGTAAGGCATCGTCTAAAGTATTGGCCCTTATGTTGTTGTTAGTGTATTGTTGGTAGTGTGTATATAACTCCTCCCTGCCCAGTTTGAAGCGTAGGGACAAAAAGAACTGAAGCTTCATCCAGGATTGTTTGCTTAGTTTTCATTGTGTATACTCTTCTCAGGATAAAAATGGTCACTCCAATGATAATTACCCATATAAAAGATTCAATTAAGTTCTGCAAATCTATCCTTGATGATATTGAAGTAATTTCGATTTGCTGGTTGAGATTGTGGTCTGATAGTTTCTTTAAGGTAATTGTTTTCATTTCGGTTGAAGCGTCAATTTCTGAAGTTGACACTGGGGCAATATATACGTCGTCCCAGAATGTGTTGATGTTGTCACTATAACTTATGTTGTTTATATACACTTCACAATGTTTGTAATGTACCACTCCTGTTCCCTTCAACGAGTGGTTTTTGATTTTGCAAGTAGTCTCGATTTGTGTTTTAGGTATCTCTCGCCGATGTCGTTGATAACACACTTTGCATCTTGGTTCTTAAAAAGGTGGCCAATACAAACAACTAGAGTTCACGGTTGCTTCTTCATTTTTAAATTTTGAACAATAAAAGGTATTTTCTATTTTTGGACATTTTTCTGATAAATATATGATTTTAAATTCATTAAACATTAAGTAAGGTTCTGTTATAATAATCTTAGTTTCATTAATATGTAAGGGGATTACATGATAAAATTTGTAGGGTTTTGGATCAAGGTTGGGGATCTGAACATTAAAAATTATATTAGATTCATTGTAATAAGCTTTCAGCTCAAGCAACTCGTATATATTTTCTATGGATTTAGTTTTAATAGATTCGTTTTCAAAATGTCTGCTAATTTGTTCTATTTCTTCTGGATGCAAAATTAGTTTAGGAATTATATTAAGTTTAGCTAAAATAATTGCTTCTGAGATATCATTAATATGACTTGTTAGTATGTCAATATTGTAGTTAATTTGATTAAGGTAAGGTATTTCCCTAATTTTCTATGCTCTTTTCTATATAGTTAGTATGATTTGCATGTCTATTTAGGAAAAGTTCAATATTTTCTTGTACCTCATTGATATGATTAGTTATGTTAGAAAACCTTTCAACCATATTTAATTTAAATTTGTGGTCCTTTGTCATAGTGCTCTGAAGCTTTATTTGGTTAGATTTGAGGTTTCCAATCTGATAATGTGAATAAGATTGCTGTAGCTTGTCACTTGTCTTGCTGGTCCGAGATCCATTGGTAAGATACCTTTGTTACTGGTTAGGTCTCGAATCTCAATATATTGTGCCGTAATTAGAGCGGCCCTAAAAAGAAAAGGTTTTTCGTTTCTTTTTAATACGAGATTTATGTATTTTCTGATTATTAGTAGTAGTAATTGAGGGTAAATTATCATCCTTTACTTTATATTTAGAAAATCTCGAAGTAATTTTGTTGCGTCTGCAGTTTTTTCTATATACTGTTTCATTATTTTGCCTAGATTCAGGATCCTCTCTAAATTTATTTAATGTGTTTGTACGGTTAAGAGCGGATAACTCTAATTTGGTTTGATTCTGGGATATAATGTTTCCTGGAATTCATTAATCATCAAATACTCGTGTTCATTATTGCACTTCAAATCCCTGTCAAATTTGTATGTTAATACAACCTCTGTAATCAATTCTTCATGATCAACATCTAATCTGCGGGTCTTTCTTTCTCCAAGAATTAGTCTATAAATTGTGAATGTCAAGTGAATGTCGAATGGAGTCTCTCAACAGGTGAGTTACTACTAGTATGTTGAAATGAAGTGTAGTGCAGCAACTCAATATCATATTGTCGCCAAATTTCCTTGAAAATATTACTTGAAAATTCCGATCCTTGGTCGCATAGAATTTTTTTAGGGATCCCGTATGAACTCAGGAATGATTTAAGTGATTTGAGTACTGTTATACTATTCCGGTTCTCAAGCGAGTAGGCTGCTGCGAATTTTGAAAATTTATCAATAATTGTTAGATTTTGTTTATTGTTTATCGTATATATGTCAATGTGAAGAATGTCTAGTGGCTTAAAAGGTGTTTCAGGGAGACAAAATTGTATCTTGGGAGGTTGTCTGTCGTATTTTAGAGTTTGACACCGATCACAATTATTGATAGTTTTAGTAATTAATTCTTTCATATTCTACTATTTACTATTTTCGTGGTATTCCTTTATCAATTTTTCCTGATCATCGTTTTGCCTAATGTCCTCCAGAATTTCTGTGCACCTTAATAATTTGAACAGTTTACTGTGTGAAAAATATTTCGAATAACTTTCTTGTACTATTTTAAATATGTCATCATCAGTATATATTACTGTTAGCCTGTTTGGTGGGAAAAACTGTTTGAATATATCTGTCATTATTTTTTCACAAAAATTATGTAGCCTAATTATTCGTCTCTGTCTGTTTCTGAAAATAGTTTCTAAAGTCATGGGACTTCCTAGTTCTGTTTTCTCAAGAACCAGCTGCAAATTAAATTCATTGAGTGGTCTTTCAGATATGGGGATACCATCGTCGAGCTTCTCGTCAGAGGAATGTATTGTGGTGCCCTGTGTGCCTTGGTTTGAAGCAACATCATTAGTGTTAATATCCATGTGATTTACGTCGAATTTTACTCTACTAAGGGCGTCGGCGTTTGCGCACCCTTTTTATAGTGAATCTCATAGTCGAATTCCTCGAGCTTAAGTCTCCATCTAACCAATTTAGAGTTCGGGTCCTTAAGACTCATTATCCACGTTAAAGGACGATGATCGGTAACAATTTTAAATTTTCGACCGTACAAGTATGGTCTGAAATATTTTGTGGCCCATACTATTGCCAGCAACTCCTTCTCAATTGTAGAGTAGTTGATTTCTGAATCGCACACTGTGCGACTAGCATAGCATATCGGCTTATCACTGCCAATTGCTCCTTGTGATAATATGGCGCCTATAGCAAATCCACTGGCATCTGTAGTAAGTATGAATGGTTTACTAAAGTCAGGATACTGCAGGATTGGGTCATTAGATAATACATTTTTACATGTTTCAAAAGCATTCATATTATTCTGGTTAAAATCTATTTTGCTATCCTTCTTGAGGCACATTGTCGGAGGTTTTACAATCTCCGCGAAGTCTTTGATAAACTTCCGGTAGTACCCGACTAACCCCAGAAAGGATTTAATTTGTGTCTTCGGAATTGGGAAATTTTTTATTGCATCTAATTTTGCAGGATTTGGTTTGATGCCATCAGTTGAAACAATATGTCCTAGGAATGAGATTTCCTTTCTCAAAAATTCTGACTCGTCCATCTGTATTTTGAAATTAGCCATCTTCAATCTCTCAAAAACCTGCCTTAAGTTGTGGATGTGCTCGTCTAATGACGTAGAAAATATAATAATATCGTCGAGATAGACAAGACAGGTTTTACCTACAAGATCTCTCAAGACATTGTCCATGACCCTCTGGAAGGTAGAGGGTGCGTTTTTAAGACCGAAGGGCATCCTTATATATACATAGTGCCCACCCTCGACTGCAAACGCGGTTTTTTGTGTATCCTTTGTCTCCATTTCGATCTGGTGGAACCCGCTGGCTAGACCTAGAGTAGAAAAGTACATACATTTCCCCAGCTTATCCAGAATATCTGAAATATTCGGTAGTGGGTATCTGTCTGACACTGTCTTCTCATTTAATTTCCTGTAGTCAATGACAAGCCGCCATTTTTGTTTCCCACTGGCGTCTTGTTTCTTAGGGACTACCCGAACAGGAGAGCTTTAAGGTGAATATGATGGTTTAATTATGCCTTGTTCTAACATATGCGCTATTTGTTTACTAACTTCTTCCTTATGAATATAAGGATAGCGATATGGCTTTGTGTAGATTGGGATATCATCTATTGTTTGTATGGTGTGTTTAATTTGATTTGTAAACGTAAGATTCTGGTTATCTTTATAAAATACTGAGTTATACTGATGACAAAGTTTCTTCTCTTCCGTGTTTAAATGGTCTGTCCTAAAAAAAGGTTTTATATTTTCTTCCTTATAATTCGTTACATACTCTGGGTTAATACAATTGAGTTCTACATAATTTATGGAATTATAAGGTTCTACCTTTAGAGGTTATTCGAGATGTAGTATTTGATCGCAGCTTGACTTATTTACTACTTCCATATTACTTTGCCAATTATTTACATTGCAAATACCTTCAGAAATCTCAAGTTCCTTCGAGATATTTGTTTGCCTAATAAAGATCTCATTCTTTTCTACATCAACAGGAAGTTTCAAAATGATTTTAGAGTTAGCTGGTATTATGTATTTGTGCGATGTTATGGTAGGTTTCATTTGTAAGGGAATAGTGCTTTTTGGAGTAATCAGGACATTATTTTGTAAGTCGATGTTCGCTTTAAGTTTTTGTAATAAATCTACTCCTAGAAGCCCGTCAAAATAGTTATGAAATTTAAATATTAAGAATTCTAAATGACCGCCTTCTCTGAATTCTATAAATGTTGGTAAATTAGTTTTTGTGTTCAGGGTGTATTTGTTAGATATGGTCGTAATGGTGACAGGTTGGCAATTTATTTGGTTTTCTAATGGTATGAATTCGGGGTTGATAAATGATGAGGAAGCTCCTGAATCTATTAAGAAACTTAAGAGGCGACCGAATGGAGATGATATTAATATAAATGGTAATTTAGTTAAATGTTTGTTTATGTCTATATATCCCGTGGGATTTTCGAGGCTGATACTTGAAAATTTCCAGTATTATCTATGTTGGCCAAGTCTTGGTCGGAATGTATGACGTTTATTTGGGGCTCAAAGTTTGGTCTAGTCGTACCTATTCTATTGAATGGAATAATGCTTGGATCCTCGTGACTTGTATAATTTCCTAGAGTCTAATCAAAAGTATGGAAATTCGAATTCATTCGGGGTTGAAAATTTTGCCTAGTTATACCTGTTCTGTTGTATGAATAAGGTGTATTTTGTCTAAAGTTGGTTTGTGTCGTATTATTGTCAGCTACCTCCGTTTTTAAGGGCATTATAGCGTTCCTATGATTGTTATTTGCAAAATTATTATTATTGTTACCAGAATAGCGATTTGTGTTATATGGAGGATTTTGAAATTGCCTTTGTCCTAAATGAAATTGTCCATAATGTGGTCTCTGGTTTTTATTTTGTGGAATTCGGTAATCATTTCTATAATATTGTACTGTTTCCTGCGGGTAAGATTTTAGTTGGTATGGCTTGTATTGTCTCTGGGGTTGCTTAGCGGAAGTAATTTTCTGCTCTTTTATGCAGTAAGCAATAGCTGTTGGCAAGGTTTCAGGACGCATAGCGCGAATTGTTGCACCCAAAGGATCTTTAAGTCCACCTAAAAATGCGTTTAAGCACATTTCCGAATATAAATCTTTTTTTTTGAGTTAATTACTTTTTGATCTCTTTCGTTGATGAGGACATTATTTAAGAGTGCAGCTTGAATTTCTATTATATCTGCGTGAAACTGTTCGAGAGTACGATCAGTTTGTCGGATGTTATGGAGATCTCTGATTAGTGTCGTTTCAGTCCTTTTATCTGCAAAAGCGGATATCAAATTGTTTTTTATTTCGTTCCAGTCCAATTGTGTCAAGTACGTGTTCAGAAGCTCGTTTGCTGATCCTATGATTTTATTCCTAATAGCCCTAAGTAATATTTGTACGTAAGGTGTCTGCTCCGTACCTTTTAGAAATAAAAGAATTTCTTCTACATTCGTAATGTAGACGAGGATTCCCGTCGAAGCTTGGGAGATCCTTAATAACGTCCGGCATGTTTGGTAAATTTTGATGGTGATTCTGTGGTGCTCTATTAGAAGAGAGTTGGTTTGGTAATAAATCTTGGTTTTGCATTTCTTCAGTTATACTATGTAAACTCGAATAGTGTTTTTCTGAGGATTGTGTTTTAGTTATAGTTTCAAGGCTGTTTGACTTTTTTTATTTTGTAGGCTAGATAAGGCTGCAGTTTTTGCTTTTCTTTTGAACATTAGCGTGTATTATATAAAAAATTATTTATATAGATATATATATTTATATATTTTTTATAATAATAATAACTTATTTCTAATGGCTTACAAATAGAATAAAAATGGAGCTGGAGTCCACATGGAGAAATAGATTGATGCCTTTTCGTAGGTTCACAGTTGTAAATGAATTGAAATCCAACGGCTTCGATTTTGGAGAACCTTGATTAAGTTATTCTGTCTGGTATTAACGCAGATATTCCCTCCCCGTTGTTGATTCGTAGTACAGTGTTGTATTTGTCTAGCGGAGATATGCCCTCCCCGTTTTTTGTTTTCTTATTTGTTGACGGTGATATCCTTCCACCGTTTTTTTATGGATTTCAATTTATATGTATATGTCTCTTCTTTTTTTTTTAATTGTTTTTCTATCCAATGGATTCTTGGAATTTGCTCTTTTTTTATGTTTGTATTTATTATTTACTTTTTTTGAAGTTTTTTTTCTTTTGTTTTATTTAACGATGATATTCCCTCACCGTTTTAATTTTTCCTAATACTATTATTATATTTTTTAAATTTTTAATGGTGATATTCCTTCACCGTTTTTTTTTTTTGTTGATACTATTATTTTTTGTTTTTAACGATGATATTCCTTCACCGTTTTTATGTATATTTTTTCGTTTTTAACGGAGATATGCCCTCCCCGTTCTATTTAACGATATATATATTTTGTTTTTTATTCTTTGTTTCTTTAGGATACTTTTTCGTTTGTTTAGATGTCACTTGTAATTCTGTAGATACTTTTTGTTTTGTTAGATGTCACTCCCGAATCGATACCGCAACTGCCCGTTTCGACTGCGCCAAATATATTAAGAGTATTTCTTTAGATTAAAAAAATATCAACCTGTAAGGTTGAACACCAATTTATTTCTCAAATTACTTTGTTTTACAATTTTATTTTATAATATTTAATTGAAACTTAAGCTAAAAATTATTTAGTACAATTCTTGTGAAAAACAATTTAGGTCGACTTGTGCGGAAGTTATGTTCATTGAACTTTCGCACAATACATAATATGGTTATTAAACAATATATAATTATTTATAATTTTATAAATATGCAATGTAAATAATTAAGGGGAAAAATATGCAAGGTATCGTCTAGAGTATTGGCCCTTATGTTGTTGTTAGTGTATTGTTGGTATTGTGTATATAACTCGCGCGTATTTAAAATTTAATTTATTTGTTTTTCTTTTTTTATACCCTTCACAAAAAAGTGAGAGGGTATATATAGGTTTGTCATTCCTTGTGTAATTTCTTCGATATGCACATGGGACCCCATAAAGTATATATATTCTGGATCCTTATGAATAGCCATGACGATTGAGCGATGTCCGTCCGTCTGTACGTGAAATCGGTTTTCCCAAGCCCCCAGACGAGCTAGAGACTTCGTTCTTGAACCGTTGGATTGGAAATGAACTTAAATAGGCTGCTATTGAAATTCAGAAAGGTCCAAAGTATGGTTCCTGAGCTGGGAAGCTTACACCTATTTCTCGACGCAAAATTTATACCAAAAATCAATTATTTTTTTTTAATGTTTGTAAATTAAACCTACTTCGTGCTTTATAGTACAAGTAGTAACTAAAATTGTTAAAAATTTCAAGTTTTTCTTTAACAACACCACTTTATACGTCATGAAGATTTGAATTAGCTAAAAAAAATCAAAAATTTTAAATTCAAATTTTCTTGAATTTTTTTATACATGCAAGTAATCAAACAGGCAATTGATGTTTATTTTTTTTTTGTTTTTTGCCAACTAAAACTGTCTTATAATTTAGGAAGAATAAAATTGGTATCAAAAATTCAATAATAAAAAATAATTTTTCGAATTGAGGGATGGACAAGTGCAATATTTTATGGTACATAAAAGTTACCAATATGGTAAAAAATTTGCAATTTTTCGTAAATAAAACTACTTTATACCTCAAGAAACATTGCCCTGATAAAAAAAATATTAAAAAAAAATTTAAGTTTCGTTTCCAGGGTTGGAAAAATTAAATTTTTTTTGGTACATGCAATATTTTGTAGTACATGTAATAACCAAAATGGTTGCAGAATTCGAGTTTTTCTTAAACAAAACTACTTTATACCTCATGAAGATTTGCATTGATAAAGAAAATTTTCAAAAATTTTAATTTCGCTTCCAGGGTTGGAAAAATTAAATTTTGTTTGGTACATGCAATATTTTGTAGTACATGTAATAACCAAAATGGTTGCAAAATTCGAGTTTTTCTTACACAAAACTACTTTATACCTCATGAAGATTTGCATTGATAAAGAAAATTTAAAAAAATTTAAACTTCGCTTTCAGGGTTGGAAAATTGAAATTTTTTTAAACATAAATGTAACCAAATAGGCAATTGACGTTGTTTTTTACTAATTAAAACTATATTTATAACCTATATGGTTACAAATATGAAGTTTTTCTTAAATAAAACTATTTCATGCCTCATTAAAAGTTGCATTGGTAAAAATGTTTAAATTTCGTTTCCAGGGTTGGCAAATTGATATATTTATTCTGCATAAAAGTAACCAAAAAGGCAATTGACGATATTTTTTGCCAATTAAAGCTGTTTTATAATTCAGGAAGAACAAAATAGGTATTAAAATCTTAAAAAATCAAAATTTCGACTCCAGGTTTGGACAAATGATATATTTTATGGTACGTGAAAGTGACCAAAAAGTTTAAAAATATTATTTTTTTTGTCAAGTAAAACTATGTTAAACCTCACTAAGAATTGCATTAGTAAAAAAATAAAAATTCGCTTCCAGAGTTGGAAAATCTAAATATTTTTCGTACATAATAGTACATACATAAATTCCAAATTTTGTGCTTTTAGTGAATTACACCTGTTAGATATTTCAGAAAAAAATAAACTAGTATCAAAATATTATAAATTCGATTCCGGGGTTGGAAAATTGAAATATTTTTGGTATATAAAAGTACATACATAAATTCCAAATTTTGTGTTTTTAGTGAATTAAAGCTATTTTATATATCATAAAAAATTAAATTAGTATTAAAAATTCGGTTCCAGCGTTGGGAAGTTTACATTTTCTGATTCATAAAAGCAGCCATTTTATTTGTTATTTTTGATTTTTATGATGAATTATACCTACTTTATATATCAGAAAGAAGTAAACTGGTAATAAAAACCAACAACATTAAAAACCAAAGACGATTCTACGGTTGGAAAATTAGAACTTTTTGGGGTACATGAAACGGATTTTTTGTTTTGTTTGTAAATCAAATATATTTAATATTTTCGAAAGACGTTCATAGGTATTAGATATAAGCCGAAAAATTTAAACCGAAAAATATAAACGTTTTCTTAAATATAAAAGTAACCGATAACATCATTTTGATTTTTAATTAAACCTACTTTCTGTTTTGGCAAGAAAGAAAGAAAGAAGAATTACATCTGTGAAGGGTATTTAAGATTCGGCACAGCCGAATATAGCACTTTTACTTGTTCTATTAATTGGTTTGATTTTTTGTTCTTTATATGTTTGTGTTTATATTTTTAATTTTTTTGCTTATATACTTTCAATTAATTTTTTTAATTTGTAAATTTCTTAAATAACTAAAACAGCCAGGACTGACAGACATAAAGAGAAAAACGTGTTGACGGCACGAGAGACAGAACACTACTTCACTACTACTTCGTGTTTTCAGAGGACTTTTTATAATTGCAAAAAGTATTAATTGTTCAAAATGTTTAAATTTGCGTTTAATTTTTCTTGTCTAAAAATGGGTTAAAGTTTTCTCTTGCTTTAATTTATTTAAACTTTCTTATTTTAATGTTTTCTTTTTTATTTTAGTTAAAAATGTTTTATTAAAAAAAATCAATGAGTGTTCGAACTCACGGGCGATGTGTTAACACCATTTTGTTACACGGTACCTGTTCGATTTCTATGAACACAGACCCACAAACCCGGAGGTAGAGTTCATATAAAGTATTTTTATTTATTTTATATTAAACCCACAAAAAACAAAGAGAATGCAAAGCAACAGACAAATGTACATACATCAGATACGGCCGTTTCATAGCACAATTGTGCTGAGATCATTCACACGTATTCTTACCCTCTTTAATTTAGTCGTCGATGAGACAGCGAGGAATGAATATCAGGCGGATGCTTACGAATTTCGTTATATTTTTTTCCAGAATATTTGTCCAGCAAACAATTTCAGTCATGATGATATGCAAAAATATTTTGTCATAAACAATGCTTTCGATAACATACAATGCCGTTTATACAATTTTTCTCCAATAACGGACTATACTTATTCTCCTAATTTAGTAATACCCTTAGTCTTATTAATTAGTCTATGTAAAATTTTATTAAAAATATTTTGAATATGTTTCCCATATGAAAATAATCTTCCAGGCCGACAAATATCAAAGCTTATTAAGTTTGATACTTCCAACCGCGAATTTTTTTTTTTGCGAATATTAAGTGTTATGCTCCAGCAAATAATCATTCTTTTATATATTTTTTTCTTGAATGGAAAACATAACAAATTATTGTCCTATCTTTTTTAATTTTTTTCATTTGACTGTTTGCTTAGAAAAGCTTTTATTTTCAATTAATAATTTTACGTAATCAACTTGGAAAATATTGGTACTTATGTGTAAATATATAATGCACCATGATCTTTCAAACGCTTGGCTTTTTGTTTGGTGGGTAGCTCGCAAGCTCAACACATACACAATTTAACAATACATTGACGGTGCCCACCACTGACATACATACATTGTTATGTTTGTACATAAGCTACATACGTTGCTGTCTTGCTATCTCATTTTTATATATGTACGTATAACCACGGCACTATTCTCTTTGCTATGCATAAGACAAAACCGAAGATCAACATAAAACACTTTTTTAATATTACTCCAAATTAATACTCCGAATTAAAACACTTAAATCTCCGCTCGCCGATATCGGATCGCCTTAATTTTTGGCCTAAACTCTTCGTCGCAACCCGCACTAGCGTTTTAAAATAAAATTAATAAAATCGGCTATGAATTTCCGGAGAAAATCGCGTGGGAAAATTATATGAAAATCGCCCAATAATCACTTTCAATACCGACTGCCAAGCTGGGTGCTGTTTAGTCCAAAAATTAAGGCGATCCGATGTCGGCGAGCGGAGATTTAAGTGTTTTAATTCGGAGTATTAATTTGGAGTAATATTAAAAAAGTGTTTTATGTTGATCATCGGTTTTGTCTTATTTATAGCAAAGAGAATAGTGACGTGTTTATACGTACATATATAAAAATGAGATAGCAAGACAGCAACGTATGTAGCTTATGTACAAACATAACAATGTATGTATGTACATTTGTTTGTTGCTTTGAATTCTCTTTGTTTTTGTGGGTTTAATATAAAATAAATAAACAAAAAGGTGTTAACACATCGCCCGTGAGCTCGAACACTCATTGATTTTTTTAATTTTATAGATTTATTTTATATTGTTCACTTAAAATTAATAAATCGCGTCAGTAACTAAGAATTTTATCCTTTTCACTTCTTACTGGGGATTCTATGGTTACAATTATTCACGCCTTGTGTTTTTTTTCGTTCGAATTTAAACACTTATCTAACACGACACTACTTTAGAGCCTCTTTTGTTAGAACTTATTTTCACTATTTAATTTTACGTTGGGCGCCAGTTAAGTTAAATGTTGTTAAATAAAACAAAGTTCTGTTCGAGTACTTGACTACGAATGAATTTGCCGTTGTCATTTTCTTTATTTAATAATTACATTTTTTATTAATGAAATGCAATGAAATAGAATTCTTTGGAAATTGTGTTTTAATTTAATGATCATTTAGCCAAGTGCAAGATTGCATTAAAATTGTAACAACGGAATTCTTTATAATTCTACAGTTTGCTTAAATGATATTTTAGGTAAGTACAAATGACATATATACAATACAGGGAAAGCTGTAGACATAGCGTCAGCAAAAGCTTTACAGGTTAATACTATAATACAAAAATATTAAAAACTTATTATTTTTTATCTTACATACACATCGTTTGCTTTATTGTATGTAATTGCGTATTAATGTTACTAACCTTCTTCTAGTAGAGTTTTTATCCAGATTTTCCCGTAGAAATTTAGTTTAATTTCTTATCTTAGTAGAAACTCGCCTTAATTTTTTCCGTAGAAATTTTGTTTAGCTTTTTAGTAGAAACTTTTTTTAATTTTCCGTTGAAATTTTATTTTTTTCTTAGTAGGAATTTTGTTTAATTTAATTTTTGTAAAAACAATTTTTATACCCTTCACAAAAAAGTGAAAGGGTATATATAGATTCCGTGTGTAATTTCTTCGATATGCACATGGGACCCCATAAAGTATATATATTCTGGATCCTTATGAATAGCGATGACGATTGAGCGATGTCCGTCTGTACGTGAAATCGGTTTTCCCAAGCCCCATAAGAGCTAGAGACCTCGTTCTTGGACCGTTGGATTGGAAATGAACTTAAATAGAGTGCTATTAAAACTCAGAAAGATCGGAAGTACGGTTCCAGAGCTAGGACGCTTATACCTATTTCTCGACGATAAATTTATACCAAAAATCAATTATTTTTTTTAATGTTTGTAAATTAAACCTATATCGTGCTTTGGGAAGCCTCAATGGTCCATTAAAAACTAAAAAAATTAAATTTTTTTCCCAGAGATGGGAAATTAAATATTTTTTTTGGTATTTTGTAGTACATGTAGTAACTAATATTGCTAAAAATTTTAAGTTTTTCTTTAACAAAACCTCTTTATGCGTCATGAAGATTTGCATTGGACAAAAAGAAAATTTTTTAACTAAAATTTAAAATTGAATTTTTTATACATAAGTGAAAGTAATCAAACAGGCAACTGATGTTGTTATTTTTTGCTAACTTAAACTGTCTTATAATTTAGGAAGAACAAAATTGATATCAAAAATTAAAAAAAGAATCTAAATTTTGAATCCAGGGCTGGACAAGTGCAATATTTCATGGTACATGAAAGTGAAAATATGGTAAAATATTTTAAATATTTTTTAAATAACACTACCTTATACCTCAAGAAGCGTTGCACTGATAAAAAAACAAAAAATCTAAAATTTCGTTTCCAGGGTTGGGAAAATGAAAGTTTTTTGGTACAGGCAATATTTTGTAGTACATGTAATAACCAAAATGGTTGCAAAATTTTAGATTTTCTTAAACAAAACTACTTAATGTCTCATGAAAATTTGCATTGATAAAAAAAATTTTAAATATTAAAGTTTCGCTTCCAGGGTTGGGAAATTGAAATTGTTTTTTATACATAAAACAAAATTTCGAATCCAGGGTTGGACAAGTGCAATATTTTATAGTTCATGAAGGTGACCAAAATGGATCAAAATTGTAAATTTTTCTTTAATAATACTACTTTATACCTCATGAAGAATTGTATTGGTAAAAAAAAAAACACAAAACAAAAATTTAAACTTCACTTGCAGAGTTGGCAAGTTTAAAGTTTTTTTGGTATGTACATGCAATATATTGTAGTACATGAAAGTGACCAAAATGGTTGCAAATTTTAAGTTTTTCTTAAATAAAACGACTTTATACCTAATGACGACTAGGATTGGTAAAAACAAATTAAAATTTCGCTTCCAGGGCTGGGAAATTTATATATATTTTGATACATAAAAGAAACCAAAAAGGCAACTAATGTCGGTTTTTTACTAATTAAAACTATTTTTTAGTTCAGGAAAAACCAAATTGGTATCAAAAATTAAAATTTAGATTCTAGAGTTGTATAACTGCAATATTTTGTAGTACATGAAAGTGGCCAAAATGGTTACAAATATTAAGTCTTTTTTTAAATAAAACTATTTCATGCCTCATTACAAGTGTTATTGGTAAAAAAAATTAAAATTGGGTTTCCAGGGTTTGGAAATTGAAATATTTATTCTGCATAAAAGTAACCAAAAAGGCAATTGACGTTGTTTTATAATTCAGGAAGAACAAAATATGTATTAAAATCTTAAAAAATCAAAATTTCGACTCCAGGGTTAGACAAATGAAATACTTTATGGTACATGAAAGTGACCAAAAAGTTTAAAAATTAAAATTTTTTTGTCAAGTAAAACTATGTTATACCTCACTAAGAATTGCATTTGTAAAAAAAATAAAATTCGCTTCCAGAGTTGCAAAATCGAAATATTTTAGGTACATAAAAGTACATATATAAACTAAACATTTTGTTTTTTTAGT